>JAYESA010000003.1:22669742-23269742 GCA_036927795.1 Iris macrosiphon
ATATCCCAGTTGATCTGAAGACTTCTTATTCATAATCCCTAGTCGGGTTAGGCATAATCTTTATTCTAACAATATTACTGATCTCGAGTAAAGTTAGTAATATTTTCAGAAAACAATCATGTCCATATCTCCTCTGAATTATTTTTTTGAAAATTAAATCTCCACTGGGTTTCATTATGCTAAGTTTGCAACGTCCATACTACCTTTGAGTAAATATATTGTTTATCAAGCACTAACTATCATGTTCATATTAACTCTAATAGTCTTTAAGTAATTTATAAAGGATAGCAATTCACTTTCTTTCTTTCTCCAACAAATTCGCTTTCCTTTACTATTCGTACTTAGTTATAGGTACGCCATGAATAGTAAAATCACTCAAATTTCCCCAAAAGCAAAGATTTCTATATCTCTCTTTAAAAATAATCACAGATACCAATAACATCCACATTACCTCTGACGGGTCCTTATATTCTTATAGTCAAGCACATAAAACAAAGCTTGACAAAAAGTTGAAGAAGATTTTCGTTAATATTCAAAATCATGGTTACAAATGATAAAAATTTGTTACATTCAAATTTTTTATTAATATTCGAACATGGTTACATATGATGGAAATATGTTATATCTGTAACCTTCTCTATTGCATGCCTCTCATTGCAAATATCAGTATATGGGAGCTATCTACATGCACTGAAGGACAACGTTATGGGGGCAGAACATAATGCTGGACGCACCCTCAAACAACATATGTACCGACAATGGTGGAAAAATACAAAATTAGGCATGTATAAATTATTCAAGCCCAAGAAGCTGACCCTCTGCTGCTATCAAGCGTCGCCAACAAAGTTTTGATTAGGAATCAATCTCATTCCTGTAATCAAGACATCAGCCGCACAGCCAACTAGTGGTAAGCCTCATTTCGGAGAAAAATACAGCTAGCATGTTGTATGGACCAGGACAACTTTGCTAGTTTTGACCAAAGTCCTTCCTCACTTTACGACGATTTGCCACTTAACTTTGCTGCTCATCTTAAATAAAGAGTTATGATATCCTTCCATGCTTCATCGTGAAAGAAGCAAACTAAAGTGATATTTGTGCAAAAAGTATGTCATCAGCATATAGAGATAAAGATATGAGCACAAATAAATTTCCAGTGTAGAAATTCAAGAGTTCTGGATATGCGCATGAAGTAAACTTTTTAATTACAGTAAGTAGAGATTGCGCATAGGATAGAACTCCTAATGAAAGAGTTTGCAGGGTCAAAAAATTCTCCATGCAGAAGAGTATCTTGTACTAACGTATTTCTTTCTAGGAAAACGAGTTCAAGATTGTCTACTTATGATGGAAATCTATGTCCAAGCAGAACTTCGTGTAAAGGGACTACGCAAATAACTCTCAGTTGAGCCTTTACAAGATTATTCTCTCACAGAAATATGTGTGCATCGTGTCTGTGCTCGTGGAATTGTCTATACATCTCATTTTCATCTGTTGCTTACAATGCATATAAAGAACAAGAAAAGAAAAACAAAATGAACATATGAATACAAAGACCTAAGAGAGGGCTCACGACAGCCTTGTCTTCTTAAAAGCATCCCACATGTTGTCAGAGAACGTTTCTTTATTCGACTTCTTGGAGGCATATAAAACCAGTCTTGTTATGCGATAAAAGTTATTCCCGTGGGTTTGTTCTGGACAACAGTCATTGCAAGCATGGAGAGAGGGAAAAGTTAGGGATTGTTGAGAAACAACTCACTCTATTTATAGAGAGGGGTGACGTTTCATGAATCGAGGAAGGTTAAAATAGTTCACAATAATAACGTCCCTAAAATTCGCATGATATGCTTCAGAACTCTTCCACCTTAGTGACCGCGTCAACTCAAAGACTGTGTCAAATTAATACTGAATTGACAGCTGGCAGCCTGAGAGATACTCATGGATATGTGTAGTGGTTGAGATATAGCCAAATCCTCTGACTAAAGGAAATGTGCACGCAGAATCAAAATAGTTTTAGTTTCTATGCTTCTGGGTTCAAAGCATTTCGAATTCATATAAAAATCCAAAAACTTTGAAGGGAATCTTGTAGAAGCATAAAAAATATATGCAATCTTCAAGTAAAAGTGCATTTTATAGTCTGCAAAATGAGATAGAGGGGCACATTTATCCCTTCAACTCAGTAGATGACCAAACACGTACATTTTTCTCTTCAGGAAATGATAAGTCCCCCAAATGTCATCAAAAGGCGTGCTTGACGCCTTACATTCCAGCACACCGTACGAAGTCTCAATACAGCAGCCGAGGCAATGACTTCAAGTAATAATTTCCTTTATGTCTTTTCTTGGAGAAGTTGCCACGTGCAGTCCGAATAGTGGTTAGTATCAAATGTGCGTATATATTCACATTTTAGAAAAGAAGAATTGTGCGCATTTTATGAATTAAAAATTCAAAATTGTAAACGTTCGTTAACGGTTGAGAAATCAATGAGATTTTGTGCATTTAATGCCAAGATTTTAGAGAACGTGAACAGTCGATTGTCACCACAATCGAAGCTTTTCTCGTACTGACAGCCACGTGTCAAGATGACATTAATTTGCGTAAGCAGTAAGTGCAACGTGGTTGGCTTTTATCAACAAATATGCGTAGAAATGGCAAACATAGTGTAAATTGACTTTTTTTATGCAAAATCTCAGTCTAACCATTTTTGTGTTTAAGATCTATAAATATCTTGGGATCAGTGCCATTTCAGAGTATCGAAAGCATCTTGACTTGTGCTAGAGCCTTCTTACTGCTAGTTTCTCTAGTGTTCGAGACTTAGCAAGTTTTTTTTGCTCGTTTTCAGGTGGTCTAAAGAGTAAAGAAATTGACTGCAGATCAGATCTCCATAGCTACTACTTCTCCAAAAAAATTTATTTTTTTACTTGTACTTAGACATTCTTGTATTGGATTCTTTGTACTTTGTAACAAATTCAATGTTCATAATAAAAAGTTAGAAAGACTTTTTTGTCCATAGTGAACAACCAGCTTTCCTGAAGCTGTTGTTGCTGTTGTGGGGTCCTCCCATTCCAGTACTGGTTGACTCAGCAATGGATCTGTCGCACCATCGTAGATTCTTTTGGGCCACCAGTGGATGTGTTACCGTATACCCAGCTCCCTTCCTCGATCTAGACTCGGTGCCCCATTGGTACTCGATAGTTAACCATTCCGGTCAGTCGTGACCCTTCCGCCGCCCCCAAATATCCGAGCAGAGATGAGAACTCTTGTTCAACGATCCTCATCGAGCCCCCATATCTCGTCGGTTGGAATTTCTTGTACCGAATTCGACCCGCTCTACCGCCTCTAACCACCGATCAACCTCGGGCACCCAGATCATCTCCTCGTGAGTATCCACTCTCTCTTTCTCTTTCTTTCTCTTCTCTTTTTTTCCATCTTTCTTTCTTTAGAAGAACATATAGCATTATGAGCCAATTTTTAATGGTTTAGGAATATAGATATTTAATAAGTTTGGACTTGCCTTTCTTGGTCAGGAATATGATTGATTATGAGTAAAACTTTTGTTAGGCTTTGAGCCCGGTTAATAAAAATAAGGGATTAGTTAAGATGGGACCTAGTATTAAAAATAAAGAGGTTGAATATAGATTGGTGTATAAATAATAATTGGGTTTTAGTATAAAAATGAACTTTCACCAAGTTGAATAGAATTATCCATATTTTAAATGATTAAATTATTTGGGCTTCCTTTTCTAATAAACTTGAATTAGCCTATAAGCAACTTAGAGGCTAATAAGTAATGAAAGGGTTTTAAGTTAATATAAGAACTTGGGAGACAAGTAGGATATACTAATCAAATAAAAATTTCATAAGGGATATGAAATCTTATATTGAAATATTGTATTTATGAAATAGGTTTGGAATAGGACAGTACTCTCACAACTTCATCAACTTGGCCCTGAGGCAAGTACACCTTACCTATGTTTCTTAATACATTATAAATGCTAATTTTATTATTTTCTAGTCTGGTTTCATATTGCAACAGGACTCTGACACGAGCTGGTACTTGATTTTGATTCCTGTGTTCATGTGATCATTTTGTGATCTAGATTCCTATTCATGTTATCTGAATCATATTGATCATGTTTATGTGAATCACGGCGGGCGAAAATGCCAAGTAGGCATGTGGCCAATAGCCAGATTGTCTGAGCCAGTTTGAATTATAGCCGACATACACTTCATGTATGCTCGATTTGTACCCTTTGAAGCACCTGCCCAAGTCGACCACATATCAAAAATGGTATTTAAAATGCACGTAGAAGTTAGAGTGATTATTCTTGTTCACAGTTGTTTCCCATAATTTTACATGTTGCAGGTTTTATTTTCATTACAATATTAAGTATTAAATTTTTTGATTTATTTACTATATTTCTTTATAGCTTTAGTTTGTATCGTATGATATTTTGTACTTTGCTCCAATTCTGACTGGATAATTGACATATTAGGTAATTACATGAAAGATTAGCACTTAGATCAGATGACATATTCTGGAGGATATAGAGGATTATGATAGACTTTCGATATGTATCAGATATATAATTGTTATGTGGTTACTTTACCAGATTTGTCTTGAAGATCTATATTGGCATGTATGATGTACTAAAAATTATGATAGTGGATTATGGTGATTGTGTGTGTCTGAGTTTTAGTTTCCTGCTCTTATCTTTCCATGGATTGTTGTGATGGGGTAAATTGATTCATGATGAACATATGGTGATTATTAAGGTCTAAACAGCATACTAATGTCGATGCCACAACGTAAGTTGGATATACTCTCAAACTCGTGTCACCCGGGCACGGATCGTAACATATTTTTTATGGTATCTCATGCAGGTCTTGTCTTCTCAAATAGTGTGATGTCATGGTAGTACCTAGGTTTTGTCGTACTACTGTGAGCCTACAAGATAGGAATGCTCAATTACAGTCTAGAATATCCTAAATTTGATCCTTGAATAATTTATTGATCTTCTTTAGTACTTGAAACCTTGCTTGAATTGTTTGCCTTATTTTGTTTTAAAATTCTTATGGATAAAGTTGAAAGAATGTTCGATAACCTATATTTGCATGGCAGATGTGCACTATAACCATTTATCTGAATAATGGAACTATGAGTCCATTACAGCTAGATGCGTACTAGCGATGCATGGGCTTTAAAGTGAAATGATTTCAGGTATACATGTTTTGGTATATTAGTGAAACCATATCCTATTATGCATCATACTTGGTCTCTTATTGCCCTTGAAAAAGTTTATCTCAAATTTTCTAATTTGCTTGACTCTATCCTTGATAGTCAATGGGTAGATTTTAGGATCAAAACCTTCGCCTTTTTGTTCATAATAGTTTAGGCTTAATTGGTAGTAATAGGGATTAATTCATAAATACGAATTTGAATTGAGGAGTATTAAAACTAATAGGAATAATAGTCAGCTAGACTTTTATTATTAGGATATCTTAAACTAGCATGATCAATTATTTGTAACACCTGTTGTTAATAAAAAAAAATTAAAACTCTGTTCATCTTGATCGTGCCATTCTTAAAATTTGACGACAAATTTATTTTATGAGGGAAAATTTGTAACCCCTAAATCCCGATTTTCCAAAATTGCGTAGCTTATATTTTTGTAAAAAATTAATATAAGAAATAAATCATTTAGAAATTAATTAAAAGTAGTTAAGAATAATTATTATTTTTATAACTCTTTAGAATAAATTCTTTATGAATTATTAAAAATAGAACTATTATATTTTTAAGAATGGTGAAAGAATGGATTAAATTTTAAATTGGAATTATTAGTAATTAGTTATAAGATAATTCACCATATGTTCCATTCCGTTCCTTAGAAAAATTTCTAGACTAAGGATAATTAAATCATGTGCTAATTAGTTAGTTATTAACTAACCATTTCTAGAAATTTCTATTCCATATTTCCCACATGTTCTTGCGCTCAAGAAACTTGGGGCCCAAGCCTTGTAAACTGATATATACTCCTTCCTATTTATTTATTCAAACACTCAAACCCAATTTAGCCTATTAGTTTAAGCCCATTCTCATTATTTTCAAATTAAATTTCTAACCATTCTAACCCAAGCCCAACCTCCATCCCTGATGTATCCAAACCAAACCCTGTGTCCAGTCTGATACAGGCCTCTGGGTACGACCCTAGGCATGTCCACCATTTCCTTAATCCATTCGTGTCTGACACGAGTCTAATACAAGCCTATACAATACATAAATTATAATTCAATCCAAATCCCTGTCGGTGCCCTCTGGTGATCCCCCAATTAATGGTGTTGGGGGTACTTACAAGTATGAGTTATACTTTTCATAGACAACTAATGTATAATAGTTGTGGATATTAGAATGCAAGTCTGTTTAGTACTATCTGTATTTTAATCCTAGAACTTTACATGCGAAATCGCGGATAAGGGTACTAGTGTATTTGTATGGTGCGTAGTCTGGAGATGTTAGTTTCGTACCCAACTCACCGTATTCTAAGAGTGGGGCGTGACAACATAAATGTAATTTTATACCATAATAAAAAGAAGCATATGCCTCATCTTCTTCCTCTGAAAATATCTCTACTGCACCTACTACTTTTATGCTATAATTTTTTTCTTCTGCTAATATTTTTGGGGAAGAGCGGGAAAGGTTCCCCAAGGGTGCAATCTTGGTCTGGAGGCACTAGAGTCAATGGGAGTGCCAATTGGTCATGATCGTCTACTTCAAATACAGGAGTATATAAGGTCGACGTCGACGTGAGATGGCAGATGAGTTATTGCTCTCGCAGTACAAAAAAACACAATGGTCTAAAAACTTTTGCTTGTTTGTGCAACGAGAATGGTTCGTCTCAACTTCGGCTCATTCGTTGGCGAGGGTGAGTCTGATGATACGATGTATGTGGCTTAAGGCGATGCTTAGCTATGCTATTATCGACTCGTCGTCTCTATAAAGTATCACAACGTGCATCAGCAACATGCAGATGATCGGTCTAGTAGCAAGTCGTGACCTTGGGTCTCGGTTGAATGAAGAAGAGGAAGTCGATGATGTAGATTGTGGTTAGTCAGGTGGCATTGATCTTCGAGCGACGATCGGTACGACGTCGGGTTAGCTATGATCGTTGCTGGCATTAGTAAGGTATCAACGACAGTTTGGTGTAGGGGAAATAAGTTGTGTATGGAGACAAATCAAATTGTGGGAAGTAAGTTAAGTGAGAAATTTTGTGAGCAAAATGACCATGTGGCTACTAACAAGGAGGGTGAACTAAAGAGAAGGTATATTGGCGAGTGGTTAATTATATTATGCCATACAAGTCGGAACAGTTTGCTTTGGTTGAATTGGTCAAAAGAAATAGGGGGTGTAATGTCGTTGGACAATCAAAATACAAGGAGCTAGGGTACAGGTGTGTGTGTGGGGGGGGGGGGGGGGTTAATGTCATTGGACAATCAAAATACAAGAAGCTGGAATAGACAGACGATGGTTTAAAAAAATAAAGCCTTATAATGGTTGCCATAAAAAGTTGAAAATAATGAGTTCCTACAAAATCAATAATTTAGTTATAATAATAATTGTATATTTAGCTAAGTTAACATTTGAGTGTGGTGAGCTAAACATGGAAAGTTTAGGTAGTTAGTATACTTATTTAATTAGCAAGCATAATTAATTAGGACTAACTATAAATATGATTATTTTACTAGGAACATTAATTGATGGTTTCAGATTTTAGCTTAACTAATTTAACTTAAGTAAATTTAGATCAAATTTTTGATTATTTACAGAATGAATATGAACTCGAAAGTTGGGACATCATAATTGTCCTACCCTTTTCAGGATAGCTCCTGGTTTAGTATACCAATTCGTGGTGCTGGTACTTAGTTCTTCCTAAATCTTGTCCTGGTAAATTTTTACTGCTCTCTAGCTTATGTATCAGATAGCTGCTTGGCTTTGGATAAGTGATGCCTATTGTCTACGTCAAGTATTAGATGATTATCAATTGATCAACCTGTACCCAATAGGTTTCTCATGAACCGGTAGGTCCTATAATTGAATTGGGTGTCCTATAATTGAATTGGGTTGGGTAGCATAGTGTCTAGTGATTGTATCCCTGACTCAACACCCATGAAGCCAATAAACTAAGGAACTATCGATATATTGACTGACTGATTGATTGTCATTATTCCTTATAATTTCCTACTCTGAACGATACATTATGGTGGTTGATTAGCTCGAAGAAGCCATGTTTGACTTGGATTTATGCGGAGGGACCATTTAGAAAGCTATGTGATTGTGACGGGAAGTCACTTTTAATAATATGTGGGTGCTGTTGGTCCTTCGCTTCTTTATCTTCATGCTTAACAAAATGAATATGTTCATATTTGTGTGTGTTGTTGCTAAATGATACCTAGCAAAGAATCACAAAAGATAAAGAAAGATAATTAATCACATCACTTTATTCTGTTGTAAAAGAATGTTGATTATGTTGTATTTTTGTAACAAATATTTGAGATAATTGCATTGCCATTTATGATAAGTCCCTGAATTTGGGCAGTGTGTATGTCGAGCTACGACTCGAGCTAGTAAGGCACATAGCAAGTCCCGGGATTGGACAGGAAAGTCCCGAGATTGGGCAAGAAAGTTCCTAGATTGGGAAGTCAGTATTACGTGTTATGGCTTGAAAGAATCTAACAAAACAAATTAGAATTGCGACATATCTATTTAAGTTTTCTATTGTCATACATGATATGTTTTTTCTTTATAGCTAAGTTGCATATGCATACATGATCATTGACAACTTCAGCACAAGATTTAGTTCTTCAAATGGTACTCCTAGTCATTGACAACTTGTGCACATTGTTCAGTTCACCAAACGGTACTCCGAGGCTACGAACCTGATTCGGCCTAGGAAGGAACAAGCATAGTGCTGACGTGTACTATTACAGGTGATTCGAAAACTTTCGGAGGCTAGCTACCTGCCCCTGAAGGGGAGCCGTCTAACCATATATAGTCCCGAATGACGTGTCGCAAGTGATCCTCATATAGACATGTTGCATACTAATTTTGTCTTATATAGAAAAGAGAATACTAATGATGTCTTATACATAAGAGGAAGTTATTTACATGGAAGGCTAAACGACCATGGTAAGAATCACCATATGGTAGTAGTTTACATGGTTTATATCTTCTTGTTCTTATAATGTCTGAATTATTAATTGACCCTAAGGCAAGAATAACAATATTACTATTAATAATATTCCTATTACATGGTTATTGTGTTGATTTTAGATGAGTCGGGTTGGCACCACTCACCAGTATACGGCAATATAGTAGTACCCCCCCAGCTTTGCAGATGCGGGGAGTTGCTTGAACTGTTCTAAGGCATCGAAGATTTTTGAACAAGCAGAAGCTCTTCTTGTAAAGATGTTGTCTTATGTTATAAAGGACATAATATATGTAACATTGAAAATCTTTTGTACCAGTAAGTTTGATGCCAAGTCGGTAAGTTCAATGTAAGCCAAGTTTTTTCAGTTGGCTATTAAGAGCCTTTATATATTCTACTAAAGACTTTGTATCGTACTATAAACCATTGATAAAAATAGATTCTACTATAAACCATTGATAAAAATAGATTTTTTTTCATTGCTCTGTCGTGACTTTAATTATTTCTTATTTCTGCTACAATGCCGTTGGTTGTTAGAAATATGATTATTTGTGTTTGGTTTAACTTAGACTTGTATAACATCATGTCCAATTGTTACTTTTTGGTTCAACAGAATCGGGACGTGACATTCCTGACCTAGCTATATTATATTTGTACTATTATTACTAGATTACCCTTTGAGGTACTAGCCTTTTTATCATATCGATATGTTTATGTTTACTTGTATATTGTGGTATTATCTCTTGTTTCTTATGCATTAATGTGTTACATTATATTCCAATTATATTGTACCATATTACTCCCTGTATGGATAGCCATGTAGTGGTTAGTGATCATAGCATAGCTTGGTAGGAGAATTTGTAGATTGAATGTTACATCTATACTCAGGATGAATCTAGGTTGGAACCTTTGAGAACCAATACAGATTCACACCCAGCGTACCAGTACTACGATACGACATCTAGGATGAATAATCATGTATTTGTGGCACATGATTCTACATAATCGATATTGGTAATTATATAACTTAAAACTCATAGTTTTATTGGGAGGAAATGATCCTGATATGTTGCATCTTGCTGGTCAAACACCAGATATTATGATATATCATTCACCTTGGTAGAGTGTAGTATTTGATATTATCACTATTACCGATCCAGTATCTACCATATATGAGTAATGAAACTATTACTAAGATTATTACCAACCCAGTGACTGCCTGAGAGGGGCACTATAGACTGTTACTGATTTATACATAGTTATATGGTTTGGCCAGTCCTTATTGCATTCTTGGGGTAACTTAGATATTAATCTAGCAAGCCATAGGAACTGCTTGGTTGATCTGTTAAATCAATTAGTTGTGTACTATTTTACTTGTCCATAGTCTGAAGTTATACTCTGTCTCGTCGTAGTACTATATCCCTTGTCCTTTATTTTGGTGTAGAGATGGATTACCATCTCGATAATGGAATACAGGTCCATGCTATGGCACAAGTTACTATATATGTATATAGCCATTCGATTTTTATTTTATTCACTCATGCTTTCTTATGGTAGTTATTATCAGGGGATTGGCCCCTCTAGTTTTGTTTTGCCAGATCTAGTAGCGGAGGTCGAGGATCCAACGTACCTTCCACCTGATGGCGCTTACCAATAGGATGGTCGTCGAGGATCTAGAGTGGGTTTCTTTTCTACTACTCATGTTATCATTTTGATTCTTTTGGGCATATAGTCACCAGGCACATATTTAGTCTGTTATTCTGGGAGGTTATTCCACCACATGATTATATATATTCAGACTTCAGTGATCATGTATTATTGGACACTATGCTAGCTTTCCATTTTGTATAGCTATATTCATTATTATTTTGATAGGAAATCGGGGATGCCTTACTGCTTTATCTTATATGTTCTATTTTTATGTTTCTTATTTGACTGGTTGAGATATAGTATATCATGTGAGACCATAGGTGACTTGTATTGTAGTATATACACCCATGTATAGGGACAATCATGATTATAATATGGGATATTGACATACACCATAGTGCATATCTGGCCATATCATACCCAGTTCTGTCACGTCCCGACTCAGTAGAGTCGAATAATCATCTCCCGGACATGATGTCATGTGAGTGTATATTGCACTCACACAAGGCAAGAAGATAAAATATCTTGGATATCATCGAAATGACCAAGTTGCAACAGAAGAAATATAGAGTCACAAGGAAACACAATCAGAGTATACAAAACAAGCTCTTTATTGAATATTGCAGTAGTTACAAAGGCTCTCAATCTCCCTAATGAATATGCCAAGTTGGCTTACAACACTCATGATCTCTCTTGCTCATAAAGGACCTCGTTGTTCCATACATCATGTCTTCTTATATCCTCAATCGAACACCTGCATGTTGTCGAACCTGAGCTTCCAACGCCTTGGGTACGTCCGAGCGATCTTTCGCAACCTGGGGGTTGGGTATCAGTACATATCTTATAATAGTGAGCAGGTTAACCCACCCTAAACCGACACTAAGTAATCATGTAAAAACATGCAGGTTTATATTATGATCTTTCTAATTAGAACTAGATAAATTTTAGTTCATATCATGGCATGTTGCGAAAGCAGGAAAGCATGTTACGCATGTAAGCATTGAAATCATGAAAGCAAGTAAGCATGTTATACTCGATTGCGCAGGTAACTAAGCAGGCTAGCATTTTAAACTCGAATCGCATAAGTAAAGCATGAAACCTATCGAACCGCGTCACTTATTCGTGGCTCTTACCATAGCCGAAGCAAGGGGGACATTAGCTGCCTGCACATACGTACATTATCATACTGAATCTTATATATACAAAGGTCATTGGCTGAGCCATAATGGACTATTATATAACAAATGCGGGACGTCCTTCCAGTATATTTGGTTGCAATACCTCAACTGTAGGTCCCGCATATGCCTCGTATCGAAATATGAGTCGTAGTAAGCGATGTGTAATGCCCCGTTCCCCCTATTCGGGGAGCGCGGCCAAGAAACACTTAAGACCGTCCGAACGGGACAGATTGAATTAAGATCCTTTCCTTGTTATGGATTGGTTTTTTCGGAATCAGGTCCCATATTCAACGGATCGTGCCTCAAGGATGGACTCGGCGGTAGAGTCGAGAGGGGCCTTTCTGTTGCGTTGGTTTCTTGCCCGTTTTCGTGCCGCTTGGTTGCCTTTTGTTGGTTTTATGACTTGCGTTTTTTTGAACGGTTTCGATGGATTTTATTGTTTTCGTTCTTAGGATCTCGCAATTTCATATCGAACCTCGGAGACCGAAGCAGGGGATATTGATCATCTGTTGGTGCGTGCAGGTGATCGGGTAGACGACGCTCGTGCGAAGTCTTAAAGTTCTGCCTTTCTCTTCTACTTCCCTAACTTGTGAGTGGCTTTATTTCGATTAGCTCCCTTCTTCCAAGTCGGCATTCTAAATAGATTGACTCATTGTTCATCCCGATCAAACGATACTAAAACACATATGACTGAGTCAAAAATAGAAAAGAATTAGGCTTGAAACATCAATAATGCTTGTCATATGGAAATTGTTCTGAACGATCACACTATAACGTGCATGCCCATCATATATCATAACCATTTCTATGTTAAGTTGTAGTTAGATTCATTTATCTATAACTATTCATGGTATGGTGCAAAATGGCAAGGAAAATATGATCCTTACACAAGTAGCATAGACTATGGAAAACTACACTATGTTCACTTGTTTGTATTTGCTTGGAATGTGTTTCATGTGATAACTTAGTTGGTTGCGGTGGTATGGTTTTGGACAAACTTGTATACAAGGGATATCGTTCTACGAACGGTCGTCGGGGCACCGGGACCGCTTCGTCCCGGGTAGAACAATTTGCTAGTGTAGTCCTAGCATTTGGATGGGTCCGTGCGTCCGCTAAGGGCTAGCTACCCGAGGCGGAATGGCAGTCGACCCATCCCAAGTCCAACCAAGTGATTGCTATGTATATTTAAACTGTGCAGACTAACTATGTCTTCGTGGCAGGGAAGGTCATGGTAAGTTTTGTACAGGTGGCTCAAACGGTACAGGTAAAGTCGCCGAGCGGTGGCACATTTGGTTATGTTGATTTACTCTATCTTATGCGAAGAATTTATCTAAGCCAAGGTAGATAGATCACATGAAAATAAATGTTGCATGCTCATATGAACTCATTGTAGATTTTGGTTAAGTTGGGTTAGCTCGCCCTCACCGGTACTTTTCGAAGTACTGACCCTCGTTGCAGCAGGTTCTCCGAGCCAAGGCGACGCGGCGAGGAGCTGAAGCTTTCTCCAACCCCCTTCCCGAATCAAGACGCTTTCGTGACGTGACTTTTGGTAGCTCCGGTACATAAGAAGCAAGGAGCTCGCTCTCACTTTTGGGAAGCCACAAGACGATGGTGTTGACTCGCACCCAAGGTATTTTGTGTTTTGAATTCTAGTAAAGGATGTAATATATGGAACGGCTATCTCATTTTGTATCCAAGTTGTAAGCCTGTGTGGCATCCTTATCGTTTTGGCTCAAGAGTCTGTAAACAGATGTTCATTATCAATAAAAAGAAAACTTTTCTATGCCTCAATGTGTGTTATCTTATTTGCGTACTCTGTTGCATATGTTCTAAAGATCATCATTATGCATAGGCCTTGTGCACGCGCGCCCTACGCGTGCACGGCATCACGCCCGGGGGACGGTTATCGATTGGGCAAAATTGGGGCATGACATATTGGTATCAGAGCATAGCTTCAGATCCTTTGATCTCGAGTCAGAAAGTTTTCCTAAGATGACCCTGTCCCGTCCGAGTAAACTCTTGAAATCGATTGATGCAAAATGAGATGCGTTCCATATAGTGAGTCCATAATATACTTTGAAACTGATACGAGTTACTTTTCTTTGAAGGAACGGCCTCTGAGCCGGGTGCACAGGCGCAGATGGTGGCGCAAGTGCAAGGCAGTAGTTCTGGCACGTCAAGCAGCTCAGGAAGTCCGGCTGCCGCGCCCTCTGTTGATCCGTTCGAACGAATGATGCGTATGATGGAAACGCAACAGAGGCAAGCCGAACTACGACAGAATCAATTCGAATCTCGAATAGAAGCACAATTTCTGGCGCAACAGACTCAGGCCGAAATGCAGCAGAAGCAAATAGATACCTTGCAAACGATTGTGACGACGCTAGCCGCCAGCAATCATTCTGCGTCTGCGGCCGCCGTGGCAGCGCCAGTTGTAGCTGATATTTCGGGACCGCAGGGCTCTCCGGAACCTCCACATTCAGATGATAAGGGGTCCATCCTGCAGATATCAGAATTTAAGAAAATGTGCCATACTACCTTTAACGGTACCGAAGACCCTTCCGTGGCGTTGGACTGGCTGGTCGAGTTAGAAGACCACTTTGAAGTGCTCCGTATGGACGAAACCAGGAGAGTCGCTTGTGCCCAACTTCAGCTCCGTTTAAACGCACATGATTGGTGGGATGTACACAAACAAGCTTTATTGAGCGAAGGGGGCACAACGATTATCTCTTGGTCAGTGTTCCGTAAGGCCTTCGAAGAGGAGTATCTTCCACCCGCCGTCCGCCGTGAGAAGGAAGACGAGTTTACCCATCTACAGCAGGGGGACATGTCCGTACGACAATACGCTTCAAAATTCAACAGGCTTGCTAAGTTTGCTAAGTCTCATATTAGTGATGCGGAGACACGTGCACGAAGATTTGAGATAGGACTGCGACCTTCAATTCATGCTCACGTCGTCGTCTCGCAATACCGCACCATGCGTGAGTCCTTAAACCATGCCCTCTCCCTTGAATCGCAGTACCCACCAGTTCGCACCGACGCTGTGCAAAATTCCAATCACAAGCGTCCTAGCAACACAGGGGGTAACAATGCGCATAAGCGCTCCAATAACGGCGGTAACAAGGGGGCAAATCAGGGTAAGGGTGGCGAGCTTGTTTGTCACCGATGTAATCGTACTGGACACATCGCTCGGAATTGTCGAGTATTCAACGGATCGTGCTTTAAGTGCGGTCGTCAGGGGCATATGGCAGCGAACTGTCGGGCAAGTGGACCTAACCAACAACAACAACAAAATCGTGCTCCTCAGGACCAGGGGCAAGTACCTCGAGCGAATCAGACGACACAGCAGAACGCTCAAGGCCGGGTCTATGCTCTGACTCGGGATGAGGCACTCGCATCAAACACGACGGTGTCAGGTATATTACTCTTTAATGATGTACCTGCTCGAGTATTATTTGATTCTGGTGCAACATATAGTTTTGTGTCAACAAACTTTGCTAGAGAACATAAATTCATTCAAACCCCGTTAGGCCTAAGGCTTAGCGTCAGTACACCGTCAGGCACGAGCTTGCCTGCAATTTCAGTTTGTCGTGACGGCTACATTTGCATCGGGGGAAGGAAATTGTCACTTGATGCGATAGTTCTGGACATAGGGGACTACGACATCATTCTGGGAATGGACTGGCTTGGCGCTTGTTCTGCTACTATCGATTGTGCGAAGAAGAAAGTCGTGTTCCGTCTTCCTGGCGAGACCGAATTTTGCTATTCGTGCAGTCCACAGTCAGAAGCGTCGAATGCCTGCATGGTGATATCAGCGATGTCTGCTCGACGGATGATTCACTCCGGCTGCGTAGGGTACTTGGCTTCAGTTCGAGACACTCGGCTAGATTGCGCAAACGTTGAGTCCATTCCCGTTGTGGCAGATTTTCCTGATGTGTTCCCCGACGAGTTGCCCGGTATGCCGCCCGATCGAGAGACAGAATTCACCATCGACACATTTCCAGGAACCCAACCCATTTCCAAACCACCGTATCGAATGGCTCCGGCAGAACTAAAAGAGTTGAAAATTCAGTTACAAGAATTGCTTGATCGCGGGTACATTCGGCCTAGTGTGTCTCTGTGGGGGGCACCGGTACTGTTCGTTAAGAAAAAGGATGGCTCGATGCGACTCTGCATTGACTATCGAGAATTAAATAAGGCAACGGTTCGAAACAAATACCCCCTTCCCCGGATAGATGATCTCTTTGATCAGTTGTAAGCAGCGACCGTGTTCTCGAAAATCGATCTCCGTTCGGGTTACCATCAGCTCAAAATTAAGCCGGATGATGTGCCGAAGTCAGCCTTTCGCACACGCTACGGCCATTATGAGTTTTTAGTAATGCCGTTCGGTTTGACGAATGCCCCTGCTGCCTTTATGGGTTTGATGAACCAAGTGTTCCGGCCGTACCTCAATCGATTTGTAGTAGTGTTCATCGATGATATCTTGGTGTATTCGAAGGATGGAGCGGAGCATGCAGAGCACTTGTGGACCGTGCTACAAACCCTTCGAGACAACAAGTTGTATGCGAAGCTGAGTAAGTGCAAATTTTGGCTAAGTAGTGTATCGTTTCTAGGGCATATCATTTCTGTGGGAGGTATTTCAGTTGACCTGAAGAAGGTAGAAGCCATTATCGAGTGGAAACGACCTGCATCCGTTAGTGAAATTCGAAGCTTTCTCGGGTTAGCGGGCTACTACAGACGGTTCGTAAAGGATTTTTCTAAGCTTGCCTCGCCTCTGACTCGCCTCACTCAGAAGGGAGTCGCGTTTGAGTGGTCCGCCGACTGTGAAGCATCGTTTGCTGAGTTAAAGCAGCGTCTCACTTCTGCCCCGTTACTTGTACTGCCGGACGAGACTTCGGGATTCCAAATCTTCAGTGACGCTTCAGGGCAGGGCTTAGGGTGTGTACTTATGCAACGAGACAGAGTGATAGCCTATGCATCCAGACAGCTGAGAAAGCATGAGAAGAATTATCCCACGCATGATCTGGAACTGGCAGCAATTGTGTTCGGGTTGAAATTGTGGCGGCACTACCTTTATGGAGTGCCTTGCCGAATCTATACCGATCACAAAAGTTTAAAGTACTTATTCACCCAAGCAGATCTGAACCTTCGACAGCGGCGCTGGCTAGAATTGATAAAAGATTACGATTTGACGATTGACTATACTCCGGGCAAGGGAAATGTGGTAGCGGATGCATTGAGTCGGGTCTTTGCGGGATCTCTGTCCGTCGATCGCAGGTTACAAAGGGACTTAGAAGAAATGGGCATCGAACTCAGAATTCGTTATCGTGGCGCGCGGGTTGCTCAGATGCGATTTGTACCCAATCTGATAGAGAGAGTCACATCTACTCAAAGAGACGATCCATTCCTCCGAAAAATGCGAGAGCAGGTCCAAGCGGGGAAGGAGAAAGACTTTACAGTGGATGAGAATGGGGCGTTGCGAGTGAAAGGAAGGCTATGCGTCCCCAATGATTCAGAACTCAGAAAGAAAATCCTCACGGAAGCACATTACGCGGCCTATACTATCCATCCCGGGAGCACGAAAATGTATAAGAACCTTCGCACTGTCTTCTGGTGGCACGGCATGAAGAAAGATGTAGCACTCTTTGTGTCGCAATGCATAACCTGTCAGAGGGTGAAAGCAGAGCATCAGAGGCCGGGCGGAGAAATGCAAAATCTTGCTATCCCGGAATGGAAGTGGGAGCACATCAGCATGGACTTTATTGTTGGTCTGCCAAGGACGCAACGGGGGAACGACGCAATCTGGGTCATCGTCGACCGGTTAACCAAGTCTGCACACTTTATTGCCATTAAAAGTACTTGGGGCACCGATCGCCTTGCCCAGACCTACCTTGACGAGATAGTCTGGCTGCACGGAGTGCCAGTTTCCATAGTATCATATCGGGACGGACGGTTCGTCTCACGTTTCTGGGAAAGCCTTCAGTCGTCGATGGGGACCAAGTTGAAATTCAGCTCAGCCTACCATCCTCAAACCGATGGCCAGACAAAACGGGTGAATCAGGTACTAGAAGACATGTTGCGCCTCTGCGTAATCGATTCCAAGTCAAGTTGGGACGTTATCCTGCCGCTAGCCGAATTTGCTTACAACAACAGTTATCAGTCTAGCATCCAGATGGCTCCGTATGAGGCGCTGTATGGGCGGAAGTGTAGGTCACCGATCTGCTGGGATGAAGTTGGGGAGCGGCAAATCCTTGGGCCGGAACTGGTAAACAGTACGAAAGGTTCGGCTGATTCGAGAAAGGTTAAAAGTAGCACAAAGTCGGCAAAAGAGCTATGTCGATGTTCGTCGTCGCCCTCTTGAATTCCAAGTAGGGGACCATGTATTCCTAAAAGTCTCTCCCATGCGTGGTGTGACGAGATTCGGGATAAAAGGGAAGTTGAGTCCAAGATTTGTTGGCCCGTTCGAAATTCTCAAACGGGTCACCTCAGTTGCTTATCAAATTGCATTGCCGCCAGCCCTATCAGATGTGCACGATATTTTTTATGTGTCGCAGCTAAGAAAGTATGTGCATGATCCGAACCATGTGGTAGACTTGGGTCAGTTAGATCTGCAGGCGGACTTGTCGTACGCCGAAGAACCCGTGCAGATCCTGGAACGTAAGAAAAAGCAGTTACGGAATCGGGCTGTATCGTTAGTGCGCGTTCTGTGGCGGAACCACGCGGTCGAAGAATCGACGTGGGAAATCGAATCTGAGATGAGGGAAAGGTTTCCCTCATTATTCCTTAGTGGTAGGTTCTATTCCTAAGTTTCGGGACGAAACTTTCTTTTGGATGGTTATGATGTAATGCCCCGTTTCCCCTATTCGGGGAGCGCGGCCAAGAAACACTTAAGACCGTCCGAACGGGACAGATTGAATTAAGATCCTTTCCTTGTTATGGATTGGTTTCTTCTGAATCAGGTCCCATATTCAACGGATCGTGCCTCAAGGATGGACTCGGCGGCAGAGTCGAGAGGGGCCTTTCCGTTGCGTTGGTTTCTTGCCCGTTTTCGTGCCGCTTGGTTGCCTTTTGTTGGTTTTATGACTTGCGTTTTCTTGAACGGTTTCGATGGATTTCATTGTTTTCGTTCTTAGGATCTCGCAATTTCATATCGAACCTCGGAGACCGAAGCAGGGGATATTGATCATCTGTTGGTGCGTGCAGGTGATCGGGTAGACGACGCTCGTGCGAAGTCTTAAAGTTCTGCCTTTCTCTCCTACTTCCCTAACTTGTGAGTGGATTTATTTCGATTAGCTCTCTTCTTCCAAGTCGGCATTCTAAATAGATTGACTCATTGTTCATCCCGATCAAACAATACTAAAACACATATGACTGAGTCAAAAATAGAAAAGAATTAGGCTTGAAACATCAATAATGCTTGTCATATAGAAATTGTTCTGAACGATCACACTATAACGTGCATGCCCGTCATATATCATAACCATTTCTATGTTAAGTTGTAGTTAGATTCATTTATCTATAACTATTCATGGTATGGTACAAAATGGCAAGGAAAATGTAATCCTTACACAAGTAGCATAGACTATGGAAAACTATACTATGTTCACTTGTTTGTATTTGCTTGGAATGTGTTTCATGTGATAACTTAGTTGGTTACGGTGGTATGGTTTTGGACAAACTTGTATACAAGGGATATCGTTCTACGAACGGTCGCCGGGGCACCGGGACCGCTTCGCCCCGGGTAGAACAATTTGCTAGTATAGTCCTAGCATTTGGATGGGTCCGTGCGTCCGCTAAGGGCTAGCTACCCGAGGCGGAATGGCAGTTGACCCATCCCAAGTCCAACCAAGTGATTGCTATGTATATTTAAACTGTGCAGACTAACTATGTCTTCGTGGCAGGGAAGGTCATGGTAAGTTTTGTACATGTGGCTTAGACGGTACAGGTAAAGTCACCGAGCGGTGGCACATTTGGTTATGTTGATTTACTCTATCTTATGCGAAGAATTTATCTAAGCCAAGGTAGATAGATCACATGAAAATAAATGTTGCATGCTCATATGAACTCGTTGTAGATTTTGGTTAAGTTGGGTTAGCTCGCCCTCACCGGTACTTTTCGAAGTACTGGCCCTCGTTGCAGCAGGTTCCCCGAGCCAAGGCGACGCGGCGAGAAACTGAAGCTTTCTCCAACCCCCTTCCCGAATCAAGACGCTTTCGTGACGTGACTTTTGGTAGCTCCGGTACATAAGAAGCAAGGAGCTCGCTCTCACTTTTGGGAAGCCACAAGACGATGGTGTTGACTCGCACCCAAGGTGTTTTGTGTTTTGAATTCTAGTAAAGGATGTAATATATGGAACGGCTATCTCATTTTGTATCCAAGTTGTAAGCCTGTGTGGCATCCTTATCGTTTTGGGTCAAGAGTCTGTAAACAGATGTTCATTATCAATAAAAAGAAAACTTTTCTATGCCTCAATGTGTGTTATCTTATTTGCGTACTCTGTTGCCTATGTTCTAAAGATAATCATTATGCCTAGGCCTTGTGCACGCGCGCCCTACGCATGCACGACATCACGCCCGGGGGACGATTATCGATTGGGCAAAATCGGGGCGTGACACGATGTGCCATCCATCCGAAGGTTGCAACACCTCAGCTATATGTCTCGCTATACCATGCTATGAAAGCACTTCCAAATTCCCCTTAGGCCGAACGGTCCCGGTGCTCCAATGCCTAACCCGTTCGAGGAATCTCCAAACGATGTGCACAGGTTGTCCATGACCATGCAATGCGCTAATAGCTAACGATCAAACACATGTATATCTCTGAAATAAAGTAAAGATATACATATCTACTCACCACATAATACCATTCTCAAATTATAACACAATGCACCATTCTCAAATTATATCACAATGCACCACGCCACTTCTCGACATAGTGCTCCGTGGGTGCAACACCCCCTTCCGACACAGTCACATGATTTTGATCCGCAACTGCACGCTTCCCTTGACTAGCCGTTCCTATTTAATACCTGTGCATGGATGCACCCTCGCTCGATGAAGTGTTCATGTTCGATGCTCGTGCACTTGATGCACGTCTCGATATACTTTGTTTTAATGTTATATCTTAGTGTTCAACATAATATACGACTTCTATTTATTTGAACCACGCACATTGATTCCATGATATTACTTGCACACAAGTGGTATGTTTTATTAGGTATGAAGGAGTAGAAAAGAAGGGACAGAGGCCGCCCACCTTATACTTATATGCCCGCCATTTTGCCAAGTCGATACATCTTATCCCCAAGTTTCGTGGTCTGATGCGAAGCACGATTTACTTAACTGGTATAACCATGCAAGCATGCCGTGCTTCTCAATCATCCGGCCCGAGCGAATTTAAGAAAGATAGCACCATCGCCTAAGTTCCGCTATCTCTATACTGCTCTGAACTAGCCTACCGATCCATGTACGTTGCTGACTTCGTGCATCTGCTCGCATCGGGACAAAATATCGACCTCAGAAAGTTCTGTATAAAGCATGCACATGAAACCAAACTCGAATCAATACTTGTTCCCAATTCTAACTTATCGTAATGCGTCGTGCGATGCGGGGCATTACAACAATTGTCAAGGGTGCAAGATGGCAAGCCTCCATCATGCATGTAATATATGTCCCGTATGTAATAGGGAATACGATACACTATGGTCATCGGCTTGATTACTAGGCTATATAGCATACATAAGGTAGCACACGTGTCAAAATGGTAATATTATATATACATGTGCACATACATAGATCCTAGAACAAAATCAAAGTCATCTGGTACGATTCACGAAAATTAACCACTAATTGAGGTTTTCATACGTATGCGATAAATCATATACTGCTGACATACTACCATGACAAAAAAATCCATATTCTAGGATTGGTCAATGTGTCAAAATTTAATTAGTTTTTATTAATGATGCAAGCACAAACAAACCTTCCTAAATCTAGTCCACAACATTAGTAAATAGTATAGCTATGCTAGGTATCGAACAGGTGACTGGGTTTGTCCTGGTTAGTAATAGAATACGGATCAAGCGAGCATGATAGAAAAGAATGGTAGCCAAGGTATAATACGAGAATATTAGGCAATCACATTCCAAAACAATTAGGGTTTCATATCGCGACAATCGAGCTAAACGAGTATCAGCATATCGAATCCACGATAAAATAACAACGTATGCACGTCTTATTTGAAACATGCCATGCTTAACGATAAGCTATAACAAGAAGGCTAGCACTCGACTTCAGTCGAATATACAAAATTCAGATAGAGTTTTGTATTTGCATCAAAAACTAAAGAAAGCAAATACGAACTACTAAATCTTCCAATAAATAAGAACAAATAGACAATAATATATAAAAGATTGTGTGATAGTAAGCTCAAAGATCGAGGCAAGACATACTCGAATCAATGAAGAAAAATAAGTGTAAAGTATTCAAAACTGTGTTGAATTTATATACTGCTCCACAATGACGGCATACCACTAGTAAATTGTTAGTAGGTTGTCCGACCTAAAAGTGTGTAAATTTATGTTGTTTTGTTCGATTTATTTCATCAATTCATGATTATTTCTCAACCGATTTTGATTCTACGAATTGGAAAGTACTCAACAATGAAAATGGAAGGTGTGCAAACAAATTTTGTGTCACGAAATCGTTTGTGCACCAAGTTGCATCAATTTATCCCAAAAATAAGGAAATATAAACTCGTGTCAAGAAATTGGAGTTCTTGTCGTGTGTTTGTGTGTTCCCTAGCATCATGGTGCTGGATAGTAAAGGGAGTAAGGGAAAACATCAAGCTCACATAAAACACTAAATCCACATATTGATGACACCCAACTAACACAAGAAGGGAAAATGAGGAGTATTGAATTCTCTATAAGTAAATACTCTAATTGTTGTTGTAATAAATGAAAAGAAGTCTAGAAATTATCACAAAGTAGTGAGACAAGGCTCCATTTCTTGAGAAAGGTTTACTTGCCTTGATAGGTCGTGTATCCACCACCTGGCCAGGTATGCTACCACAGGCCTAAGTTTCCTCCTTGGTAATAAGAAGAAAGAGGAGAGAGTGGAGAAGAAGGGTGTATGTGCGAGTGTGAAAGTGTTAATGAGGTATATAAGAGTAAAGAGATGGGAGGTATGGTTGATGTGCGGAGCTTATGAATGGGTGCTAAGTGTCCCAATTCATGCCCCCAACCAATCATAACCCTCCAAGAAAACACGAAACCAATTGGTAAAGGAGAGAGCCCAGGTCAACATTGTTGACTGAAGCAGTACAACCCGAAAAGTATGTCGGTGGTACTGCTTTGGTCATAAATTCATGATTTTAGGATTTTCGATCTATTGTGTAGGTCTTAGCTTGGTTCCCAGGCATTGCTTGGGTCTAAGGTGGTCTTGATATCTATTGTTTAGCCAATGAAACCATTTAACACATTTATTTGTATAAGCATGTTATCCATTTAGAATTTCAATGATTATCCCACGAGTGACATACTTCCACGAGTGACATACTCGTGTGATATCGACACGTATATCAAGAAAACCATAAAGCAAGATAGAATGAAATTCAAGGTAGTAACACTAGTATATATCAAGTACGGGTACACGGGACACGCGAATATTAGTACCGAGAACACGAAAAACATATAATACACCTATATAAAATACGGATACCGGAAGATGGAGCTTATAAAGAGAGAACTCTTTAAATTCCTATGAGCTTCCATTTGCCCAAATTCATTTAAGTGAGAGTGAAATTGAGAGCTTTATTGGATCTTCATCTTATTTCAAGAATATCAACATTTTTCTAGCAAATAGGTTGTTTCCTGGAGGAAATGTTGGATTTATGCGTGCTCGTCACCATGCTCGGGTTAGAGTTCACAAGCACTCGACACCAACTTTCATATTTGGATTAGAGGACATCTAACACGGTTCGTATTGTAGAAGTTGGCGAGATCTCGCCATAAACTCGTGAATGGGGCGTTTGGTACACATAATTTTTTTTATTCTGAGACAAATTTATTGTGGGAAACATATTCCCATGTTTGGTTTAGGTTAAAAAAAAATCAAAAATTACGAATACCGGAATAAATAATTTATCCACAAAACATGAGAATCCTATCACTTAAGAATATGTCGATATATTTTTTTGCCCGAAAAAAAAAGATTGTTGTTTTTTGTCCTTTTATTTATAAAAAACAATTTGTGTTAGTTTTTTTTTTCATTTTTTTTGTTTTTGTTTTTTCATTTTTTCGCTTTTGTTATTTTTTTTGTTTTTTCATTTCATTTCATTTCATTTTTTTTCTTTCTTTTTTTCTTTCTTTTTTCGTTTGTTTCATTTTTTTTGTTTTGTTTTCTTTTGTTTCATTTTTTATTTCTTGTTTTCGTTTTTTTTCGTTTTTTTTTATTTTCAGTTTTTTTATTTTTTCCCTTGAAATATTTATAGTCACCACAAGCATGAGAATATAATTTTTCAAAAAAATTAATTATTTGAAATTTAATTTTCGAAAGTATAAAAATTTCGACTAGTATAACGTATACCAAACCAAACGCTCGCTAAGAGTCAATTTACTATTTGACAACCAATAGTGGATTAAATTTGGTGGAGGGTCGATACTGATTGCCCCAAAACCCCAAAGCAGGAACACCAAGATATATTGTTGTGCACATTTCTCTCAACTCTTTTTTTTCTTTAATTGAACTTTTTCTATATATTCTTATCCTTTATATTGTGCATTGTATGACATTGTGATAAAAGGTTGGCATATTAATCACATTTTCACTTACTCTAATCCGCACACGCATATTGATATGTTGCTTAAAATAGAATTTATTTACCTAAATTTGTTATAAAAGTTAATTACCCACCCCCCCCCCCCCCCCCCCCCCACTCTAGCCTTGCCTACATTACACACACATTTGAAGTCCGTCCCACATTTATTGCTCTCCATCTTCGTTTGTTCAAACTTAGCTATCGGAAGAGCCTCAAACCAGTATCTTTCACAGTTGGTGTGCTTGTGCATGTACACAGGACAGATGACCGAGAACACCTCGTACGACAGAGCAAAAGCCAGTGGGCCACCCAACCATCAACCATACGGTCATAAACCGGAACAAGCTGAATAGTTAGTTTCCCTTCCGAGTTTCTCTTGGAGCTGAGCTAATAGAGGTTGACCCTAGGGCAAGGAAGGAATATGAACCCGGACGTTAAGACAAATCCCTAGCATCTGAGGCCTTTAGACTCTGAATTTTATATCAGCTTATAGTTTAAACCCTCACATGTCCAGTTGTAAAGTTTAGATCCTAGATTTTTATTTCTTGTATCATTTTTTTTTCATTTAACCCTCAATATGAGTATAAATACAACAACGAAACATGTTAAAAGGAGGGTATAACTGAAAAAAATAAAAATTCATGATCAAAGCTTTCTATTTGAACATGTTAGGACTTAAACTCTAAACTGATATAAAATTCAGGATCTAAAGGCTAATTAGCCCGTTTTTCCATCAATTCGCAAATAATAGGAACTCATGAAAAGTAAGACTATCATCATTTATTATTATATTTATCAAAAAAAAAGGTGAAACTAACTAACGTAGTACCCATGGACATTACTTGAATACTGACATGTCCTCATGATGTCGAGCGACTTTAGCATTTAATTTTCTTTATGAAAACTATTTTTTTTTTGCTTCCTAGAAACTTCAAAGAAACAAAGATTTAAGTTTTAAATAATTTATCACAAAAATAAAAAAAAGTTTTAAATAATTTGCCACTACCAAATAAGACCTCAATGTTGCTATTGACAATTCAGGAAAGTAAACTTCTAGTAATCTTCACAAAACAATAGTAACCTTCAGAAAACAAACCGTAGTTCCATTAATATATTGTTGCTAGAATTCAACACTTAAAAATATGAAGATTTACAACGAATTCAATTAAATATTGTATGAAAGTATAGTTCCTTCTCATTGAAAGAGAGAGATCAAACAATTCACTTTCAAGGTGCCTCTAATGAAATGGTAGTACACTCAAAATCTCGTGTTAAAATGCGTGGTGGTTTGTCCTCATCAAAACATAATATATTATTGAGAATGCTTATTGAATACAAATGCACCTCCTGGGGATTACATACCCTAGATAAAAGGCCACACATTTCATGATTTATTTCCTTGCCAAGAAAAAGGGAGGAAAAAAAAGAGGAAAGAGAGGGAGGAGGAGTCTAAAGGACATACAATTATTTGATTTAAACAGACCTTGATTTGAACAGATAGTCCCAACGTTTAATTGATTAATTTCCTTGCTCAAGAAAAAAAAAGGCATTAATGTCCGAAGATTTCTTTTTTCATATTTTCATACAGTGGCCTATTTGGTTTGCAGGATGCATTACGTTGTCTATCTAACTTGGGTATTTGATTGGACAAAAATATTTGGATGTACTGTAATCACAATTACAAATTTAATTATATTACATCAATTTCTTCTAAAATCAATTATCACAAAATCCATGTAATCGCAATTACATATAAAACATGAGAGTTCGGTTGGTTAGAAAAAAAAAAAAACTAAAAACAATAAAATAAAAAACCAAAAAATAAATAAATAAAACAAAAAACGAAATAAAAAATAATAAACAAAAATCAAAAATCAAAAAAACAAATTGGAAAAAAATCAAAAAAAACAAAAAATGAAAATAAAAAAACAAAAAATTGAAAAGAAGCAAAAAGAAAAAGAAACTTAGAAAAAAATGAAAAAAAAAGAAAAAAGACAGAAAAAAAAGCAAAAAAAACTACAAAAATGAATTTGAAAATATGAAAAAAAATCATGTGAAAAAAATATATATACCCACCAATTCTTAAGGTATAGTATTCACATATTTTGTACAAAAATTATTTATCCGGCTATTTTGTAATTTTTTAGAATATAATTTTTCAACCCTAAAACAAACATGGGAATAAATTTTCCATGCCTGAAAAAAAAAAAGATGAACTAAATAACCCTAAAACTTACAATTTTTTTTTCAAAATCACTTCTTTTTTTCTCTTGGTATTTGTATTTTTTTATTTTGTACATTTGTATTTATTTAGTTTTTTTATCTTTAAAACCTTTTTAATTTTTAAATTTTTTTAAAAATTAACTTTTAATTATATGATAAACGAAACATATGAATGCAATTGACATTATACAATTTAATTACATGTTCCAACCAAACATGAAAACATAACTGTAACTCCACTACATTACAAACTCAATTACATTACAATTATAATTACAATTATATTGCAGTTAACCAATCGGCCAGATTTGATTTGAACAGAGTCCCTTAATGTTCTTAGAAGTCGCAATAATATGGGTTCTCTAAACTACAACCTCAACTTTGAGCTGGAATGTACTGTACTAATTTTGGAGGAAGTAGCAGTAATATCACATAGGACCCAAACAGGACGATGGAGACATGCAACAATCTGATTCACCATTTTAGCTCACCTGGAACTTTAGCAGGTAAAAATACCATAGAAAATAATTAGTAACCATTGCAACGTCAAAATCCATCCCATGGTGTACCATAATAGAAAGAGCTCTTTTTCAACCAAATGTATAGGGCTTGATAAGACATCTCATGTTGCTGACTTAAGCTTCCAATATTTTTATCTATTTTCAAGTTTAACGCAGTTTGGAATGAAGGGGGAAAGGTGGCATGTCACATGACAACACTGGTTATCTAATGCCTATTGAAGTCTATGCAAATTTCTTACTATTTAGGTTACAAGAGACACACACTATGCTTGTGGCAGCATATCCTCCCATTTAAGTTTCAAATAAATATTTTTATCTTGAATCACAAATATGCAATAGAAACTCTAGACAATATTTTTATTTGTGAAATCATGAAATAAGGCTACTTGCTCAACTTAAAAAAAAACACAAATGAGACGGTGATATCTATCATATTCTTCTTCTAAAAGGGACATGAAAACACATACCCACACAGACACACACAAACATGAAACCCAGTATGTTTAAATACTAACTACAAGTGATATCAACATATTCTTCTTCTAAAAGGGATATCACCAGCCCTAAAGATTTCTAGAGGAGCTATGACATAGGGGAGGTTTTAAAACCAAAAGTTCATATGCAGTTCTTGGACAAGAAATTTATTGTGATATAGCACTTCAACTGTAGGGTACTTGGCAAAATTATGAACAACTTCTAGAGGAATCAATGCTTACTGGTTACAAGTGGCAGACACAAATAAATATTGCCAAAGCAGAGGAAATATTCTATTCTATAGCAAAAAGCTTACCAGCTCGTCAATCTTGTGAAACAAGCGTAGGCATCATAAAATCCGAAAATGACAGCTGTAGCAGTAATTGAAAGTTGCAGTCAACACAAATGATGCTTCACTAAGATTGCAAACTTAAAAGTTCAAAGCAAAGAGATATCCACATAAGAAGTATCTTCAATTGTAAAATTTCAAAGAAAGAATGAATGAACAATAAAAGGTCTAATTGTCTGCTGTCCAACTGAATGTTGCATTAGAAATCTGGACAAACTTAGCTCTCTTTGTTCTAGCATTAGAGGTGTGCACACTAAAAGTCCTCAATCTAATATGGTAGGTCCCAATTTGCTATTCACAAGTTGAAGTGCCAGTAATCCATAGATAAAACTCAAAAACATTTTGCCAAATCACAGCAAACCATTTCACTAATCACCTTGCTGGATGAATGCACCTCCTACAAGTATATAGTTAAGAAAAAACTCTCTAAGTCAAACTTGTCAGTATAAACTAAGAAGTGACGGAAAGAGCAGAGGAGACGAGTGGGCCTCCTTTGGCAGCTGATGGACGTCTTATAATACACACTCTAGCTAGGAGAAATTGATTATTCTAGGCCGGTCTACCAAATAATTTGGTTATTCCCACTAGTATCATCTTATTGATCGGAGGTCCAGTATGGATTTAGCAATTTGAACTGCCATCAGCAAGGCGATAATTTGAGGTGGCAAAACTCAAGCAGTATAGGGGGCAATAGTGGGTACTGACATGTACGGGGTGGTGGCACTATGAAGTTGAGGTTGGTAGTTGTAGTTGCTAACCTACTAGTGTAAAGAGCCGAAGGCAAGGAAAAAGGGGAAGGTTAGGAGTTTATCTAACATCGGAACTCGCGACAGGCTAGCGTCAGCTAGGTATTTTTGGATGAGTTGCACAGTGTCACAGTATAGGGTGCTGGTAAGCAAAAGGTGACTAATAACTGAAATAAATATAGGAGGGTCGACATCATAGAGTCGAGAAGTGCCAAAGCAACTGGAACTATTTTATTAGGTGTCTGGTCTCTATCAGCCTGATGAAACTGTCATCTACTTCATACTCATAGACACCAGTTAAGTGCAGATGGAACTATCCAGTCACTGTTGTCAGCCTGATGAAAGTTAAGATGAAGCCATTGACAAAGGCCGTTAACATAATTTACAAGCCATACATGACCTAGTTCCCCATGCATGTTATCGAACTATATCTGAATATCTGTCATATCAAGGTGATCTTATTTAAGCTATTGGAAGAATGGTCTACATTTAATTTGAGAAGCTGATTGATCGTATTCCTGCATCATACAAATTCCTAGCATACCAACAGAAAACACCTAAAGTACGAATGTATGTGTTGAGAAGTTGACTCAACATAATGGACTTAGCTTTATTAAGGAAAGAATAAATACAACATATAGGAAAGAGTATGTCTGCCTTCCTAGAAGTATCCCAATGTTGGACTAAAAAAAGGGCTATAGGAAAAAAATATATACAAAGACAGTTGTCTCCAACACTCCCTCGCAAGTTGGGAAGATAAATGTCAAGCACACCCAGCTTGGAGAGAGTGAAGATAGAATGGCCAAGGCACAACCTTAATGACCAGGTATGACAACTAAGAAATAGTTGGAACATGGTGAAGTTGGATCTTGTCCTGAATAAAATGGCAATCCACCTCGATATGCTTGGAATGGTTAGAAAGACTAGATTTCAACAATGTGAACAACCACCTTATTCACAATAGAGAACCGCTGAAAAGTGCTACACCAAGAATAGATAAGTTTTTTAGCCACGTAAACTTGGAAAGTACGTTGATCATCAGGAGAGCCACTAATGTCTGTTTCTTGCTTTATTAGGCATCTAGTCTACCACTAAAGAATGTGTAGAACTCGCTAGTCAACATGCGATCATCAATGGACCTAACATAGTCGTCATAAACATATGTCGTAAGTGAAAGAGGGGACTGATAGATAAGTCTTTTGGCAGGGGACTTCTTCAGGTACCAGAGGACTGATAGACAAGTCAAATGGGTGAGTGACTATCAAATAGATAAGCTTACCCACAAGGAGGCTTTATATGTCTAGATTAGGTAAACGAGTCAATAGTTGAGACGAAATTAGAGTCACTGGGCTCCAGGTAGTATCAAAAGGTCTACACCCCAAGAACCCATAACCCTTCAAGAGATCCAAAAGAGTATTTCGCTAAGTCATAAGAAAAGGTTCACCCATGCGAGCAACCGAATGCCCAAGAAAGCACAACCAAATGCCCAAGAAGAGCACAAGGGACTAAGGACTTTGATATGAAAGTGATCAGATTGATGTGTCTTGACTTTGTATAGATTAGCATGGTCATCTCCAGAAATCATAATATCATATACAAAAGATCAACAATCCCGGACTCTGGTGGTGAATAAAGAAAGAATCAACAACAGTACGAGAAAAATCATTCTTTTGAACCACCTGAGTGAACTTATGAAACCAAACTCGAGGTTTGCAGAGATAACACAAGAGAGACTCACCCACTCTATAATCAAGGGGTTGATCGGCTAAGTTGCCACTAAGTAACATTATCGATATCTAGTTGGTGCAACGATTATAGATGATACACGGAAAGAGAGTAAAACCGGAATGGTACTAAGTTCGGCAGCCAACGAGAATGTATCCTCACAATCAATGTTGTATTGTTGGGTAAATCCCCACGCATTCAATCTTTCAACGAAAGTATCACAATTATTCTTTACGGTAATGACCCATTGACAGCTCACATGAGTGGCCAAGAGGTAAGGGAACAATATGCTAAATACCATTAGACCAGAGAGCCTACATCTCCACATCTGTAGTTGACCACAACCCCAGATGTTAAAGTGCCATTTATACTGAATTAGGAGGAGAAAAAAAGAACATATAAACTTACATAAAGAGTGGGAGAGGCAATGGTAAGAAACACAATGAACAATGGGATGCATAGTGCAAATACGTGGTTTCTTACGTAAAGCAGTAGGGAGATATCCAGAGCAGACGTAGTTTTGGTAAGGGCGGCAGGTGCCGGTATAGTGTCTTGTCTAGACTACTTTCTGTTTTGTCTAGAAAGTCTCAAGAGGAAGAAGGAATACTCGGATACATCGAGGAACACTTGGAGACTTGTCCAGAGAAATAAGACAAGGAGCTGCTGGTGATGGAGGTAGGGAGGATGGCAGCGAAGGTGGAAAGAACGGTAGCTGTTAAAGAAAGGTAAAATCGCCATATGTAAGTTTCTGGTCCAAGGGAGAGAAGCAGATGTAACATTTCATAACATTTCGGAGTGCAAGACTAGCCCACGAAGATATGCTTCTAGTCAAAGGGGAGAGTTTATCTTTATTAGGACCAAGATGGTAATAAAACATTCATATCCAAAAACTCCATTGACCACCGAAAATAGCTCCTTAAACGGAAAGAGAATAGACAAAGGTGGTAGTTGAGAATGGGGGAAGGTATGCGATCAATGCGATGGCATCATAAGAAAAGTTGCAGAAATTTCGAGGAACATTCACCTGGTGGACACCTCAAGCAAATGTCTGTTTTTACGTCATATACCTCTGTACTGTGAAGTATAAGAGCACCAGGTTTGATGCATAATGTCATAGGATGCACAGGTGTGTCGGTTTCATCATTTTGTGTTTGATCCTTGTCTTGTTCACTTGTAACTTGTTACATAGCCTCTTTTTAATGTGCTTAATATGCTAGAATGTTTAATATGCATAATATGCTAGAATCAACATAGCTAGGGTCTCATGATGGTTAGCTCGTATCTTGACATGCTTGGGCACGAGACACGATACTAATACGCATAGATTTATGCATCGTACCATAGCTAGGCTTGAATGTATATAATGATCATCTTACCAATAGGATCTTGACAACGAGATTGGACAAAGAGTACACGACAGTCCAGAATGGCCAGCCCATCGGCCGCCCAGTTAACCGATCTGGACAGTGAGTTATTGTTTTACTCTCTTACCCGTATCTCAGCTTATGTTTTCTTATGGTTTCTTCTTCCTTGTACAGTATCATAGCAGGGTGTTCCTGACATGAATAGTGTGTGATTGCTTGCATGATTAGCATAGCTAACAAGATTCAAGTATCAGAGTATCAAGAAACATAGCCATGGAAAGTAACTAGTTAATAAAGGAAATGAAAAGCAAAGTAAAGAATGGAAATCGTGGCATTGCATAGAACAAGGAAAATGTAAAGCTTATGGCAAGGTTTGACAAGACCAAGGTTCATAGTATAATAGTACACAGTTCATAACCATAACCATCCACAGCCATAGCCAGAGACAAAGCCATAGAACAAATAAAGATAATTGTATTGTTCTTGTATTTTATTATGCATGGGTTTTGGGAGAACGAGCCACACAACGACTTCTTTTGTCCGCTTACATATATGTTCATAGTTAGATGGATCCATCGACTAGATCCCCGGGGCTTTGATGATGCTACCTACTGTCTACTTAAGTGTCGAGGTGCTATATCCTCGATCATAGACAATGCAGGGGAGCTATACCCATGGTGATACTAAAGCCTCAAGGTGTTGTACCCTCGATCATAGACAGCATCTCGGCACTATTCCTCTGGTCATAGTTAAGCGTTGAGGCACTATACCCTCAGTCATAGTTCATATTATAGAGGTATAGGTAAGGAGTATGCGTCATAACCATAGAGGTCGTCCTCCCGGATGTGTACGGAAAAAACTATCAAGCAAGGTTCGCATTATCGGTATCGGTATCAGACCATTTCTATGAGTATCGGGATTTGCAGTATGGGCAGTATTACCGAAAAAACTATCAAGCAACGTTCGCAGTATCGATATCAGACCATTTCTATGAGTATCGGGATTGGCGGTATCGACAGTATCGGCGGTTTCGAATTGGTATATTAGATTTTTTTTAGTATCAGAAATCAAATAATTATTAATAAATTATTAACATTTTAGAGAATATATTTTATACATTTAGAAATAATTTTAAGTATTTCCAATGTTGTTTCTTAGTAATTCTGAAATTGAATGAAATAGTAGTCACCCTTGCCGATTGGTTTACATGCAATAGATAAATTTTCTCCTTTTACATGCTTTTACAACCTTACTATACATTTACGCCCTTGCTGATTGGTCTTTTCGTTCAATTCTTTTTGCCGAATTGACCGAAAAAGAGACCCACAATATCGGTATCGGATATCAGTCAGTATCGGATCGGAACATGTCAAACTGTATCGGTATCTGTCGATACTACAAACTATGCTATCAAGGAAAGTTTAGCATGTAGACTGCGTGAGACAACTTGTTCTCAAAGTGCATTATCATATCCAGGACATGACAGCATAGCACACAATGTGACACGACGTAGTACCACCATATAGCATAGTATAACATAGACTAGTTCATAGGATAGGTTGCATAGGGGCTTGGCATAGCTCATAATCATAAGATAGTGTGTATAGAAAAATGTTTGAAATAGCGGTATCGGGATCGATTTTGGTCCTTCCTACTAGTATCAGTATCGGTGGTTTCGGGTCCGAGTATCGGGTTATTCATTTCAGAAAAACAAAAATAATAAAAATACTTTTATAAATATAAAAATAGTTGATATATCTTGACATAATTTATATATAATATATTGCTTCTTGTTAGTTTTAAATGGAAATGATATTAATATGGATGAATGTTGTGAAGTTATAGACATATAATTTTCACAATGATAATTGTTACAATTTATCAATAAGAAATCATATCGATACACTATAACCTTGTCAATTCTCAGTGAATTATTGTGTTTACACTATTTTTTTTCCTTTTTATATCTTTTTCTTTCAATTGTCTACCAAATTGACTAGAAAAGAGACTCGACACGTCGGTATTGATCTGTATCAATAGCGGTTGGTATCGGATTAGGACATGTCAAACCTATCCATATTGGTCAATACCAGTGTAGTCAAAGGCGCGCCTCAGGCGCGCCTAAGGCGCGCCTTGCTCCTAGGCGCAGGGGCAGCGCCTCAGGGCACTCTAGGCGAGGCGCAATTCTTAAGGCGCACCTAAGGGACGCCTAGGTGCGTCTTTTTCGAGCGCATTGGAATAGCTAAGGCGCGCCTAGGCACGCCTTGAAAATCTTGTGAAAAAATAACATGTTTAGATTATTTTTTTAACTGTTGTACTTTTTTAGACTGTTTTTTGAACTGATATACTTTTTTTTATTGTTTTCTCTCTCACTCAATTCAAAGTGATTGCAACCTAGACATGGGAGAATTTGAAGCACACTTGTTTATCAATGTAGAAATCCGATGTGAATATATATATATATATATATATATATATATATATATATATATATATATATATATATATATATATATATAATTTTTGCGCCTCGTGTCGCTCGGGCGCGCGCCTTAAGTGCGCCTTGCGCCTCGGGCGATTTGGATTATTTGCACCTTGAGTGCGCCTTGCGCCTTTGACTACCTTGGTCAATACTACAAACTATGGTATAGAGCTTGGCATAGTGTCATAACATAGGATCATAGCATAAAATGCATAGAGATTGACTGTTCTCGTGCGTGAACATAGTTATTACAGTATTCTCATTCAGATATCGTGTGCCTATATCAGAGTTATCGAAGCTTGTTTGCATCAGATATTATATTCTCTTACCATAGATATCTCAAGTAGCTTGTAATACCTAACATTATTACAGTTCACAATTTATATATATCATGTTTAGTGTAGCTTTACTTTCCACAGTCTAAATGCTATAAATCTTTTACTGTAGATTTCCTTTATGTCTATGTAAGTACGAGTGTTTATTAAGTACTGAGTGTTTATTGTTGTCGAACAGTTAGAAGGAGAAATAATAATAATAATTTTTTTTTCTACTTTTCTGTTGTAACATACTTTTCTATTGCAAGAGAATATGATACTTTTCTGTTGTAATAGAATCTCTTATATTGATGTAATAGAATCAATGTTGTTTTTCTCTTAGTAGAATCAAGGGATTCAATGACGGATGTGTTCTCATGTCTCCCTATATATTATAGTTTTTTTTTCTTTGATTCAATAGCATAGAAGAAACTAAACTTACTTCTTCTAAACTTTCATGGTATTAGAACCATGGTGTGATGTGTGCAAGAAGCTATGGCACCCAAAGGAAACATGTTACTGTTGTTGAAGAAGGAAAGACTGATCGATCAGTTCTGATGGTGAAGAGCTCGTTCAAGTTGGAACATCCTCTCGACAGGAGGCAGCTGATCTCGTATTAGAGAGAACTATCCCGATAGAATTTCTCTGACTGTTGAGAAGTCTGAAAGGAGTGATATATCAAACATTGACAAGAAGTATTTGGTTCCTGTAAACTAGAAGAAGCCAGGGAATGAATACGTGGCATTGCAAGTCTCCCATGATGAAAGTCAAGGGCAACAAGTCAATTCAAAAGCGTCTCCATTCACAAAGAAACCGCTACAGCACTATTAAAAGCTTTTACAGTCTCCACAAATCTCTGCAAACACTTCTTGTTCTTTGGCTCAGAAAAGTAACTTCGTTACTACTTTTGTTAGTGTCAATTCTCAAAATAGTTCTTGTATCATCAACTCTGGAAGACAAGTTGCTCCAATGTTTTTTTCACTTACAATCTGTGTGCAGGCAACAAAAAAACAAAATTGCCGATGGATCACTCTCAACAATTTCTGGAGTATGATCTATTGTTATATCTTCTTTCCTTAATGTGCCTAAACTTATATGTAATATTTTGTCAATTAGCAAATTAACTAATGATCTCCAATGTCGTGTTAAACTTTTATCACTCTCGATATGAGTTTCAAGAACTGGTCTCGGAAAGGATGATTAGCAACGCTAGAGAAAGTGGAGGTCTTTATATCTTTGAAGATTGAACCTAAGTAAGAAAACAAGTTCAAAGTACCTGTTTGAATACAATTTATGTTGATAATAATGTTATGCTATGGCATTATAGATTAGGACATCCAAGTTTTTATTACTTATAGCACTTGTTTCCAAAGTTATTTACAAATAATAGTTCTTCATTTTAATGTGAGTTTTGTGAATTTGTCCAACATCATTATTTCTTTTCCACCCAAGACGATACCAAGCATCAAAACAATACTTTGAACCATAGTAATGTACGGGATCTTCTAGGATTTCAACAAGTTTAGAAAAAAAATGATTTCTTACTTTCATTGATAATCACACAAGAATAAGTAGGATATATTTGCTAAGGGACAAGTTTAACGTCGAAAAGATTTTTAATTTTTTTTACAAAATGGTGTAAACACAGTTTCAAAAAAATTAAAGATTTTTAAGAGTGACAATGGCAAAGAATATTTTAACAAGGTCTTAGGTGAATTTTCTTAGAAAATGGTATGGTTCATCAAAGTTCTTACAATGACACATCCTAATAAAATTGAGTGGTTGAGCGTAAAAACAAACATCTTCTAGAAGTTGCTAAGGTCCTGATGTTCACTAATAAAGTTTCTAAGGATCTATAGGGTGAAGCAATTCTAACGGCTATATACTTTATAAATCGAATGTCTACAAAGATCTTAAAATTTCAAACATCATTAAATACCCTTCAAGAAAGTATCTTATTGTCAAAATTGCTCCATAACCTGCCTTTAAAATTGTTTGAATGTACTGTTTTTGTAGACATACATGATCAAAACCAGGAAAAGTTAGATCCTAGAACAAGAAAGTGTTTTTTTTTGTCCGCACCAACTAGAGAATGTCCATGTCAAAACTTCGAATGGACTAATTTTTGTCATAAATACATATCTTAGTGTTTTAACTAATGAAAATCTAAGCCTATGATCTAGGGAGCCATCTCATAATCTTACTAACTCATACAATAGGACAAACGAATATTCGAGAACTCCTTGTCTACCCATAGAGAAAACAAATTCGAGATAATAAGACCCAAACTCCTCAGCATTGTCAAGAATCCAACCTAAAGGCTGGTCAGCACTCTACTGAATCTTCAGGTAACTTTCAAATAAACAAATTCATGTTAGTCATTCTAATTCTGAGTCAAACAACCTGAGTTTATCTTTCTTGACCTTAACGTTCTCATTGCTGACCGAAAGGGTGTCAGATCCTGTACAAAAATATCACATGTCAAACTTTGTTTCTTACAAAAATTTGTCTCCTATTTTTTCTGCCTTTACTTCACAATTATCGTGTGTGAAAATTCCAAAGAATGTACAAGATGCTCTACAGGTTCATGAGTGGAAGGAGGCTATTCTTGAGGAGATGAGACCTAATGAAAAAAACATGAGAAACGGTATATCTATCAGAGGAGCATAAGACGGTTGGATGCAAATAAGTGTTCACGACCAAGTACCAGTCAGATGGGTTACTAGAAAGATACAAGACTCGCTTGGTTGCTAAAGATGCCACTCAAACATACGATATTAATCACCTTGAAACCTTTATAAATGCAGCAAAGCTATACACGACAAGAATACTCGGTTTAATTAGAATCAATCTTGACTGGCCTCTACAACAGCTGGATGTGAAGAATGCATTCCTTAATGGAGACTTGGAAAAATAAGTTTACATGGATTCACCATCGAGCTTTGATAGAAGGTTTGGGCCAAAGGTTTGCAGACCGAAGAAAATCTTGTCTCGATTAAAACAGCCACCAAGAGCATAGTTCAAAAAGTTCACACATCCAGTGAAGAGTCAAAGCTTTTTATAGGGGCAGACCGATCACACTATGTTCACAAAATATTTATCCAATGGGAAGACAAATGTTCTCATAGTTTATGTAGACGACATTATTCTGACGGAAGATGATGTGACTGGGATGGAATGACTGAAAATGTGTCTTAGCTCACAGTTTGAAATATAAAAAAACTAAGGTTTACTAATGTACTTTCTTGGAATGGAAGTAGCTCGATAAAAAAAAGAATATCATTGTCACAAAGGAAGTACGTTATTGATCTTCTCTAAGAAACTGGAATGCGTGGATGTTGTCCTGCAGATACTCCAAATTGTCCAAATAAGAAACTTGGGAATTCCAAAGGTAATCCAGTGGACACACTACGGTACTAAAAGCTCGTTGGGAAGCTGATCTACTTGTCACACACACACAACCTGATATCGCATTTGCAGTAAGCCTTGTAAGTCAGTTCATGTATTCTCCTAATGAAAAACACTTTGAAAATGTATACCGCATTTTGAGATATTTGAAAAGCACTCCATGAAAGGGTCTATTCTTCAAAAAGAATGAACTAAGTATTGAGGAGTATACAGATGCAGACTAGGCACGCTCAGTTATAGATAGGAAATCAAAATTAGCATATTGTACTTTTGTGTAGGAACTTAGTGACATGAAGAAGCAAGAGACAAAGTGTAGTTGTCTGAAATATATGAGAAGAAGAATACAGACCGATGGCTAATGGAGTGTCTAAATTAGTGTAGCTGAGATAGGTTTTAAAGAAGCTAAACAAAGATGTGACCATGCCTATGAAGTTGTACTGTGATAACAAGGTAACGATTAGCATTGCACATAATACAGTCCAACGTGACAGAACAAAGCACGTTGTAGTTGAAAGAAAGATTATAAAGGAGAAGCATGAGCAATTTGTATGACATTCGTACCAACAACACAACAGATAGTTAATACTCTCACAAAGGGACTGTTCAAACATAACTATGTGAGTTCCCCATCAACTAGTTGGACATGATAGATATTTACGCACCAACTTGAGGGAGAGTATTGGATAGTTAGCAGGAGAACAATATTTTTTTCCGTACTTTTCTATTGTAACAGATGTAATCTTATGTTGTAACAGATGTATTCTTATTTGTTAACAAAATCAAGACTGTTCTTCTGTTACTAGAATCAAGGGATTCAATAACAGATGTGTTGTTATGTCTCCCTATATATTCTAGTTTTTTCTTTGATTCAATAAGATAGGGAGTGTTAAGTATTAGTGTATTAGTCAAGTAGACTTTAGTCCCACATCGGGTAGAATAATAAAGAAAGGAGTTAGCATTTTCTATATATATGTACTCCTTTATTGATAATGAATCATCCAACTATTATTCTCTACATGGTATTAGAGCCACCCCCCCCCGGCAGCACTCCCCTGCCCCCCCACCCCCGACAGCACCACTACCACCCCTGCCCCCCACTGCCACCGCAATCCACTGCCACTACGGCCACGCCAAACCCTAACCCTAATCTCTCCATGAACTTTCCTAGTCACCCTTAATCCACAACCCAAACCCAAGCCGCCATAGCCGCCTTCCCAAACCCTAGTTTCTAAAAAAATGGGTAGACAATGGTTTGTCTATATGTACCCATGAATCTCGATGAGGGTATCATGAGTTATTAAGAGAGCAAACTTGGGGTTACGTGAACCTTTGTTCCTGATCCGGTTTTCACATCAAGATCAAACATAAAGTAAACTGGGTTGCTTCTCTGGCTTGTGTAATCCACCTTCGATCTCTGCTTTCCTTGCGTGAGAGCCAGTTCTGGCTACGTTGATTGCACATTTGCAGAGTTGATATTATCTGGTCAGGACGATCAAACGACAGTCGAATCACGAAACATTGAAGAATGTCGAACATTGAGGCGAATAGCAATGCTACCAACACAAGTGCCGGAAATGCAATAGCGAGAACACCAGGCACTGGCACAACGGTTTCATCGGTTCGACTTGTCGATAGACGATTTTATGGACCAGATGGTTATTCCACTTGTACAATAAGGTCGAAAAGACGCTTCGGGGAATGCGGTTATCCAAGCATCTTACTAACAACACTCCAGCAGTGACGGATCCCACATTTGAACAGTGAGAGACGGATGACAGTCGACTGTTTACACAGTTGATGAATTCGATGGAACCATCGGTTGAGGACTAGTTCAGAACACAGATTCAGTGAATGAGTTGTGGGAGGTCCTTGCAACAACGTTTGATGGCAAACGCGATTTGTCGCGCATCTATGACTCGGTCGTTGGTGTCTTCCGAGCTGACCAAGGAGACAAGTCACATAAGGACCACTTTCGTGCCTTCAAGGCACTAGCAAATGAGGTTGATCGTGTGCTACCTCTAATGACGGATATCAATGAGACAAGAACTCAACGACAGCAACTCTATGTCATGGCATACATTGCCTCTCCCCGTCCTGATGCAGACTTTGTACGGTCTCAGATCATTGCTGGGGCTGAGGTTTCGTCTTTGATGGAAGCCGACTTTCATGTCCTACGGACAGCAAAAATTGTTGAGACTACTACAGGTGATGCCCCTACTGGTCGAACTGCAATAGGAGCTGCTCGTGGTGGATTCCGTGGAGGTCGTGGTGGTCGACGTGCTGGTCGACGTGCTGGTCGTGATGGTGGACGAGGCACTGGTGGTTGTGATGGAGGAAGACCACGTACATGCTTCAACTGTGATCAACAAGGTCATTTCCAATGGCAGTGTCCTAAAGCTCCTACCGCCAATGTTGCTAATGACGGGATCTCAGTGCAGATGACGACAGAAGCATGTCAAATTCGCTGAATTCCATGTTCCGCGACGTAGTGAAGCATCTACATCTGGATCCACAGCCGAGTACTCAGCGGCGTGTGTGATCAGGTCAAAGCAGTGGGTAATTGACTCGAGTACATCTGACCACATGACAGGTGATGCAGTATGTTCATAAGTTATATGTTGGTTTCTTGCATGATATTTACAGTTCATCAATTGACGTGTATTATGTATCTTGCTACGTCTCCTCTGAAAACCTAATTTTCTTCCAGGTTATTGTTAAGCTTTTGTCATAGGATTATTGAAGATTCTCTTCGGGATTCAGGTATTGCTAGTCGATGCCTTCGTTATTTCTTCCGCAGTTAATTCTGGTTACATAGTATATTCTTATAGATAGAGTTGTGGATGTACTTGTATGGATATTATGCATAGATTAACTGGCTTTATACAGCGTATACGTATTCGAGTTGAGCTGGAGTTCACTTGATGTGTAGTTGGTCATTGTCACGTATCCTAGTCCTACGTATTTTAGGACTGGGACGTAACACTTTGATAGAACTCCCCCCAAATTTAGCCTTTTTTATTCGTTGGGGGGGCATTCCTTTCATTTGACCATAATCGAATTGAGTACATAAATAACGAGTAAATATGGTGGTATTTTTACCAAAATAGTCTTTTATATTGTTGTTCGAACAGTTTGATAGAACCCCGTAGTCGACCATCTTATCTCGATCTGCATGTCGTATGCAAGGTTCGGAGTATCGGTACCGGACCCTTCCTATGAGTATCGGATTCGACAGTATTAGTAGTATCGGAGGTTTCGGATCGAAGTATCGATTTTTTTACTATCGGAAAGCAAAAAATTATTAATAAATTATTAAAATTTTAGAAAAATTATTTTATACATTTAGGCGTAATTTTAACCATTTTTGTGCCGTTTTATTGTAGTTTTAAAATTGAACAAAATAGTAGTCATCTTTGCCGATTGGTTTACTAGCAATAGATAAGTTTTCTTCTTTTACATGCTTTTACAACCTTATTTTGCTTTTACACCATTGTTGATTGATCTTTTTCATTTAATTTTCTTTGTCGAATTGACTTAAAAAGAGATCCTCCAATGTCGGTATGGGGTACGTATTAGTATCGGTTGGTATCGGATCGACACATTTTAAATCGTATCAATATCGGCCGTATCAGATCGGGATCAGCCGATACTGCAAACTATGGTTGTAGGTCTCACTATGCGATGTACGAGATACAAACTTGATGAATTAGTTGTAAAAATTGTAAATTAGATTATAATTGAATAATTATGGATTATAGAGAGTAGGGAGGCTTAGATCTAGATGTTATAGCCGATAAACATCTTAGGTGACCTAAGTGATAGGCAACCTAGATCGGTTCAACTTTCCTAGTTAGAAGCTTGTCTATTTATTATTTATTTTTGTGCAATTTGTGGTTGGTTGTTTTATTGGATTCGGTAGGTTCTTGATGACCATATTTTATTAGTGGTTAAACTTGGACTAACTTTAGTACTCGCAAACTCGACAGATTTGGACGAATTCCATACAAGTATACATTGTCTATTTGATTTACAATATTTACCTGTCTATATAGTTATTCAGTTTACCTGTCTATATAGTTATTCAGTTATTTGAATGTTTTATGGTTACTGTTGATTTCTGTTATTTCCTTCCAGACATGTTGCTTAGAATTACCTGTTGATACATAGTATGACACGGATTTATGTTGCACATGTCTTGCTAGATTTATATTAGTTTTGTTACTTGTTAGTGTCAAACTGGACGTGTCGTGAATACGACTCAACAATATCATGGGGATGGAGAGGACAGTCGCTAGACGTATGGACTAGCCAAATCTGTGAACCATAGTATCCAGAAGAACTATGATAGTGATGACCCTTATTTACAGATGACCTCTGAAGTTCGTCTAACGCTATGCAAAGTTTACAGAAGACTGATTGACAGTATATGTATACCACTAGCCTCGAGATACATGGATTCATATTTTAGCTTGCATCCCACCTATGAGTGCGAACGTTGTCTTCAAGTGCACATCACGTAGCTAGGTTATAGTCGTAGTTTGGTTACAGTTTGTTCATGAGTTATATGTTGGTTTCTTCCATGATATTTACAGTTCATCAATTGACGTGTATTATGTATCTTGCTACGTCTCTTCTCTGAAAACCTAATTTCCTTCCAGGTTATTGTTGAGCTTTTGTCATAGGATTATTGAATATTCTCTTCGGGATTCAGGTATTGCTAGTAGATGCCTTCATCATTTCTTCCGCAGTTAATTCTGGTTACATAGTATATTTTTATAGATAGAGTTGTGGATGTACTTGTATGGATATTATGGATAGATTGACCGGCTTTATACAGCGTATACGTATTCGAGTTAAACTGGAGTCCACTTGATGTGTAGTTGGTAATTGTCACGTATCCTAGTCCTACGTATTTTAGGACTGGGACGTGACACTTTGATAGCACTCCCCCCAAATTTAGCCTTTTTTATTCGTTGGGGGGCATTCTCTTTCATTTGACCATAATCGAACTGAGTACATAAATAACGAGTAAATATGGTGCTATTTTTACCAAATAGTCTTTTATATTGTTGTTAGAACAGTTGGATAGAACCCCGTAGTTGACCATCTTATCTAGATCTGCATGTTGTATGCAAGGTTCGAAGTATCGGTACCGGACCCTTCCTATGAGTATCGGGTTCGACAGTATTAGTAGTATCGTTGGTTTCGGATTGGAGTATCAATTTTTTTACTATCGGAAAGCAAAATTTATTAATAAATTATTAAAATTTTAGAAAAATTATTTTATACATTAGGCGTAATTTTAACCATTTTTGTGTCGTTTCATTGTAGTTTTGAAATTGAACAAAATAGTAGTCATCTTTGCCGATTGGTTTACCAGCAATAGATAAGTTTTCTTCTTTTACATGCGTTTACGACCTTATTTTGCTTTTACACCATTGTTGATTGATCTTTTTCATTTAATTTTATTTGTCGAATAGACTTAAAAAGAGATCCTCCAATGTCGGTATTGGCTACGTATTAGTATCGGTTGGTATCGGATCGGCACATTTCAAACCGTATCAATATCGGCCATATCAGATCGGTATCGGCCGATACTGCAAACTATGGTTGTAGGTCTCACTATGCGATATACGAGATACAAACTTGATGAATTAGTTGTAAAAATTGTAACTTAGATTATAATTGAATAATTATGGATTATAGAGAGTAGGGAGGCTTAGATCTAGATGTTATAGCCGATAAACATATTAGGTGACCTAAGTGATAGGCAACCTAGATCGGTTCAACTTTCTAATTAGAAGCTTGTCTATTTATTATTTATTTTTGTGCAATTTGTGGTTGGTTGTTTTATGGGATTCGGTAGGTTCTTGATGATAATATCTCATTAGTGGTTAAACTTGGACTAACTTTAGTACTCGCAAACTCGACAGATTTGGACGAATTCCATGTAGTATACATTGTCTATTTGATTTACAATATTTACATGTCTATATAGTTATTCAGTTTACCTGTCTATATAGTTATTCAGTTATTTGAATGTTTTATGGTTATTGTTGATTTCTGTTATTTCCTTCCAGACATGTTGCTTACAATTACCTGTTGATAGTATGACACACGGATTTATGTTGCACATGTCTTGCTAGATTTATATTAGTTTTGTTACTTGTTAGTGCCAAACTGGACGCGTCGTGAATACGACTCAACAATATCATGGGGATGGAGAGGACAATCGCTAGACGTATGAACTAGCCAAATCGGTGAACCATAGTATCCAAAGGAACTATGATAGTGATGACCCGTATTTACAGATGACCTCTGAAGTTCGTCTAACGCTATGCAAGTTTACAGAAGACTGATTGACAGTATATGTATACCACTAGCCTCGAGCTACGTGGATTCATATTTTAGCTTGCATCCCACCCATGAGTGCGAACGTTGTCTTCAAGTGCACATCACGTAGCTAGGTTATAGTCGCAGTTTGGTTACAGTTTGTTCATGAGTTATATGTTGGTTTCTTGCATGATATTTACAGTTCATCAATTGACGTGTATTATGTATCGTGCTACGTCTCTTCTCTGAAAACCTAATTTCCTTTCAGGTTATTGTTGAGCTTTTGTCATAGGATTATTGAAGATTCTCTTCGGGATTCAGGTATTGCTAGTCGATGCCTTCATCATTTCCTCCGCAGTTAATTCTGGTGACATAGTATATTTTTATATATAGAGTTGTGGATGTACTTGTATGGATATTATGGATAGATTGACCGGGGCCTTATACAGCGTATACATATTCGAGTTGAGCTAGAGTCCACTTGATGTGTAGTTGGTCATTGTCACGTATCCTAGTCCTACGTATTTTAGGACTGGGACATGACACTTTGATAGAACTCCCCCCAAATTTAGCCTTTTTTATTCGTTCGGGGGCATTCCCTTTCATTTGACCATAATCGAAGTGAGTACGTAAATAACGAGTAAATATGGTGGTATTTTTACCAAAATAGTCTTTTATATTGTTGTTAGGGTCTCTTTTTGTTCTTTTTGTCATTTTTGACCAAAACAATCCCCGGCTAGTTGGACCTTGAGGGTATTTTGGTAAAAAGTGTCCTCTAAAAATTTACAAATTAGGTATCCTATTGTTATTCTCACCACACCAATTTATTATTTCCTCTCTAAATCTTCTTAGCATTTTGCTCTGAGTCTCAGCTCTCTTCTTAGCTACTAAAGGAATTTGGAAATCTAAAAGTTTAGAGTTCGATTTGATTCAGTATGGAGAGTGGTCTACTTCTATGAGAGACCTTCTACCAATCAAGTTGAGCTTTTCTTTTTAATGTTGTTTGATTAATTATTTTAATTATAATGGACCGTGCTAGTGGTTCTTGTTTTATATATATATATATATATATATATAGTTTTGGTTCCCACACACAAGGTGCATTTAGGTGCATTTCAACCTGTATAAGTCAAGATTAATGAAAACAATATGCTTCAGCTTCTGTTAAGTGTTAGCTCACAAGACTTAAATGATTATAAAGGTCTAGTCTTTGGTTATAATGTGATATTGATGTTTATGTCCAGAAAACCCAATGTTAACACATTTAGATCGGATGTATGGAATGTTTTCAAATTAATTTAAATATTATGCCCACATAGTGAAAAACTAAGCCATATACCATATCAAAATGTAAAGTTTGTAACAGTTATTTTGTTCCTAAAACCAAGGTAGGCGCGGGCCATCATCATAGGATAGGTGTCATCAATGGCAACAAAGATAGTAGGCATGGCCAACTGATTTTCGGTGAACTTGGTCCTGGTGGTTCTAGTCCCTCGTTTGGAACATTTAGATATTTACATGATGTAAATAAGATTGAATTGACAAAATTTATTGTGGCTTATGAATCACCTTTTTACTTATACTGAAAATTCAAATTTTGAAAGAAACGTTCAACGGATATTAAACCATGCTTTCAAAGTATAATGATTTTTCATGAATCTAAAAACAAATCAGGAGTTAATTTCTATTAGGAATAGGATCGTCTTTAATTTCTAGTATTTGGACAAACATTTAAAATATATATATATATATATTCCTCTTACTACACATTATATTGATTCTGACCATCAGAGAATAATTGATTTTTGCTTACTGTAGTCTCCACATTCGGATTTATAATTTTAATTAGTGTATGTCAATTATATGTGACTATAATATACATAACAAAATATTTTCTATTTTTCATAATGCTAGCAGAAACAATGTTTGTGTAGATATTTAAAAGCTCAATTAAATCCTATATTAAACTATAAAATTTACACATGTTAGATGTACTTGTTATATCATTAACTTAATTGTTCAAGATAGTCTTTCTATTATTTTGCCATCTTTAGAAAGAATTAGAAAATCTTATGCATTTGTTACTTCACAGCTAGACAACAAGAACTTACAGAGTAGTGTGACCAATTCGGTGAGTTATCTAGAAAGTTTTCTATGAATGTTAAAAATAAATGGAAATATACTTATTTGATGATAAAATCAGGTGTGCGTTTTGAACAAAAAATTACAATGGTTTACTACGAATGTTAAACATAAATGGAAATATACTTATTTGATGATAAAATCAGGTGTGCGTTTTGAACAAAAAATTACAATGGTTTACAATGGAAGAACAAGAAGTAAAAACCACCTGCCCGAAATGGATTGGCATGCTTGTAAAATAATGTTCAAATTTTTAAAAGTATTTTGTAATGCTACAAAAGTATTATCCTGTAAAACTTATCTACATCTTGTTTAATTCTACAGCAATTTCAACATTTCAAATTGTTATGAAACTTATAGATATTAGAAAGGTTTTGAAGAAACTACGATAAAGATGGATAAAAATATAAAAAATATTGGGATGATGTTCCTACTTATTACTTGGCTAGAGTGAAGTTTAGAGATGGAGAGGAGAAGGGAAAGTAGGAGAAGAGAGAATATGAGAAAGGAGATTGCCAAGAGATTGCAAGGGACTTAAACCCTAGGTTGCATCTCATGTCTATTTATATTGATATGCAATACACCCACAATTACTATTATACCCTGATATGATAAATAACAAAATAAAATAACTCTAACACCCTCCCTCAAGCAGGAGCATATAGATCAGACATGCCCAGCTTGTTACATAAATCAGAAAATGGACCACGAGCAAGCGGTTTGGTGAGGATATCTCCTAATTGATCCTCTGACCGAACATAAGGAGTGACAATCTGTTTCTTCAGCAACAAATCACGAACAAAATGACAATCCACCTCGATATGCTTCGTGCGCTCATGAAACACCGGATTACTTGCGATAAACATTGTCGACTGATTATCACAATACATCTCCATCGGAATAGGAATCATGATTCCCATTTCATGAAGAAGAGGCTGCACCCACATCATCTCAGAAGCTGTATGAGCCATCGCACGGTACTCGGCCTCTGCACTAGAACGAGCCACAACATTCTGCTTCTTACTACGCCACGTGACAAGGTTGCCACCCACAAACGTACAATAGCCAGAAGTAGACCTCCTATCACTGCGACTGCCTGCCCAATCAGCATCACTGAATCCAGTCACCGTAAGCAACTGGGAAGGTTTGTACAACAAACCCTTTCCAGGTGCACCCTTCAAGTATCGAAGAATGCGAGAGATAGCCTCCCAATGTGGTTGCCGAGGGGCATGCATAAACTGACTAACTACTCCAACTGCATATGTGATGTCTGGTCGAGTAACAGTAAGATATATAAGTTTGCCAACCAAACGTCTATAATATCCAACATCCTCAAATAACTCTCCCCTGTCAGCATCAAGCTTGTCATGATAATCCATAGGAGTCTCAACTGGCCGACACTCTAACATCCCAGTCCCGGAGAGCAAGTCTAGAACATACTTGCGTTGTGACATATACACACCTTTCTTAGATCGAGCAACCTCGATTCCAAGAAAATATCGAAGAAGACCCAAATCCTTAGTATGAAACTGACGACTAAGTAGGCCTTCAAGTCCACAATTCCAGCATGATCACTCCCAGATATAATGATATCATCAACATAAACAATCAACACGATAATACCTGCTGAGGAAGAATGTCAAAATACTGAATGATCTGATGTAGTACGCCGAAAGCCATACTGAATGAGAACTGAACTGAACTTGTCAAACCAAGCACGAGGTGACTGTTTCAGTCCATATAATGCTTTCTTCAATCGACATACGAGTCTTTTATTTCCTGCTACAACATATCCCGGTGGTTGATCCATATAAACCTCCTCCTGTAAGTCACCATGCAAGAAAGCATTCTTTATGTCCAGCTGATATATAGGCCATTGGTGATTAACCGCCACAGAAATAAGAATCCGAACTGAATTCAGCCGAGCCACTGGAGAAAAAGTCTCCATATAATCCACGCCATATGTCTGAGTATACCCTTTGACAACCAACCGTGCCTTGAGGCGCTCAACAGAACCATCAAGGTGATACTTAACAGTGTACACCCATCTACAACCCACTGTTTGTTTTCCAACAGGAAGTGATGTAAGCTCCCAAGTCTGATTTTGATGTAAAGCATACATCTCATCCATTGCACTTTTCCAACCAGAAGATGACATAGCCTGCTTGTAAGTTTTGGGAATAAAAGTAGAATACAATGAAACAACAAATGCATGAAAAGATGATGAAACACGGTGTAATGAAACATAGTTAAAAATTGGATCCTTATTCTTTGTGGTACAAAGGCGTCTTTTTCTGAGAGCAATTGAAACCTCAGGCACGGAAGATGATTGGTTGAAGGCTGAATTTTGCAGAACCACTGGCCTGTCCTTGGATCTCTGATAAACCTGTAAATGGGGAATGGAGACAGAAATTGATTCAGAAATGACCGGAAGTGGTATGGAAGATATCAAATCTGTTGTAAAAGGAATACAACGGTCTCCTGAAGGAAAGAAAGGGGTAGACTCAAAGAATGTAACATCCGCACTGACATAATATTTACGTGACTGTGGACTGTAACAATGATAACCTTTTTGAGTACGGGGATAACCAAGAAAGACACACTTCAGAGATCTAGGAGCCAACTTATCTCGATTAGATTCCAAGTTATGAATAAAAGCGACACAGCCAAACACTCGAGGAGATAAGGAAAATGGTGCGACATCTGTATGTAATATGGTAAATGGAACTTTGTTATTCAATACAGATGATAGCATGCGATTAATAAGATAACATGCAGTAAGAACGGCATCTGCCCAATACTGTTTAGGGACATGCATATTGAACATGAGAGTTCGAGCCACATCTAAAAAGTGTCGATGTTTGCGTTCGGCTATACCATTTTGTTGAGAGGTGTGGACACAACTGGTTTGATGAATCATACCACGATCAACACAGAAACTGTTCACAGAAGATTGAGTATACTCCAAAGCATTATCAGAACGCAGAATTTTGATACGTTTATTAAACTGAACATAGACTTCATTATAAAAGACAGATAACACATTTGGAAACTCAGATCTTTCTTTCATTAAATAACACCAAGTCATTCTAGAATAATCATCAATAAAAATAACAAAATACTGAAATCCTTTCGGACTTTTGACTCTAGATGGACCCCAAATATCAGAATGAACAAGATCAAAGACTCTAATTGACGACTCTCGCTACGACGAGGAAAGGAACTACGGTGATGCTTGCCTAACTGACAAGCCTCACATTCAAGACTAGAAATATGACTCAAACTAGGAACAACTTGACGCAACTTAGCCAAAGACGGATGTCCCAAACGAAAATGCCACTGCAACGGAGAAGTAGAAACAGAAGTGAAGGCTTTTCCAGGTAGATCCAAGTAGTACAGTCCATCTTTTTCATGCCCCGAACCAATCATCTTCTTCGTCTTGAGGTCCTGAAAAACACATGAATTGGGAGAAAATGTCACAGAACATTAAAGAGATTTGGTTAACTGTGTAACACCCCATTCCGCTCAAGCGGACTGCCGTCTCAAACGGCAATAGTGCAGCTGTCCCGACCCGCTTTGCCTCAAACGAGAAGCAAAGGATATCCAGACTTGTCCCTACAGGAAATTAACTTCGGCTTTCAGAGGCTCGCTCGGCGTATCGCTCTACCGAGACGAATCATCGCTAAGGTGGGTGGCTACGGTGAACTTGTCTTTGCTTAGCCAGCACACATAAAATCTGGAATGTTCATGCTAGTCGCTAGGTGAATCACCCCTGCATGCTAATAAATCCAACGCACCTAGCTAAGGGAATAATCCCAACATGTATTGCTTGCTAGAACATGGAAATGAAATACTGCTTATACTCAGACCCTCGCATGCTAAGTCCCTAACGATTTTATCTCTCGGCTTACCTTCGGGTCCGAGCAAACGTGCCTGCTTATGTTCCTTAGAAACGCATGCTTGTCTGCTTGAATGTTGCCTTGTTTTCATCTAAACCCCGGGAGACTACTAAGTAGTCGTTCCGTGCATGATTGACCCTGGAAGTATCCGTGTTCACGTGTTCTCGTGTACTCACGTAGCCTGCTTGGCAAAAACGTACTCATGTAGCCTGCTTGGCCGAAACGTAATCACGTAGCCTGCTTGGCGGAAACGAAATCACGTAGCCTGCTTGGCGGAAACGTAATCACGTAGCCTGCTTGGCGAAATAATGGAATTGGAAAAGAAACCAAATAAGTGCATGTCGCGGACAACTCGGAAACGAGGTAAAGTTCCACGGACGGTTCCGGGGCATTGGGGCCGATCCGATCCGGATGGAACTCATCGTTCAGTCTCACGTTCTTGGACGAGATGGTTTGTAGCACTCACGTTCTTGGCTGCATTCCATCTTCGTCACAGACTGAATGCACGTATAGTCTCACGTACTTGGACAGGGTGGTATGCGGCGCCTCACGTTCTTGCACGTAGCAAACCATCCTTGTCATTGACTAGATTGGTCCTTTATGGCTATGCCAGCGACAAACGTTCATATAGATAAGTCATCCTCGCTTAGCGGCTATCCGCGTGCGAGTCATTGCATCGCATCAAGAAACAACTTAACACCTGAACGATCATGTTAAAACGACCCTCATGTTTGCATATGCTATGCCTCCTGAATGTTATACTTGCACGTGCTCGAATTAACAATGTTTGCCTCAATGTTTGCCTTGGACAGGGAAGGAGATGGTAAGTTGGTAAGTCTCGCCGTGTTTCCTCTCATGTTGCACGGCGCACTACCCGACACGTTAGGCTATTCAACATTTGCATGAAACTGATCCTAAGGCAACTAGAAAGACAACTTAATAGTTGTGCACGGAACTTATATTACGTGTTTGAATTTGTCGAGCGGGCGAGTAGCTTCCCCACCAGTGCATTCAATGTACTGATAATCCACCAGTTTGTATGCAGGGTGCGGGAGAACCTCATCCGGTGCGGATGCCTCCAACGTGCGTGCTTAGGCGTGGAGATCACTCCGAAGCAACGGTGCGTCCGGAACTGAAGCACATATACAAGACATAATGTTGGAGCGTCGCCTGACCATCGCCTGTACAATCATTCCACAGTTGTAGCCACTTGGCACGCTTTATGTTTCAGAGAGAGGCTTGAGCGACTTGTAATCTCGGCTATACGCCGCCTGTAACACTTGTTCATATCAATAAAAGAGTTGCTTTACCTCAACTTGTGTTTCAAATGCTTCCGCTATATTGTCAACTCAGTGGACCTGTTACCGATCGCCTATGCGTTCATGACTCCGCTGCACTCGGACAATCTGTGCGACTCTGTGGCTTAGAACTCTTACCGCCAGCCAATGAACCATGGCCTTGCACGGGCGTGGATCACGCTCGTGCGACATCATGCCCGGATGGGTCAAGCGATCGTTCCGCGGGAGCGCTGGCGAGGGTGATTCCCGCCTAGCGGGAACGGCCGAAATAGCCTGCGGGAGATCGGGGCGTGACAAACTGGCTCACAGATAACAAATTAAATGGAAAATTAGGCGCATATAATGAATCAAATAATGATAGTGATTGAGTAGGGTGAATGACACCTTTTCCAAGCACAGGACGAGTAGACCCATCAGCCAAGATAATATTATGTTTCATGGAACTACGATTATGAAAGATAGATGTTATACCGGACATGTGAGAGCTTGCTCCTGAGTCGATGACCCAAGAGGTGGATGGTGACTGGGTTGCCACAAAAGCAGGATTACCTATATGTGCCATGGTTGCAGTAGGTTGGGAGGTGGTACTAGCAAGCGCGTTCAACTTCTGGAGGATCTGTTGAAATGGAGATGAGGTATCGGACGTTGAAGTCTGATTGAAACCCGAAGTATCATCTCTGGGAGCAGAAGTGGTGACCTGGGACTGCATATTTTCAGCATGCACTTGATGTGCATATTCTGGTTTGCCCCACTTGTCCCAACAGTAGTCTTCTACATGACCGAACATTCCACAATAGTTACACTTCCGTGGTTGACCACGGCCACCACCACCACCGCGGCCACCACCATGACCATTGTCTCTACAACCACGGCCTCCTCCTCGATCAAAACTATGACCACCATCTCTACCGCCACGTCCACTACCACGTCCACCACCACAACCATACTAGAAACTAGAGCAGAAGAGTCAGTATTCGGCACCACAGAACTCTGTCCCAGAAAGGAACGATTGAGACGGGAGAAAATATCTGCCACCGTAGGTAACTGCTCTCCAGCAAGGATTTGAGCTTTATAAGGTTCGAGCGCAGGATCCAAGCCGGCTAGGATAAGTGAAACATGAAACTCTTCCTTCTGTCTGCGAGCTTCCTTCAAATCAGTAGTAACAGGATGATATTGAAGCAGTTCCTCCCACAAAGCCTTCTTTGAAGCCAGATATTCATTCACAGGACTCCCATTTTGCTTTGTATTGAACAATAACTCGTACAACTCATAGATACGGGCAACGTTTCGCTTTTGCGAATATGATTCTTCCAGAGATGCCCAAATCTGTTTGCTTGATTCACACCACTGAACATTAGCAGCGATATGTGGTTCCATACTATGCCACAACCACGACATAACGTATGCATCTGCACTCATCCAATCTTCATACTCAGCGGAAGTTTCAGGCATAGGTTCTTCCGTCAAAAACTTCAACTTCTTCTTCGCCCTTAACACAACTTTGATAGACTTGGACCAGGCAAGGTAGTTCGCACCATTGAGTTTCACCGCTGTAATCGACTTTCCCAATTCATCATTATGAATAACAGTAAAAGGAGAACCACCTCCGCTACCATCGCCACTATTAATCTCGCTAGAAGATTTGGTCCCCACCATACTTGCAGATGCAACAGAAAAACAAGATCTTTGAAACCCTAGATCTCACAATGAACCTCAATCGACGACGAATAACCAACGAAGATCTGTAGAAACCCTAGATCTCATAAACGAACCACGAACGACCACGAACAATGAACAACGAACGACGAATCATAAAAAGTACACGAAAAACAGACGAAAAATAGCCCTGTCGTGGATGAGATGTACAGTACTTACAAATATATGCTCTGATACCAAGTGAAGTTTGGAGATGGAGAGGAGAAGGGAAAGTAGGAGAAGAGAGAATATGAGAAAGGAGATTGCAAGGGCCTTAAACCCTAGGTTGCATCTCATGTCTATTTATATTGATATGCAATACACCCACAATTACTATTATACCCTCATATGATAAATAACAAAATAAAATAACTCTAACAGCTAGTATTATTGAATCTAAAATAAAGGTACAAAATTTAGAACCTTTATTAGAAACTACTTATCAAAATATGCGCACTCCCATAAATAACAAAATAAAAGAGTTACTAGTTCGTTTACATCCATGTACCACTTATATTGATCACAAGTAGGTACTCAACAAGCAGCTAGTAGATCAGCTCCTCCAAGCTCTAGTAGTTCTTAACCCAAAAATAGATGATGGTGGATTATGGTACATAAAAGAAAGCATAGTAGTAGTAGTTTTACTCAGAATTGATCATGTATCTAGAAATTGATCACACTGATTTTCTCACTGAGGAAACTAAAAAATCTGGATGTTCTGGCATATGGTGGAAACAGAATGTAAAATATTTCCCCAAATTTTTGTACAGGTGTGATCTTTAAACACCAATACCCTCCACTCCACCCCCCCCCCCCCCCACCCCGTTGCATGCATTGTCTACAATAGCATCGAAGAGCTGGTGGAGTGTGTCATTTGCCTAAGGACTCGGTTGATGCAGATCTCAGGATTCAAGACCGACCCAACCCAAAAATAGATGAAAGAATTTGGTGACCATGATCTTGACAATTGACATAGAGTCGAAGATACAAATACCAAAGACAAAAGAGTAAAGAAAGAATAGAGAAGACCTAAAGATACAAGAGTTGAAGGCACATGAGAAGACAGAAGAAATACTACTTAAGATCCTCCCCCATCGACTTCTGTTGTCTTCTCATCAACCTCGACTCGACGGTTCGAGTCTACAACTTCTGATGTCTTCTCATCCTACCTCGACCACTCTCTCTACGCTAATGAAGCCTCTGCAGCCTCACCTAATTTCCAGCCTCCTGGACAGAAAACCCGCGATCTAGTTAATTATCTTTTGAGCGGATTTCCAGTTCTGCCTTTCTTCTCTCCTACAAGCCGAGCCGAGCCAAGCCGAGCCGAGCCGAGCCATTATGGAGTCTAGCCAAGCCACTTAGCTGAGCCGAGCACTAATGCCTATTGCACTGACCAAGCCACTTAGCTGAGCAAAGCACTACTGACCGGTGCACCAAGAAGCCTCTTTGTTCCTTGACTTTGATGGTTGTTCATTTAACTGGGCAATATGCTTCATTTAATTGTCATTAGTCTTACTCTCATGAGATTGCATTGTTGATATTTGTTCATATGATGTTGGCTATTTCTGGAGGCTTTCTTATTCATTTGTGGCTTCATAGTACAATTTTATTGTCACTTATGATTATTGACTAGTGTTTGGGTATTACTCCAGAGACTCTCGCCTACATATGCAATACGATTTCTCGATTTGGTTTCCGGATCTTCTCTACTACTTCGACTATTAAGCATTATTTATTTACTTAATGAATAAATCGGGTTCTATTTTGACTGCATTATGACAACTTTTCCGGCTTACGTTCATGGTTGCGGGGGAATATGTACTTCTAGTGAACCCCCTTTTGGCTTGGGACATGGCCGAGGTCCTGTATTGTCTTTGCATACAGTTTTCGATTATTTCTCACCAAACGAGAGGTAGCGGCTTTGTAGTCTTATTTACGCATCTTCTTCCTCAATTTTGTCCCCTTGATTATTTTTCGACTGAGGAGAGGAGAATCTTCGTCGCCTCATTTCTCAAAGCAAAGCACCGATTCCATATCTTCTGCCACTAGATTCGATTTATCATGTTGACTCATGGATCTTCATAGATTAGTGATTCTAGTGCGACCAATCATGTAACTCCACAGCTAATAAATTTTACAATCGCGATTTCCCAAGTCTATTATTGTAGCTAATAGGGACACCACTCTAGTTCATGAATCACGGAGAATGCCTCTCACTTCTACACCTCATCTTTTGTTTATCCTTAACGTTTCTCGTTTAAATTTCAATCTTATTTATGTTAGTCGCCTCACCAAAGATCATAATTGCTCCATCATGTTTTCTCCTTCTTCATTTGTGAATTAGGATCTTCAGACACAAGCAGTTCTCACTAGAGATTAGGAGGTAAATGGATCATATCGTTTTGGCATTCCACCACCTATTTTGGAAGATGTTTCCTCTACCAACTAGCACGGACGACTTAGGCATATGCCCCCTTCCATATCCTTCGAAGAGTGCTTCTTGATTTTTTTTTCCTTCTAAGAACCCTCTTGTGAAACATGTATTTTGGGTAAACAATATCACTCTACATTCTCGCCTGCCTTTTCTATAAGTGATGCTACATTTTCTCTAGTACACTATGATATTTGGGGTCCTTACAAAACCACAAATGTTTGGATTTAGCTATTTTACCACATTTATTTATGATAGTGAAGTTTGGAGATGGAAAAGGGAGAAGGAGAAAAGTAGGAGAAGAGAGAATATGAGAAAGGAGTTTGCAAGGGCATAAAGCCCTAGGTTGCATCTCATGTCTATTTGTATTGATATACAATACACCCACAATTACTATTATACCCTCATTAGATAAATAACAAAATAGCATAACTCTAACACCCTCCCTCAAGCTGAAGCATATAGATCAGACATGCCCAGCTTGCTACATAAAACAGAAAATGGACCACGAGCAAGTGGTTTGGTGAGGATATCACATAATTGATCCTCCGACCGAACATAAGGAGTGATAACCTGTTTCTTCAGCAACAAATCACGAACAAAATGACAATCCACCTCGATATCCTTCGTGCGCTCATGAAACACAAGATTACTTGCAATAAACATTGTCGACTGATTATCACAATATATCTCCATCGGAATAGGAATCATAACCCCCACTTCATGGAGAAGAAACTACACCAACATTATCTCAGAAGTTGTATGAGCCATCGCACGGTACTCGGTCTCTGCACTTGAATGAGCCACAACATTCTGCTTCTTACTATGCCACGTGACAAGATTGTCACCCACAAATGTACAATAGCCAGAAGTATACTTCATATCAGTGCGACTGTCTGCCTAATCAGCATCACTGAACCCCGTCACCAGAAACAACTGGAAAGGTTTGTACAACAAACCCTTTCCAGGTGCACCCTTCAAGTATCGAAGAATGCGAGAGATAGCCTCCCAATATGGTTGTCGAGGGGCATGCATAAATTGACTAACTACTCCAAATTGACTAACTACTCCAACTGCATATGTGATGTCTGGTCGAGTAACAGTAAGATATATAAGTTTGTCATCCAAACGTCTATAATATCCAACATCCTCAAATAACTCTTCCCTGTCAGCATCAAACTTGTCATGATAATCCATAGGAGTCTCAACTGGCCGACACTCCAACATCCATGTCTCGGAGAGCAAGTCTAGAATATACTTGCGTTGTGACAGATACACACCCTTCTTAAATCGAGCAACCTCGATTCCAAAAAAATATCGAAGAAGACCCAAATCCTTGGTATGAAACTGACGACAAAGGTAGGCCTTCAAGTCCACAATCCCAACATGATCACTCTCAGATATAATGATATCATCAACATAAACAATCAACACGATAATATCTGCTAAAGAAGAATGGCAAAATACTGAATGATCTGATGTGGTGCACCGAAAGCCATATTGAATGAGAACTGAACTGAACTTGTCAAACCAAGCACGAGGTGACTGTTTCAGTCCATATAACGCTTTCTTCAATCGACATACGAGTTTTTCATTTCCTGCTACAACATATTCCGGTGGTTGATCCATATAAACATACTCCTGTAAGTCACCATGCAAGAAAGCATTATTTATGTCCAGCTGATATATAGGTCACTGGCGATTAACCGCCACATAAATAAGAATCTGAATTGAATTCAGCCGAGCCACTGGAGAGAAAGTCTCCATATAATCCACACCATATGTCTGAGTATACCCTTTGGCAACCAACCGTGCATTGAGGCGCTCAACTGAACCATCGGGATGATACTTAATAGTGTACATCCATCTACAACCCATTCTCTGCTTCCCAACAAGAAGTGATGTAAGCTCCCAAGTCTGATTTTGATGTAAAGCATACATATCATCATCCATTGCACTTTTCCAACCAGAAGATGACATAACCTACTTGTAAGTTTTAGAAATGGAAATAGAAGACAATGAAACAGCAAATGCACGAAAAGATGATGAAGCACGGTGTAATGAAACATAACTAGAAATGTGATACTTAATTCTTTGTGTTACAAAAGCATTTTCTTTTTCTGAAAGCAATGGAAAGATCATCTAGATTTGTGGTGATAGGAGCAAAAACCTCAGGCACAGAAGTTGATTGGTTGAGGGCTGAATTCTGTAGAACCACTGGCCTGTCATTGGATCTCTGATAAACCTGTAAAGGAGGAATGGAGACAGAAACTGATTCAAGAATGACCGAAAGTTGAATAGAAGATATCAAATATGATGTAAAAGGAATACAACAATCTCCTGGAGAAAAGGGGTAGACTCAAAGAATGTAACATCTGCACTGACATAATACTTGCGTGACTATGGACTGTAACAACGATAACCTTTTTGAGTACGAGGATAACCAAGAAAGACACTTCAGAGATCTAGGAGCTAACTTATCTCGATTAGGTTTCAAGTTATGAACAAAAGCGATACACTCAAACACTCGAGGTAATAAAAAAGGTGTGACTCTGTATGTAACATGGAAAATGGAACTTTATTATTTAATACAGATGATGGCATGCGATTAATCAGATAACATACAGTAAGAACGACATCTGCCCAATACTGTTTAGGGACATACATATTGAACACGAGAGTTCGAGCCAGATCTAAAATGTATCGATGTTTGCGTTCGACTATACCATTTTGTTGAGTGGTGTGGACACAACTGGTTTGATGAATCATACCACGATCAACACAGAAACTGTTCATAGAAGATTGAGTATACTCCAAAGCATTATCAGAACGCAGAATTTTGATACGTTTATTAAACTGAACATAGACTTCATTATAAAAGGCAGATAACACATTTGGTAACCCAGATCTTACTTTTATCAAATAACACAAAGTCATTCTATAATAATCATCAATAAAAATAACAAAATACTGAAATCCTTTCAGACTTTTGACTCTAGACGGACCCCAAATATCAGAATGAACAATGTCAAAAGACTATAACTGACGACTCTCACTACGACGAGGAAAGAAACTACGATGATGCTTGCCTAACTGACAAGCCTTACATTCAAGACTAGAAACATACTCAAACTAGGAACAACTCGACGCAACTTAGCCAAAAACGGATGTCCCAAACGATAATGTCAGTGCAACGGAGAAGTAAAAACAAAAGTGAAAGCCTTTCCAAGTAGATCCAAGTAATACATTTCAACTTTTTCATGTCCCAAATCAACCATCTTCTTCGTCATGAGGTCCTGAAAAATATATCAATTGGAAGAAAATGTCACAAAACATTAAAGAGATTTGGTTAACTAGCTCACAGATAACAAATTAAATAAAAAATTAGGAACAAATTAAATAAAAAATTAGGTACATATAATGAATCAAATAATGATAGTGATTGAGTAGGATGAATGACACATTTTTCAAGCACATAACAAGTAGACCCATCAGCCAAGATAATATTATGTTTCATGGCACTACGATTATGAAAGAGAGGTTATACTAGACATGTAAGAACCTGCTCCTGAGTCGATGACCCAAGAGGTAGATGGTGACTGGGTTGCCACAAAAGCAGGATTACCTATATGTGTCATGGTTGTAGGTTGAGAGGTGGTACTAGCAAGCGCGTTCAACTTCTGGAGGATCTGTTCAAATGGAGATGAGATATCGGACGTTGAAGTCTGATTGAAACTAGAAGTATCATCTTTGGGAGCAGAAGTGGTGACCTGGGACTGTATATTTTCATCATGACTTGATGTGAATATTCTGTTTTGCCCCACTTATCCCAACAATAGTCTTCGATATGACCGAGCATTCCACAATAGTTATACTTCCGTGGTTGACCACGGCCACCACCACCACCGCGGCCACCACCGCGGCCATTGTCTCTACCACCACGGCCTCCTCATCGACCAAAACTACGACCACCATCTCTACTGCCACGTCCACCACTACGTCCACCACCACAACCAGCAGCACTAGAAACTAGGGTAGAAGAGTCAGTACTCGTCACCACAAAACTGTCCTAGAAATGAACGATTGAGACGGAAGAAAGTATCTGCCACCGTAGGTAACTGCTCTCCAGCAAGAATTTGAGCTTTATAAGGTTCGAGTGCAGGATCCAAGCCGGCTAGGGTAAGTAAAACATGAAACTCTTCCTTTTGTTGCTGAACTTCCTTCAAATCAGTAGTAACATGATGATATTGTAGCAATTCTTCCCACAAAGCCTTCTTTGAAGCCAGATATTCATTCACAGGCCTCTCATTTTGCTTTGTATTAAACAATAACTCGTACAACTCATAGATACGGACAACGTTCCACTTCTACGAATATGATTCTTCAAGAGATACCCAAATTTGTTTGGTGGATTCACACCAGTGAACATTAGCAGCAATGTGCGGCTCCATACTATGCCACAACCACAACATAACATTCGCATCTGCACTCATCCAATCTTCATACTCAGCAGACGTTTCAGGCAGTTCTTCCATCAAAAACTTCAACTTCTTCGCCCTCAACACCACTTTGATAGACTTGGACCAGACAAGATAGTTCGCACCATTGAGTTTTACCGCTGTAATTGATTTTCCCAATTTACCATTATGAATAATGGTAAAAAGAGAACCACCTCTGCTACCACCACTACTATTAACCTCGCCAGAAGATTCGGTCCCCACTATACTTGCGGATGCAACAAAAAGACAAGATATTTGAAACCCTAGATCTCACAACGAACCACAACAGACGACAAACAACCAACGGAGATATGTAGAAACCCTAGATCTCATAAACGAACCACGAACGACCACGAACGACGAACGATGAACAGCGAATCATGAAAAGTAGACGAAAAACAGTCGAACCCTGTCGAACTAACGGCCGAGTTCGATCGACCATGTCATGGATGGGATGTACAGTACTTTCAAAATATGCTCTGTTATCAATTGAAGTTTGGAGATGGAGACGAGAGAAGGAGAAAAGTAGGAGAAGAGAGAATATGAGAAAGGAGATTGCAAGGGCATAAAGTCCTAGATTGCATCTCATGTCTATTTATATTGATATGCAATACATTCACAATTACTATTATACCCTCATCAGAAAAATAACAAAATAAAATCACTCTTAACAATGATCATTCTAATATAATGCAGTTATTTCTTCTTCGTTGTCATCCAAATATCCACCAAGTATTTCGCACTTTTATCGCTCAATTTGTACACAGTTTTCAGTAAAACAATTCAAACCTACAATGTTGGTAAATACACTACACTTGTGTATCTCATGCCCTTCAGAATTCATATACTCTAGAAGAAAATGGTGTGACGGAACATAAAAACCGTCACATTTTTGAGGTTGCACGCTTATTCAAATGAATATTTATAAGGTTTATTGGAACTATACATTTACTAGTGTCGGTCATTTCATTAATTGTGTGCCCACTGCAATTTTGGATCACAAATTTCCTTTCTTCATCCTCGTCCCTACTAAGGAACCCCTCTCGATAGTTCCACATGTATTCGGTTTTACATGTCTATTCATCATCTTGGGAAATCGCGATTGTATTCGGTTTTACAATCGGTTGTTGATAAGCTATCCCCCCGTCCTGCCAATGTTTATCTTTATAGGGTATTCTCATACTCGGGTTGTATATTATTCCATTTCTTACTGGAAGTTTGTTACTTTGGCTGATTTTAGCTTCCTTGAGAATTAGCCTTTCTTTCCACAACCATCCTCTACTCCACCACCACCAACAGAGCCTCCACATCTTGCCTTTCCCGTTTATCGACCCCATAACCCTACTTCACCACCCACTATATTTCCTTCATCACCCAATACATCTCTTCTACCTCGTGGTTGTTAGAAATAGTTCCACCAGGATACTTATTTCAGAATCAGCGACCCTACTAATGTTATACTTGCTATGGATGATCTTTATATTGCTCTTCATAAGAAGACACGTACTTGCACTATGTATCATATTGTAATTTTGTTTCTTACCATCATTTATTTCCTCTACTATGCAAGTTCGTTTTTTTTTTCTTTTTCCTCTATTTCTACACTTTCTTCTGTACATGAGGCACTTTAATATCAAGGGTAAAGAGATGCAGGCCCTTCGGTCTTTGGTACTTGAAATTTTGTTCCTGTACCACAAGGCAATTTACGTCTTATTTGCCAATAGGTGTTCATAGTTAAACATAATCTCGATGATTATGTTGAGTACTTGAAACACGGTTTTTTTTTCTCGAGGATTTATTCAGCAATATGGGATTGACACAAGGAGACTTTTTCCACAGTTGCTAATAAGCTGAATAATTTTGTGTGTGTTGATCTCTCTTGTGTTGCACCGTTGATGGCCTTTGCATCAGTTAGATGTCAAAAATGTTTTTCTAACGGCAATTTGACTAAGACCGTTTGTAGAATACAACCTCCTTGGCTATGAGACTGTGGGGGGGTCTCTTGTTTGTCATTTACACAAATCTGTTTATAGCCTCAAGTAGTTCTCGCGTGCTTGGTTTGATAAGTTTAGTCACCTGGTACAGCAATTAGGTTTACTCGGAGCACTGTTGATTCCTCTTTATTTTTCATTGTCGACGAGACATTGATTCTTTTGGTCTACGTTGACAATATTCGTATTAATGGAGATAATGTTGTTGGGCTTTCTATGATTAAGGAACAATTGCCTTCTTATTTCCAGATCAAAGATCCAGGTCTACTCCGTTAATTTTTGGAAATTGAGGTGGTTGAATAAAATGATTCTCTTATTCTCTCTTTCTGCATAAGTATTGTACGGATATTTTGTATGATTCTGGGTTTTTTTGAGTATAAGCCAATTGATACCATTATTGATGCAAATTGCATGTTTCTTCTCTTGGCTTTGTATCAGACTCATTGTTATTAAATCCTGATCACTATCATTGTCTTCTAGGCAAGTTGATATATCTAACTGTCACTCGTCTGGACATTTCATTTGTTGTGAGCACTATTAGCCAGTATATACAGCCTCCCAAGACATTTGAACTTCAAATTGTTGAGTGCATACTTCGCTACCTGAAGAAGTTTCATGGTCAAGGTCTTGAGTCTACCAGCCTCCTCTCTCATTAACCGCTTAATTATGCGAGTTCGGTGGATGATCATCGCTCAGTGAGTAGTTTTTGTACATATTTTGGGAATATTGTTACTTTACGTAGCAAGAAATAGATTATTGTTATCTTTTCTTCTGCTAGAGCCGAGTATCGCTTGAGCTCAGATGGTTGAAGCCTCCTTTTTATCTTGGTGTCGCTATATCTTCTCCTACTCTTCTCTACTATAATAACCATGTAGTTATTCACAATGTTGAACACCAAATATATTGAGGTCAATTATCGCTTCATTCAGTAGAAGGCCACGTTTTGTGAGGTTCAGCTTTAGCATGATTCTGTCACTTCACAACTGATATCCTTACAAAGGCCTTGCCTCTCCCACTTTATCTTATTTCATCTTTAAGCTCGAAGCTCTCAACATCTATGCTCCAGCTTGCGGGGTTGTAGAAGAAAGTCTATTTTCGTATGGCCCTTTTGTATTTGGCTTACTTTTAGTCACACATTGGAAAAATACTATGAAGGGTATGTCACCCTTTTAGAATATATAGTAATCTCCGGGTAAAGTGCAAAAAATCTCCCACAAGCTATGTTATCACAGCCGACGCCTAGACGCGCCTAGGCATGCAGGTTAGAGAGGCGACACCTCGACCTGGGAAATTTTTTCCTAGGTGAGGTTTTGCTAGCCTAGGCGCTCGCCTATGTGCCCGCCTAAGGTCGCCTAATTATGCTTACTATCCTTACTTGATGTTGAATATTGGTTATTTCATATTTGTCTTCTTATATTACTTTTATGCTTATTGTTTAATAAATATTGTTTATTAGTTATGTTATATATATATGTTGTATACATAATTGCAGATTTTTTTGATTCAAGAGCAGCGGATCCTGGACGGGAGCCTAGGCGGCGCCTCGCCTAGCACCCAGTACAACATAGCTCGCAATATTCAAACTTTTGCAAAAAAAAAAAAAGACTCGTAGTTTAAAAATTCCTCTAATTTTTAATATGGTGCAATTTGTACCCAAATTTAATAGCAACATCAACGGATAACCAATGTACCATCAACAAGACTTATTTGGGTTATTTCGCAGAAAAAAATAAACTAATAATATAAAAATATGAAACAGAGTGAGGACGGAGTGAAACATGGAAGAAAATGAAAATGATGATAAAATATGGGATATTTTAAACCAATATAAAGAAGGATGATAAGACCGTTGCAATCTTTGATGATCACGTACATGAATATTTTGGAAATTTCAAGCTTTTTCAGTCAAAATTTGACTATAACGTTCAAATTGTAATAACTAATGGACTGAGGGGGTGATTTGATCAAAGTATCCAAAATGCATGGTTTAATTAATCAAAAAATCTATTGATTATTTTTTTTGCTAAAAGTATAAATCTTGTGTAGGATTTTTTTTGTATTTTACCCTGTAATCTCCATTTTCAAATTAATCAAGTCAATTAAGATGAACCAACTTCCCAACAATTATATTGAAGTGAGTGTACTTAAAACTTTTATCATTTCATTATGATATTTGGCACCATTTAATTTTGTTCCAAAACTCATAAATTATGTAAATATGTATTCCCTTTATGTCAACTCCCACTCACTAAAAAAATTATTTCTAAATTTTCCTCGTCTTAATTGTCTAGTGAGTAAATTTATTCCATTTTATTTCTAAACTTATAATAAAAAAAATATTTCTAAATTTTCCAGGTTGTAATAGTCTTATGAGTTAATTTATTGTTTTCCTTTATATTTCTAAAACTTTAATTTGATTTACTTGATTCAAAATGTCCAAAACAATTAATTGGCTGGGTCTAGTGGCTTAAATATTTTTTCATAGCGAATGGCCCATTTATTTTGTATGGCATGTTGGCAGCAGGCACGGATCTGGATAGCCTGGCCCGAATCCAGGAGGGTCGTACTCACTTAATCAGATTACCAGGCCAGGCCATCTCGGCACGCCAGTTTACACGTGACATGTTGGGCACCCCCGGGCACGAATTCGACCACCTCTACTAATAAGCAATTAATAATAATAAAGAATTATAAATGTGTTCATTTATAACTTTCAGTTCCAAAGCTATTTTTGGAAAAAAAAAATCTTTCTGTTCATTTATTTTGAACTAATATCATACCAATTTAATAATGTGTAATCTAACACAAATAGGTTGGACTAGAAACACTACACATATTGTGGAACTACCTAAGAGTCCATTTAACCAAATGCATAATCATAGAAATATTAGAATTTACAAGAGGTTGCTGCAAGTATACTTGCAATTAACACAAATAGAAGACCACAAAAGTATCAGTAGAGGCACACTACTTCATGCTTCTCTACGGTAAGTACATTTTGTTATACTGTAGACAATGAAAAAAAACTAGAAAATCTTTATAATAAAATATACATGAAATTAGATTAGCCTAACATAACATTGTTATTATTATTGTAGAAATGACATGCAGGTACCCAAGCAATGGAGACAAATTATAAGAACCAAAAAATTTGAAATATGCGCTCTGACACCTATGGAACCAAGCATTTTATAATGTCGTAACCAAGGTTCGCACTATCGGTTTCGGACCCTTCCTATGAGTATCGACATAGGCGGTTTCAGATCAGAATATCGAATTTTTTGGTATCGGAAAACAAATAATTATCAATAAAACTTAAAATTTTAGAAAACATATTTTGTACATTTAGACATAACTTTAAGTATTCTTTGTGTTGTTTCTTAGTAGTTTTGAAATTTAATAGTTACCCTTGCCAGTTTACCTGCGATAAATAAATTTTTCTCATTTATATGCTTTTACAACCTTACTATGCTTTTACACCCATGTTGATTGATCTTTTTTGTTCAATTTTTCTGCGGAATTAACTGGGAAAGAGATCCCCCAACGTCGGTTTTGATAGAGATCGTATCTGATCGGAACATTTTTTTATCAAAATCGGTATATCGAAATCGGCTGTACCGTATCGGTATCGGCCGATACCGCAAACTATGGTCATAACTAGTAAATGATGGGAAATGCCGAAAAGGGAAAAGAGGCAGAAGTTATACCCAAGAAGACCACGGCCAAACCATTGTCTCGGTGTGATAAACAGATTCATTGTCGAACCCTGCCTCATGATCACCAAAGGAATTGGGTTGTCTTGGTTCAACTGTGCTTCTGATGCAAGCCTACGAATCAAATCATCACCTACTTCCACACTCCCAAATTTTATGATCTGGTCACCGAGCTGCAATCCATCTGCTGCTGCAGGAGAATCGTCAGTTATCTCATCAATCACTGCAAATGGAATCCTAACGACGAGGTCCTCATCCATTGGGTAAACTTGAGACGTATCGCCCTCAATTGAAGTAGATGCATCTGCAGCAAACCAATAGTTAAGTTACAGGCAATTGGTAACTATATTTAAAATCAAGAAGAGAACATGTGCATAAAACTTATCAACATCTTAAGAAGCTGGAACCCCATAATCAAAGCCCTTCTATGAGAGGCTAGGAAGCACGGGCATCCAAAATTAGGGCCGTGTTGTGTCAAACACGTATTGGATACATCACGGACACCCAAAATACAGTAGGACACTAAAATAAGTGTCGTGGCTGTCACTGTGTCATTATCATGTTGTGTCGTATAAGTGTGTGCAACATAGCTGAGAGGTCAAAGTAACAATCAGCATGCAACCAATTCAGCCACAGGAAAATCTTAACTTGACAGTAAAAGCCTAATGATAGAATAAGCCAAAGAGCCTATAGTATCCATCAATGTTTCCCTTAGCCAAATTTTGGGATAAATGCTTTGATGTTGTATTCTTCCTTGCTGCATGCTAAAAAGTAAGAACCATCTAAGATTTTATGTACTCGTGCATTCAGAGACAAATGGAAACCTCATCATTCTGAAATACTAGCTTTTTCTAGAGGGGAAAAATAAATCCTGAAAGACTTTTGAGTCACTTCCATCTTAAATTAGTATTGCATGTTTAAGAAATAGACTTGAATCATGTGAAAGTTTAAGCAACCAAATTCCTCTTGATGCATTGAATCATGTAACAATGCACACTATCTTAACCTTAATTGGGGTCACGTCCAACTTTACACGAATATGCAGTCATTCCTTATATATCTTTCTATTACAAGTAATCCATCTAATCATTCTCATTTTATTTCAGCTACTCGCATTTTCTACAACAACAAAAAAGTTCTTATCCCAAACTTTTGGGTCGGCTGTTTGAATCATTTTCTTCCATTCAGCTCCGCTAAGGGCTATATCCTCCATAATAGTATCAAAAACCATATCCTTCTTCAAAACCTCAATCCATGTTTGTTTAGGCATACTTCTAGTCATAGTAGCTTCATTATCTACTAATTATAGTTCTTCCTTATGGGGGCATCTATTGGTATCAGTGTTCTAAATGGCGGTTGAGACGGCCGCCTAAATGGCGCCTAGGCAGTAGACGGTCTCTCTATGCATCGCTTTTGTGGTAGGCGGTGGAGTAGGCGGCCAACGAAGGTTTGACGGCGTAGGCGAAGATGAGGCCACGTAGGCGGGCACCTAGGAGGAGCAATACCTAACAAAATATTTTTACCAAAATATTTTGCAAGCATTATAGACCTATGGTTCACTTTTACAAGACTAAAATTTTATAAATCTTTGTTCTACAACTTAGTTATACATGAAACACCCTTAAAATATGCATATTATGCAAAACAATAGTGGTAAAATAGTAAAAAAAATGTTCAAAAATGTTCAAAAATGTACCAAACGCCTAGGAGGTAGTCTCTCCGCCGCGCACCCGCCTACAGCCGTTTAGAACCTTGATTGGTATGCATTTCACATGGCCAAACCATCTAAGACAATTCTTTGATCTTGTCTTAAATTGTCGTCGCCTCTAACTTTTCACGAAGAGACTCACTTCTTTCCTATCTTTTAATATATTACCACTCATGAATCTTAGCATTCTCAGTTTGGCTACACTCATTTTGGAGGTGTTGTTTCTTAATTACTCAAGACACTAAACAATAAAGCAAGGTTGGTCTGATAGCAATCTTATAGCATTTTCCTTTCTAACTTCAGAGGTATCTTGTGTCAGTCAGTACTCCAGAAGGATTGCTCCATTTCAACCATTATGTTTTAATTTTATGCATGACATCCTTCTCTAAGTCTCTTAATCATGATGAGTGATTGATCCTGAATACAGAAAATTATCAATTTTACGTATCTCATGTCCATATATATCGATCCCCCCCCTTATTTCTCGTTGACTTTTGGTTTACAATTCATACACTCTTATTTTTGTAATACTAATTTTAAATCGCTCAAATCTCAAAGTTCCTTCCACACTTCTAATTTAGTATTTAATCCTTCTCTGCCCTCATCAACTAACACTATATCAATAGCAAACATCATACACCACGTGTGGTGCCCCGTTCCCCCTATTCGGGGAGCCCGGCTAAGAAGTACAAGACGGTATCGTTCGGTCGGAATAGATTGAAACAAGAACCCATCCTCTTTATGGATTTGCTTCTTCGGAATCGATTCACATATTCAGTGGACCGTGCCCCCAGGATCGACTTAGCGGCAGAGTCAGAAGGGACCTCTCCGCTGCATCTTTGTTGCCTCAGTTTTCGCTGTCGCTTGTTGCTTTCGTGCTTGAGTTGGTTTTCGGATTTACTTGCGTTTTCTTGAACGGTTTCGATGGATTTCATTGTTTTCGTTCGTTGAACTGCACTTCAATTCCGAGATTGGAAAGAATGGAAGAGGTATTGATCAAGTTGTTCGTGGCAATGCAGGTGAACGAGCAGTAGACGACGCGCGAGCGGAGTCCTGAAGCATCGTTTTCCTTCTTCCTTCCAACAAACTTGTGAGTGGCTTATATTCGATTCAGTTGGCCCTTCTTCCAGTCTTCACACCTAAAAATCTTGCATTCTTGTTTGCCCCGATCAAGCGACACCAAGTAATAACTAAAAGATGTCAAGATAAAAAGGGAATAGACTTGGATTAAAATTGCTTGTCATTCAACTTGTGAACGGTTACCTATTGTATGCTAATTCGTTTAGAATGTTCTATACATGTTTCAATTTTAGTTAGAATGCATGCTTCTTCTATAATTGTGCTAAGTATGGAACACACCTTGTATGCGAATAATTGTTCAGGGAGGCTATCCAAAATGAATCATGCAATGCTACTTGTCTTGTACTCGTGTTGCCTCAACTGCATGAATTGCTAAATTAGTAAACATATCGTTTGATCACGGACAACTTGTGCACATGGTCAATGGTTCCTGCGGACGGTCGCTGGGGCACTAGCCCCGATCCGGGCGGAACTTCAAGTTAGTCTCTCGAGCGGGTGGGTTGGCATGCTTCGCCTCGAGATCTTAGCGTTGCATACCACTCTCACCCAAGACTATAACTTGTCCATTATGGCATCCAGCCAGTGATCCCCTTGTATATTTAAACCTGTTGCAAGCTAACTTGTGTCTTCTTGGCAGGGAAGTGTCACGTCCCGGTCCCGCCCGGGCCGCCGCTCCGCCCTGCCCCGCGCCCGTGCGGCCGGGAATTAACGAACCGGACACGTATCACCGTGCCTCGGCGCGCCGGACGCGAATCACCGCGCCCGTCCCGCGGGTGCGAGGGAGGAAGGGAGCCAAACGATTGGCCTTGCACGGGCGCAACCCCAGGCCCGTGCGGCATCACGTCCCCCGAAAGCTTACCTTCGGGTCCGAGCAAACGTGCATGTTTATGTTCCTTAGAAACGCATGCTTGTCTGCTTAAATGTTACCGTGTTTTCATGCAAACCCCGGAAGACTACTACGTAGTCGTTCCGTGCCTGAACGAACCTGCAAGTATCCGGGACCGTTAGGTCACAAAGGCAATTCCCGAAACAGGAAATTTGCACCCTGACTGAATAAATCACTGAATCACAGCTCGCGGAGCAAACTACTGAATCAACTGGCCTGGCAAGCCCTACTGAATCACTGAATCCTGCCTCAACAAGTTCTGTATATATACTGCATCGAACTTGTTCCTGTACCAGACCGAGACCCTGACCTGCATGTCGCGGACAACTCGAAAACGAGGTATAGTTCCACGAGCGGTCACCGGGGCACTGGGACCGTTCCGATCCGGATGGAACTGCACGATAGTCTACTGCATCTGGACAGGATGGTCTGCAACCACCACTGCATCTTTGTTGCTTACCATCCTCGTTCAAGACTATAACGAACTGCACGATAGTCTACTGCATCTGGACAGGATGGTCTGCAACCACCACTGCATCTTTGTTGCTTTCCTTCCTTGTTCAAGACTATAACTGGTCCTTTATGGCTATGCCAGCGACTCATGTTCATGTAGATAGGTTATCCTCGCTTAGCGGCTATCCGCGTGCGAGTCACTGCATCGCATAAATGAACAACTAAACACCTGAACGATCATGTTAAAATGACTCCGCTGCACTCGGACAATCTGTGCGACTCTGTGGCTTAGAACTCTTGCCGCCAGCCAATGAACCATGGCCTTGCACGGGCGTGGCTTACGCTCGTGCAGCATCACGCCCGGATGGGTTAAGCGATCGTTCCGCGGGAGCGCTGGCGAGGGTGATTCCCGCCTAGCGGGAACGGCCGATTGCCTGCGGGAGATCGGCGCGTGACAGGAAGGACATGGTAAGTATTGTGCAGGTGGTTCAGACTGGCAGGTAAATGTCACCGAACGGTGGCATGTTATTTCATTTATTACTATATTTATTGCTTGCTATAAAAGGAACTAAGGCAAGATAGAAAGACCACAAATAATAAGCATGCTTCATATAAACAACGTGTTGATTGGTATAGTTGGGTTAGCTCGCCTTCACCAGTACATTTCGATGTACTGACCCTCGTTGAAACGGGTTTCCCGCACTAAGGAGATCCGAGCGAGGAGCTGAAGTCGTCTTCCCGATCCAGTCCAGCTGTAGGCGTGTTCAGATCGCGCCCTTTGAAGCATTTTGAAGCAAGAGCTTGCAACCCAAACACAATGCAGCTCAGAGGGAAGGCCGTCATCCCTCCAGGAGGTCTTATATTTTGAAGTTTAGTAAAGGAATGTAATGTACAGGACTGCTATCTCATTTTGTGTCAACTTTTGTAAGCTCGTGCGGCAATTAGCTGACTCCTTCAAGAGTTTGTAATAGATGTTCATATATCAATAAAGAGAACTTTTCCATGTCTCAAATCTGTGTTTCAATTTATCTGCGTACTCTGAATATGTGCTCGTTATGCAAAATAATTTAGCCTTGTGCGGTGCGCAACCTAGGCCCGCACGGCATCACGCCCGAGGGATGACTATCGATTCCACGGAATCGGGACGTGACACCATGAAACCTCCTCCTAGATATGTCTAGTAAATTCATAAATAACTATCACAAAAAGGTAGATTCAAATATGTCAAACCGAAAACAATGACAAGATGATCAATTCAGAGATGCATCATTATAGTAGCTTCCAAGGTTATAAAAAACACTAGGTGCTAGTCGGACGGGCTTTGGACGCCCAGCGCCTAGGCGGTCGTAGTAAAAAAAAGACTAATTGAAAATTACAAAAAAGTCCATAAAACCTAAAAACATGCATAGTCGGGGTAGGGGGACCTAGGTGGACTCCTAGGCATACATCAGGTGTCACGCCCCGATTCCGTAGAATCGATAGTCGTCCCCCGGGCGTGACCGCCGTGCGGGCCTAGGTTGCGCACCGCACAAGGCTAAGTATTTTTGTTTCGCATAGCGAGCACATATTCAGAGTACGCAGATAAATTTAAACACAGATTGAAGCATGAAAAAGTTCTCTTTATTGATAATGTGAACATCTATTACAAACTCCTAGAACTGAGTCATAAGGATTTGCCTCCATGGGCTTACAAAAGTGTTGACACAAAATGAGATAGCAGTCCTGTATATTACATCCTTTACTGCAACTCAAAATATAAGACCTCCGGTCGGAACGACGGCTTTTCCCCGAAGCTGCATACTCGCTTGGTGGCTAACTTCTTCTTCAAAATACTTCAAAAGGTGGCACGGTCGAGGCGTGCCTACAGCTGAACTGGATAGGGGTTTGTCTCCTGCTCCTCGCTTGGTTCTCTTTAGTGCGGGGAACCTGTTTCAACGAGGGTCAGTACATCGAAACGTACTGGTGAAGGCAAGCTAACCCAACTATACCAATCAACACGTTTTTTTTAATGAAGCATGCATATTTATTGTGGTCTTTCTATCTTGCCTTAGTTCGTTTTACAGCAAGCAATAGATATAGAAATCAATAAAATAACCTGCCACCGCTCGGTGACATTTACCTGCCCGTCTGAACCACCTGTCAATACTTACCATGCCTTCCCTGCCAAGAAGACACAAGTTAGTTGCAACAGGTTTAAATATACAAAGGGATCACTGACACGTTGCCATAATGGACGGGCTAGTCTCGGGACGGAATGACGTGCGGCGCAGAGGACAGGAGGCGCCACAAGCCACTCCATCCGAAGCAGGCGACTATCGTGAGTTCCGTCCGGATCGGATCGGTGCCAGTGCCCCAGCGACCGTCTGCAGGAACTAAGACCTTGTGCACAAGTTGTCCGTGATCAACGCAGTACACTAAGTTAGCATTTGAGGCAATTCAGGGCAATATAAGGCACAGGGCAATAACAGGTCAAGATCTACTTTTGCATAGTCTTCCTGTTTAGTTATTGCATTCAAGATGAGTTCTATACATAGCACAACTTTAAGAAGAAATATACATTCTAACTTATATTTATGCATATGATGAACATTCCAAACGAGCAAGCATGTAAGTAACCGTTCACAAGTTTCATTTCACAAGCATAACTTTACCCAAGTCTATTCCCTTATTATCTTGAAGTCTTTTAGTTATAATTTGGTATCGTTTGATCGGGACAAGCACGAATACAAGATTCAGATGTGAAGACTAGCAAGAAGGGCTAGCTAATCGGGATGGTAGCCACTCACTTAGTAGTTGGAAGAAAGGAGGAAAGAAGTGCTTTAGGAGTCCGTTCGAGCAACGCCTACTGCTGGATCACCTGCATTGCCACGAACAGCTGATCAATACCTCTTCCTCTCTTTCCATTATCGAAATTGAAGTGCAGTTCGAAGAACGAAAACAATGAAATTCATCGAAACCGTTCAAGAAATCTCAAGCAAATCCGAAAACCAACTCAAGGCACAAAAGCAACAAGCGAGAGCGAAAACTAGACAACAAAAGATGCAGCGGAGAGGTCCCTCCTGACTCTGCCGCTAAGTCGATCACGGGGGCACGGTCCACTGAATATGGAAATCGATTCCGAAGAGACAAATCCATAACGAGGATGAGTTATTGATTCAATCTATCCCGATCAAACGATATCGTCTTGTATTTCTTAGCCGTGCTCCCCGAATAGGGGGAACGGGGTACCACATCCTACCCAACTAATTGGAAGTTTCGTCCCGAAACTTAAGAATAGAACCTACCACTATGAAATAATGAGGGGAACCTTTCCCTTATCTCTGATTCAAGCTCCCAAGTAGATTCTTCGACAGAGTGATTCCGCCAAAGCACGCGCACTAGAGGAACCGAATGGGTCCGAAGCAGCTTTTCTTTCCTATCCAAAATTTGCACTGGTTGTTCTACATACGTCAAGTCGGCCTGGAGATTCAGTTGTTCAAGGTCTACCACGTGGCTTGGATCGTACACATATTTCCTAAGTTGAGAAACGTGGAATATATCATGTACGTCGGATAGGGATGGTGGTAGTGCAATCTGATAAGCAACTGAGGCAACCCGCTTTAGTATTTCGAACAGACCAACAAATCTCGGACTTAGCTTTCCTTTTGCCCCGAACCTGCTGACTCCTCGCATGGGCGAGACCTTGAGGAATACCCGATCGCCTACTTGGAACTCTAGTGGTCTTCGATGTATATCTGCGTAGCTCTTTTGACGGCTTTGAGCTACCTTTAATCTTTCCCGAATCAATCGAACTTTCTGGACAGTCTGCTCCACGAGCTCAGGGCCAAGTATCTGCCGTTCACTAACTTCGTCCCAACAGATCGGAGATCGACACTTCCGTCCGTATAACGCCTCATACGGCGCCATTTGAATGCTTGATTGATAACTATTGTTGTAAGCGAATTCAGCTAACGGTAGATGAAGGTCCCAACTAGTCTTCAAGTCCAAGGCGTAGAGTCGCAGCATGTCTTCGAGAATCTGGTTGACACGTTCTGTTTGGCCGTCGGTCTGTGGATGGTAGGCGGAGCTGAACTTCAACTTCGTCCCCATTGCTGACTGCAGGCTTCCCCGGAAACGTGATATGAATCGACCATCTCGATCGGAGACTATGGTTACGGGCACGCCGTGGAGCTGAACGATTTCGTTGAGATATATCTGAGCCAGGCGGTCGACACTCCAAGTAGATTTGATAGGCAGAAAGTGAGCTGACTTGGTGAGTCGATCGACGATAACTCAGACTGCATCATGTCCCCGTTGCGTCCTTGGCAAGCCAACAATAAAATCCATCGTTATATGATCCCATTTCTACTCCGGGATAGCAAGGTTCTGAAGCTCTCCGCATGGTTTCTGGTGTTCGGCATTTACTCTCTGACAAGCCATGCAATGCGACACGAACTGCGCCACATCCCGTTTCAAGCTGTGCCACCAAAACGTCGTGCGAAGATCCCAATACATCTTAGTGCTACCCGGATGAGAAGTATAACTAGCATAGTGGGCCTCCGTGAGTATCTCGTCTGAGGGCCGCGTCGCTTGGAACGCACAGTCTTCCTTTCACTCGAAGCATCCCGTCCGTGCCTACCGCAAAGTCGGACGCCTTTCCTGCTGAGATAAGGGCATGAATCTTTTGCAAGAACGGGTCGTCCTTCTGAGTGGCCTCGACTTTTTGTAGCAAATCAGGTTCGAGGCACAGTTGTGCCAGTTGCCCCGACTTCTTGTATCTGATCTTTAGAGTAATGCCCAATGATCCAAGATCCCGGCGCAGCATATCGTTGATAGGCAAACTCCCTACGAACACTCGACTCAGTGCGTCAGCTACTACGTTTCCTTTGCCAGGCGTGTATCTGATCATGAGATCGAAGTCGCTAAGGAGTTCAAGCCATCGCCGATGCCGAAGATTCAAATCCTTTTGAGTGTACAAGTATTTCAAGCTCTTATGATCCGTGTAAATTTCACACGACACGCCATAAAGGTAGTGGCGCCACAGCTTCAACGCAAACACTACTGCAGCCAATTCCAAATCATGTGTCGGATAGTTCTTCTCGTGAGGCTTTAACTGCCTCGACGCGAAGGCTATCACCTTATCCCTCTGCATCAGAACACATCCCAGTCCTTTACCTGATCCATCACTATATATTTTAAAATCATCCGGTCCGTTCAGCAGAGTGAGGATTGGGAAAGAGACGAGGCGCTGCTTTAACTCCGTAAATGAAGCTTCACAGTCGTCCGTCCAAGTAAACTTCGCACCCTTCCGTGTGAGCAGAGTCAAGGGCGAAACAATTCTAGCAAAATCTTGTATAAACCTGCGGTAGTAGCCTGCCAGTCCAAGAAAACTTCGGATATCGCTAGCTGACTCCGGACGTTTCCACTGCGTAATGGCTTCTACCTTCTTCGGATCAACTGAAATGCCTTCCGAGGAGATGATATGCCCCAAAAATGATATATAGTCTAGCCAAAATTCACATTTACTCAATTTGGCATACAACTTGTTGTCTCGATGGGTCTGCAGCACCATCCGCAGGTGTCCTGCGTGCTCATCCCTAGTCTTCGAGTACACCAAGATGTCATCGATAAAAACCACCACGAATTTATCGATGAAAGGCCGAAATACACGGTTCATCAAATCCATGAATGCAGCAGGTGCATTCATCAGTCCAAACGGCATCACTGAAAATTCGTAATGTCCGTAACGGGTTCGGAAAGTAGTCTTTGGCATGTCTTCTGGCTTAATCTTCAGCTGGTGGTAACCTGAGCGAAGGTCCACCTTTGAAAACACCGTTACCCTGTAACACCCTGTTCCGCTCAAGCGGACTGCCGTCTCAAACGGCAATCGTGCAGCTGTCCCGACCTGCTTTGCCTCGATCAAGAAGCAAAGGATATCCAGACTTGTCCCTACAGGAATCCGGCTTGGACTTTCAGAGGCTCGCTCAGACGTATCGCTCAACCGAGGCGAATCATCGCTAAGGTGGGTGGCTACGGTGAACTTGCCTTTGCTTAGCCAGCACACATAAAATCTGGAATATTTATGCTAGTCGCTAGGTGATTCACCCCTGCATGCTAATAAATCCAACGCACATAGCTAAGGGAATAATCCCAACCTGTATTGCTATGCTAGAACATGAAAAATAAAATACTGCTTATATATGTTCAGACCCTCGCATGCTAAGTCCCTTAACGGTTTCATCTCTCGGACTACCTTTGGGCCCGAGCAAAACGTGCTGATTATGTTTCTTAGAACGCATGCTTGTCTACTTGATTGTTACCGTATTTTCATCCAAACCCCGGGAGACTACTACGTAGTCGTTCCGTGCCTGAATGAACCCGCAAGTATTCGGGACCGTTAGGTCACCAAGGCAGTTCCCGATCCAGGGGACTGTATCATGCCAAGTAAAAGAATCATGTTCCTATGGCAAGACTCATTCAGGTATTTGGATCTCCCTGCAAGTCTCCCTCGTGTGCGAGCTTACAGCAGCCCAGGAGACTGTGTATATCCAATAGCTAAATGAATCTCGTGTGCTCGTGTGTAAATTAACAATCGTGTTCGATCATGGACAACTTGTGCACAAGGATATAAGTTCTGCGGACGGTGCTGGGGCACTGGCACCGATCCGATCCGGGCAGACTTCGTGTTTATAGTCAATCGTGTGCGGACTGGGTAACTTGCAACGCATCGTGTTTTATGAGCTCCTCGTGTTTTCTCGTTGCATGTTATTCACGTCCTTGACTAGTCCATTATGGCATCAGCCAGTGATCATCGTGTGTATATGCTTGCAATGCCTCGTGTGATTATCGTGTGAATATGGCTTGCAATGCATCGTGTGTTTATCGTGTTTATTTAACCTGTCGCGTGCTTGCCTGTGAAACAAAAGATAACAAGTCATCCTCGCTTAGCGGCTATCCGCGTGCGAGTCATTGCATAGCATCAATGAATAACTTAACACCTGAACGATCATGTTATAAGAACCCTCCTGTCTGCATATGCTATGCCTCCTGAATGTTTATGCTTGCCCGTGCTTGAATTAACAATGCTTGCCTCGGACAGGGAAGGACAAAAGGTAAGTTGGTAAGTCTCGCCGTGTTTCCTCAAACATCGCACGGCGCACTGCCCGACACGTTAAGCTATTCAATGTTTGCATGAAACTGATCATAAGGCAACTAGAAAGACAACTTAATAGTTGCGCACGGAACCTGTATTACGTGTTTGGATTTGTCGAGCGGGCGAGTAGCTTCCCCACCAGTGCATTCAATGTACTGATAATCCACCAGTTTGATATGCAGGGTGCGGGAGAACCTCGTGCGGTGCGGACGCCTCCTTCGTGCGTGCTAAGGCCAGGAGTTCCCTCTGAAGCCTTGCAACGGTGCGTCCGGGACTGAAGCGCTTATACAAGACATAAGTTGTGAACATCGCCTGACCATCGCCTGTACATTCATTCCACAGTTGTAGCCACTTGGCACGCTTTTACTGTTTCAGAGAGAGAGGCTTGAGCGACTTGTAATCTCGGCTATACGCCGCCTGTAATACATGTTTCATATCAATAAAGAGATTGCTTTACTTGTTTCGATGCTTCCGCTATATTGTCGACTCAGTAAACCTGTTACCGATCGCCTATGCGTTCATGACTCCGCTGCACTCGGACAATCTGTGCGACTCTGTGGCCTAGAACTCTTGCCGCCAGCCAATGAACCATGGCCTTGCACGGGCGTGGATCACGCTCGTGCGGCATCACGCCCGGATAGGTTAAGCGATCGTTCCGCGGGAGCGCTGGCGAGGGTGATTCCCGCCTAGCGGGAACGGCCGATTGCCTGCGGGAGATCGGGGCGTGACATACCCCCTGTAGCTGATCAAACAAGTCGTCTATCCGTGGAAGAGGATATTTGTGTCTGATTGTGACCTTGTTCAATTCCCTGTAGTCTATGCAGAGGCGTAGAGTTCCGTCTTTCTTCTTCACGAAAAGCACAGGCGCACCCCAAGGAGACGCTCGAACGGATGAACCCACGATCAAGTAATTCCTGAAGCTGACATTTCAATTCCCTCAGTTCTGCAGGGGCCATTCTGTACGGAGGTTTTGAGATAGGCTGTGTATCTGGAAATGTATCGATAGTGAATTCAATCTCTCGGTCTGGCGGCATGCCGGGTAGTTCGCTCGGAAACACATCGGGGAACTCCGCCTCAACGGAAGTAGACTCGACGTTTGCGTAGTCCTGCCGTGTGTCCCGAATCGACGCTAGAAATCCCTCGCAACCTGTGTAGAGCATTCGCCGAGCAGATTTTGCCGAAATCACCATGCAGGCCCTGGTCGCATCAGTCGCTGGACTACTAGTGTAACAGAATTCGGCTTCTCCAGGCAGACGAAAAATGACTCGCTTTTCTGCACATTCAATAGTTGCCGCGCACGCGCTGAGCCAGTCCATTCCCAAAATGATATCGTAGTCCCGAACGTCTAGAACTAAAACATCGAGCGACAGCTTCTTCTCTCCAATACAAATGTAACCACTTTGGCATACTGAACGAACAGATATTTTTGTACCAGAGGGGGTGCTAACGCTTAAATCTAGGTGCAACAGAGTCATTTCTATATTGCTCTCCGTGGCAAAGTTTGTAGATATAAAACTATGTGTTGCACCAGAATCAAATAGAACACGAGCAGGTATATTATTGAAAAGCAAAGTACCTGACACAACGGTATCCGAGGCTAACGCTTCTTCCCGTGTCATGGTATAGACCCGGCCTTGAGCCTGATTACGCCCTTGCTGAGGCGCCGCTCGGTTTGCCTGAGGTGTCGGTGCCTGATTCTGTTGTTGAGGTGGGAGGAGCGGACAGCTACTAATCTGGTGGCTAGGATCGCCGCATCTGAGGCAGGTGCCGAGCCGTTTGCGACAGACGTTCTCGGTGTGCCCTCTCCTGTTGCAGAAAGTGCAACGCTGCCCCTGATTTTCTCGTTGACGACCGCAGTTATTTTGACGCTTTGCAGCGTTGTTTCCTCTATCGTTGCCTTGGCGTTTGTGATTGGGGGTTTGCACAGCGCCGGCAGCAACGTGAGGATACTGCGGTTCGAGAGAAAGGGCGTGGTTCAACACTTCCCGCATGGTCCGATACTGTGGAACGACTATGTGCGCATGGATGCCAGGACGTAGCCCTCCTTCGAATCGTCTGGCCCGACTCGCTACATCCGGTAGATAAGAACTAGCAAATTTGGCCAGTTTGTTGAATTCTGCCGAGTATTGCTTTACAGTCATGCTGCCCTGTCGTAGTTGTACAAACTCGTTTTCTCTCTGACGGCGTACAGGCGGGGGTATAAACTCCTCCTCAAACGCGGCACGAAAAGTCGGCCACGCGATCGCCTCCTCTCCATGGCCAAGTTGAAGAGATCGTCGATGCACGTCCCACCAGTCGTGCGCATTGAGGTGAAGCTGTAGTTGGGCACAGGCGACGCGCTTGTCTTCAGGCACTTCTAGGAGAGAGAAAATGGTCTTCAAGCTCGGCGAGCCAATCTAGGGCCACGATTGGGTCCTCAGTCCCTTTAAACGGCGTGTTGCAGACCTTCTTGAAGTTACCAAAGGTAAAGGCAGTCACTTCCCTCGTCCTTAGGGCTAGCGGTGTCTCGACTTCAAGCGCTGGCTGCTCCACTGGCGTAGCTGTTGTCGCGGTAGAATGGTTGGAGGCCAGGGTCTGAACAAACTGCTACAGGGTATCTACCTGCTTTTGTTGGACTGAGAGTCGGGCCTCTAGATTGCTCTCGAACTTGGCTTGGCGGGCATCATCTCTCTGTCATTGTGCTTCTAACATTTGCATCACTTGTTGAAGCGGATCTGCTCGAGACATGCCCCGATGGCTCCGAGAGCTGGCTGATGTGCCGGAGCTGCTCTCCTGGGCCTGTGTCTCGCCTGGTGCTAGCGCTGATGGTTGCGCTTGCGTCATCCCTTCAAAAGAAGGTAAATTACATCATGATCATAAGGTATTATGGACTTATTGCATGAACGTATCTCATTTTGGCCTTAACGAGTTCAGGGGTTCGCACAGGAATTTATCGCTAAGGGAACTTTTCCAGTTCAAGAGTCAAAGGAACTTTGAAGCTGTGCTCTGATACCAACATGTCACGCCCCGATTCCGTGGAATCGATAGTCGTCCCCCGGGCGTGACCGCCGTGCGGCCTAGGTTGCGCACCGCACAAGGCTAAGTATTTTTGTTTCACATAGCGAGCACATATTCAGAGTACGCAGATAAATTGAAACACAGATTGAAGCATGGAAAAGTTCTCTTTATTGATAATGTGAACATCTATTACAAACTCCTTGAACTGAGTGATAAGTATTTGCCTCCATGGGCTTACAAAAGTGTTGACACAAAATGAGATAGCAGTCCTGTACATTACATCCTTTACTACAACTCAAAATATAAGACCTCCGGTCGGAACGACGACTTTGCCCCGAAGCTGCATACTCGCTTGGTGGCTAACTTCTTCAAAATACTTCAAAAGGTGGCACGGTCGAGGCGTGCCTACAGCTGGACTGGATTAGGATTTGTCTCCTGCTCCTCGCTTGGTTCTCTTTCGTGCGGGGAACCTATTTCAACGAGGGTCAGTACATCGAAACGTACTGGTGAAGGCAAGCTAACCAACTATACCAATCAACACGTTATTTTTTTAATGAAGCATGCATATTTATTATGGTCTTTCTATCTTGCCTTAGTTCGTTTTACAGCAAGCAATAGATATAGAAATCTATAAAATAACCTGCCACCGCTCGGTGACATTTACCTGCCCGTCTGAACCACCTGTCAATACTTACCATGCCTTCTCTGCCAAGAAGACACAAGTTAGTTGTGTCGCGCCCCGATCCCGTAGGGGCCGATCGTCCTCGCTTGGTCCCTACGGAACCGTTCGTCCTCGCTTGGGCGCGATGTCGTGCAAGCCTAAGTTGCGCTTGCACCAGGCAACGTACCTGCACAAGACACAAGAGAGACGAAAATATACATATATAGACACAGAGTAAAAATGCAGAGAACCAAAGTTGAACACATTTGATAGCACACAAAATACTTTCATTTTATTGAATACTGAAGATTTGGATTATAAGGGTTTGCTTGGCTGAGTTACAAAATATATCTTAGAAGGCTTACAACTCTTTTTACATTCCCAAAATTAGCCACAACGCCCATTACATTATGTCCTTGTAGTAGGACCAAAATAACCAAAACATCTAGCAGAAGAAGAGTAGCCCACTAGAGAGGTAAGCAGCAGAGGAAGCAGCACGAACACAGTCCTAAGGAAGGGTGCGCAGACGCTGATTCAGGTTCAGGATGCTTGCCAAACTCTCGCTCCCAGCACCTGGATATTTGCCCACAAACGTGGGTCAGTACTACCACATGTACTGGTGAGCGACCGTGGCCAAACTCACATTAGAAATCCACACTAAGTAAGCAGATGAAGCTAGCATTATTAGGTGGTCTTTCTGGTTGTCTAGTTTCATTTTAACAATTTGTACAAGGAAACATAGACAATATATAGCATATGCATATGATATTTCTTACCCACAGCCGAGCGGTTATCCCTGCAGCAGACACACAAGTTAGGCACAATTTGCATATGAATAACTTATGAATCAATCTTTTGGTGTCAAAAATGATAGGTATGCAAGTAGGTAAACCTAGCATGCGCCATATCTATATGACGGTCCATGAGTTTTCCCATTGATGGACAACACCCCCCTAGATCCCGTAGGACCGGAAAACAATCCCTTCCGGACCGACCGATTCCCAGTGCCACAGAAACCGATCGAGAGACTATTACCTTGTGCATAAGTTGTCCGAGACCCATGCAAGGCAAGCAACATTTATAAACCAACTCTTAGGATGCACAACATTAGCAAATATATAACAATCTAATAGCCACACCCCCCTAGATCCCGTAGGACCGGAACATCAGGACGGACCACTAGACTATTCACATTCATTCTTTTACACATGACACAACACTAACCATGAAGGTTTTATGCACGATATAGTGATGCAACAAGTAAGGGGCAACATTCAATTGAAGTAAAGCAGAAACTTTATGTATATTCGCATGTAGTTCATTTCTTTAACTTATCTTTTTAGTGAGGCAACATTTAGTGAACTAGAGATTCTTTTATTAGGCATGCAGACTTAAATGATTCATCGAAGGGCCTAAGCCACTCACCGAATGAATCGAACGAGAGGATGGGGAAGCCTTAAGCAACGTTCACTCTTTGGTTATGCGTCCTGAAAATGCAACAATACTTGGTTAGCATACTTCGATCTCTTTCCCTTACGATTTGAAAAGAACGCGCAAGCGAGAAGGCGAAATCATGAAAACCAAGTCATCGAAAGCAACTCAAAACACAAAGCAACACAAAACCAAAAAGCAAAGCAACCAACGAAAACTCTTGGACTCGTTTCAATAGAAGCCGTTCGATTAATTCGAAGGGTTCATTGCACTTCGTCCGTGTTGATTTGGCGGTAAGGTTTCCCCGAGACTCGATTCTCAACCGAGTCGAAGCAGCTTAGTGTTCCATAAGTAACCGTTCGGAGCGGGACGTTACAAGTTGCAACAGGTTTAAATATACAAGGGGATCACTGGCACGTTGCCATAATGGACGGGCTAGTCTCGGGACGGAATGACGTGCGGCGCAGAGGACAGGAGGCGCCACAAGCCACTCCATCCGAAGCAGGCGACTATCGTGAGTTCCGTCCGGATCGGATCGGTGCCAGTGCCCCAGCGACCGTCCGCAGGAACTAAGACCTTGTGCACAAGTTGTCCATGATTAACGCAGTACACTAAGTTAGCATTTGAGGCAATTCAGGACAATATCAGGCACAGGGCTATAACATGTCAAGATCTACTTTAGCAGTCTTCCTGTTTAGTTATTGCATTCAAGATGAGTTCTATACATAGCACAACTTTAAGAAGAAATATACATTCTAACTTATATTTATGCATATGATGAACATTCCAAACGAGCAAGCATGTAAGTAAGTAACCGTTCACAAGTTTCATTTGACAAGCATAACTTTACCCAAGTCTATTCCCTTATTATCTTGAAGTCTTTTAGTTATTACTTGGTATCGTTTGATCGGGGCAAGCACGAATACAAGATTCAGATGTGAAGACTAGCAAGAAGGGCTAGCTAATCGGGATGGTAGCCACTCACTTAGTAGTTGGAAGGAAGGAGGAAAGAAGTGCTTTAGGAGTCCGTTCGAGCGCCGCCTACTGCTGGATCACCTGCATTGCCACGAACAGCTGATCAATACCTCTTCCTCTCTTTCCATTATCGAAATTGAAGTGCAGTTCGAAGAACGAAAACAATGAAATTCATCGAAACCGTTCAAGAAATCTCAAGCAAATTCGAAAACCAACTCAAGGCACGAAAGCAACAAGCGACAGCGAAAACTACGCAACAAAAGATGCAGCGGAGAGGTCCCTCCTGACTCTGCCGCTAAGTCGATCCCGGGGACACGGTCCACTGAATATGGGAATCGATTCCGAAGAGACAAATTCATAACGAGGATGAGTTCTTGATTCAATCTACCCCGATCGAACGATACCGTCTTGTATTTCTTAGCCGCGCTCCCCGAATAGGGGGAACGGGGCACCACATCAGGCAGGGACCAGCCACCTAGCGCCTAAGCGCCGCCTAGGTCGCTTTTTAGAACAGTGGTAGCTTCAGTGACAGAACACAAGAGAACTGGATACTTTGTCATTCCAATGCTAACTTTCACATGATAAGTTATTGGCCCATGACCCATGGCTTCTTGACCGTGTTGTCTACTATAAACCTCCTCCTACAATTTACTAGTATATGTATGCATCTGGTCAGCATGTCCTAATAGCACACTCCTAAGTAGTATATATGTTCCTATTTGGCATACCTGAGCCTTTTGGGATAACTGGTGCTACTTTAGCCAATCTAGTTGAGTGTAGAACTTCCAAGTTCTTCTCTATTTTAAATGTGATGACCTGGAAATCAATTTGGAGTTCTGCAATTACGAAGAAAAGTTAAATGAGAAATTATTCCGTAACAATGTATTTTATATATTTAAAACATGAAGAGTTCTCATGAATTATAATAAACAAGTTCATTAAATCATGTTCCATTTTGAGAGGCAACCAATTCATTCTTTTTACATTGAATAACAGAGAAAAAAAAGGAAAGTAGATGACGAAATTATGTGCAGTAGACAAGGAATAATCACTTGTACTATCTATTGCGCAATAGAAAAGGAATATAGTTTGGCATAAGACTGCAATATAGTAGAAATTGCATGCCAGTTATGGCAATTTGCATCAACTGAGAAAGCAAAAACATAGCCTAAAGGTATATACCATTGTAGAATGATATTGGGTTTCTTTGGTATAATAAAAAGTACAATTCCTAACCCAAGTCTAGATGTGTAGAAGTTAATTAGTTCTTATTTCTTCTATGGCCCAAAGCATTTCTAGTTTTACTCTTTAATTTATAGTCCCACATCGGAAAAACATACGGAATGAAAGCACACTACCTATAAATATGTACTCTCCATCACATTATGATTAAGTACATTAAGCAAGGTTCGTAGTATCGGTATCGGATCCTTCCTATGAGTTTCGGGATCGGCGGTATCAGTATTATCGATGGTTTTAGATCGGTTTATCAGAAAACAAATGATTATTAATAAATTTATAGAAAATATTTTATACATTTAGGCATAATTTTAAGTATTTTATGTGTTGCTTCATAGCAGTTTTGAAATTGAATCAAATAATAATCACCATTACTAATTGGTTTACCTGCATACATAACTTTTTTTTTCATACATGCTTTTACAATCTTAATATGCTTTTACATCCTTGTTTATTAGTCTTTTTCGATCAATTTTCTTTGCTGAATTGACTGGAAAAAAGATCCCTAATGTTGGTATCGATAAGTATCGTTATCGATCGGTATCGGATAAGGACATGATATCAGAGAAGATTCTGTAAACTATGCCATTAAGTTTAGCCAAGTTCTCAACATGGTATCAGAGAAGATTCTCCAAGTTGGAACTAGCTCTTTTGTCTTTCCTAAATTTTCTCCTCGTATCTTTTCGTTTCAAAACTCTAGCCACCAAGTGATTACCATACCATTCATGGAACCCTAGGCATCGCTACCATCGAAATACGAAACCCCGGTCAGTATTATTGTTCTTCTTCTTCTCACCAAAACCCTAACCCTAGCTTTACCTTCCCAGCCGCCACTAATAGACCCAGGCTCCATCTACCAAGGATCCAAAACCCTAGTCATCTATCCCAGATATAATCGTCGCCTACCACCTCGTTCTTCGATCTACACGAGTTTGACGACCTCGTGACTGTGCGACTCCAACGAAGATCTCGTGTCTGTGCGATACCTAGGAAATACAGTCTCCTCGATTTCTACTTCAGAAACTCCCAGATCTGTTCGACTTAGACGTTAAGCTCTCAGATCCAGTCGACTCCGGTGTGTCTCCCTCCTCTGGTCTACTTGACGCTTGGCATCCGACGATCACTACTCATTTGGTGACCAACTCATTATAGCCACCTTCCTTTCCATTCTACGAAGCTTGGTTAGGAAATCCTAACTTAGTTGGGTATTGTCTTTTTTTGTCCATGCTCTCTTTTCTTTTAAAAAACAAGTTTCCTTTCCTTCTTATGTCATTTTAGATGTATTATTTCTATGTACTTGGTATTCTTGGTAGTTAAATCGACTAGGACTCTCGGAAGGTGTTATGATCATTGCATGCTTGTGTTATCGGAGGATTGTTCCGAAGTTTGCTAACACTTTGTAGCTTGGTGATTGTGTTGTCGGGGTTTGTTCCTAGTGTTTGTCCCTTAGTGATTTGTGTTAGGGATTTTGACATATACTCTTTAGTGGTTTGGTGTGAGATTCTTCGGTGTTTCTCTTCCATTTTGGTGATTTCTTCGATGGCTTCCGGTATACTTGACCATTTAGTGATTTGTGTTGCAGCAATTTGACGAGTGCCCTTTAGTGATTTCTTCTACTTTTGTGATTTACGAGGAGCTCTTAGATATTTTTCTTTTGTTATTCCTCTTCGACATTGGTGATTTCTTATATGGTGATTCAAATTTCTTGTTCTTAGGGCGAGTACTCCGGAATTTTTGTCTTCTACTTCTCAGGCTTCCTCGTCTTCGACATCGTGGGCTTCCTCCTCTACTATGACCTCGGGATGAGCTTCGTCTTACTAATATTGCACTTAGCAGACATAAGAATAACATGGAGTGGACCCATTCAAATCCTCCCAATTATCCTTATCCTTCATATAGATGTCCTTTGGAATCAATGTGAATGAATAAGTCATTCAATATTATTTTCTCATACTTTAATTTCTTTTATACGATTTTCTTCTATTACAATTTCTTTAGTGTGTTTTATAACAAGTTACACAGTATCGATAGTGAAATCGGTTTAGGAACTTTTCTACAAGTATCGGTATCGGTATCGATGTTTTGGTATTTTCTGATCGGAGTATCAGGGTTCTTTCATTCGGAAAGCCAAAATTGATAAGTATTCAGCTAGAAAAATATTTAATACATTTAGACATAATTTTACATATTATATTTTATTCTCGTTAGTTTTAAATGGAATAATATTCAACGTTGCTGAATCATTCATCGTAATAGATATATTTTTTTACTTATTTGACTTTAGACATAGTTCAACCATAATAAATAGTTTTGTAGAAAATAGTCTATGTTGTTGGTATCTTACGATACACGATACGTATCTTACGAGACAATACGATATACTACTATTTTATTATGTATCAATTAGTCCGATACGATCCATATAGGTTGATAGATAAGTATCCGTTTTTTTGGATATAATAGTATCGGCCTTTTCACTTTAGTACTATACTTAAGGATCTTGATTTTGGAACTAGATAAACATGTAAAGAAGAAATAAGTAAAAAAAATATGAGAAAATTATACTAAATCGTGTTCCTATTATGGATTTAGAAGTACATACCTAAACTCAGAGTTACTGTATCATAATATACACAAGCATATCGATACATGATACGTATCACGAGTTGACAACCTACGGAACCTACGGAATAATATGGATGAATGTTGTGAATTTATGTATATACAACTTTGACAAATGGTAATTGTTATGTATCGACAAGGAATCCTATTGGTACATTGTAACAACGATTTTCGGCACAATCGAATCACTCTGATGACACTATTTTCCATACTTTTGTTTTTCATTCAATTTTTTGATTAGACAAGAAGCCCCTAACATATATATTGGCCACTTCTAGTTTTTAAAGGTGCAAGGTACATTGTAGCACAAATGGTCTTCGAGACTGAGACGTCGGACACGAGGCGAATGTAGCGCCCCGTTTTTCCTATTCGGGGAATGCGGCTAAGAAATAATTGGTATTGTTCGACCGAGACAGATTGAATCAAGATCATTTCCTCGTTATGGATTGGTTTCTTCAGAATCAGGTCCCACATTCAACGGATCGTGCCTCAAGGAAGGACTCGGCGGCAAAGTCGATAGGGACCTTTCCGTTTTGCTAGTTTCTATGCCCGTTTTCGATGTCGCTTGGTTGCTTTCTTGTTAGTTTTGTGCCTTGCGTTTTCTTGAACGGTTTCGATGGATTTCATTGTCTTCGTAGATTTCGCATTTCGTATCGAACCATTGGAGTCCGAAGCAGGAGATATTGATCATATGTTGGTGCGTGCAGGTGATCGTGTAGGCGACGCGCAAGTGAAGTCTTAAAGATCTTCCTTTTCTCTCTTTTACGAATCACCAACTGGTGAGTGGCTTTACTTCGATTAGCGTCCTTCTTCCAAGTCTCCATTCCTAATAAATTGACTCGTTTGTGCATCCCGATCAACAATACCAAAAGAATAAAATTGAGTCATGATAAAAGAAGTAGACTTGAAATACTTATAATGCTTGTCACAAAATTCTCAACGATCACATTGTTACATGCTTGTCCGTTATACATGCAGCTATTTTATGTTCAGTTATAGTTCGATCTTATTCATCTATAACTGTTCAATGGGTGGTACATAACTTGTGAATTGTTCATATCAGCTTGTAGACTATGCCATCGCACTGTGCTAAAGTAGTTCTGTTCATGTTGATGTCTTGAAATGCTTCGTATGTTAACTTAGTGTTTAGATCGTCAATGGTCATGAACAACTTGTGCACAAGGTGGATGGTTCCTGCGAACGGTCGTCGGGGCAACGAGGCCGATTCGTCCCGGGCTGAACAACAGTTAATCGTGCTAGCAACTTAGCACGGGTAAGGCAGGAGTTTGTAGCGGGGCTCGCTACCTGCGCTGTAAGCATCGCCGTCTACCCGGACTATAGTCCATGACGGCTAGTCAAGACAGTGATCTTTATGTATATTTAAACTATACAGACTAACTATGTCTTCGTGGCAGGGAAGGTCATGGTAAATTTTGTACAGGTGGTTCAGACGGTTCAGGTAAAGTCACCGAACGGTGGCACATTTTGTTATGTCATTCCCTTCTATCGTATATAAAGAATTGAACTGAGGCAAGATAGAAAAATCACATAATAATAATGTTGTTATACAGACTAACTATGTCTTCGTGGCAGGGAAGGTCATGGTAAATTTTGTACAGGTGGTTCAGACGGTTCAGGTAAAGTCACCGAACGGTGGCACATTTTGTTATGTCATTCCCTTCTATCGTATATAAAGAATTGAACTGAGGCAAGATAGAAAAATCACATAATAATAATGTTGTATGTTCACATGAATAAAATATCGATTTAGGTATGTTGGGTTAGCTCGCCCTCACCGGTACTTTTCGAAGTACAGACCCTCGTTGCAGCAGGTTTCCCGAGCCGAGGCGATGCGGCGAGGAGCTGAAGCTTCCCCCAACCCTCCACTGATCCGGCACGTTCGTTTTTTGAAACTTTTAGAGCTCAAGTACATAATCACAAGGAGCCCGCACATATCTTTTGAAGCTCCTAGGCGATGTTGCTAACTCGCACCCAAGGTGGTTTGCGCATTTTGAAATATTAGTAAGGATGTAATGTATGGATCGTCTATCTCATTTTGCGTCCAAGTTGTAAGCATGTGTGGCATTCCTATTACTTTTGGGTCAAAGAGTCTGTAACCAGATGTTCATTATCAATAAAGAGAACTTTTCTATATCTCAATGTGTGATACCTTATTTGCGTACTCTGTTGCATGTGTTCTAAAATATATCATTATGCTTAGGCCTTGTGCACGCGCGCCTTACGCGTGCACGGCATCACATTCGGAGGACGATTATCGATTTAGCAGAAATCGGGACGTGACATATTGGTATCAGAGCATGGCTTCAGATCCTTTGACCTTTGCGTCAGATGAGTTTTCTTGAAATGACCCTGTCCCTCCCAGTTAACTCTTGAATTCGCTTGGCCAAATTGAGATGCGTTACATACAATGAGTCCATAATATATTTGAAGACTGATGCAAATTACTTTTCTTTAAAGGAACGGCCTCAGAGCCGGATGCACAAGCGCAGGTGGTGGCACAGGTGCAAGGGAGCAGTTCCGGCACTTCGGGCAGCTCGGGAAGTCCGGCAGCTGCGCCCTCTGCAGATTCGTTTGAGTGGATGATGTGTTTGATGGAAACGCAACAGAGGCAGGCGGAACTACGTCAAAGCCAATTCGAGTCCCGGATTGAGGCTCAATTTCAGGCGCAGCAGACTCAGGCCGAGGCACAGCAGAAGCAAATGGATACCTTGAAACAATTGTGACGACGCTCGTCACCAGCAACCATTCTGCATCAGCGGGAGCCGCGATAGTGCCAGTTGTAGCCGAAACCGCGGGACTGTAAGTAACACCCTGTTCTGCTCAAGCGGACTGCCGATTGAAACGGCAAAAGTGCAATGTCCCGACCCGCTTTGCTCAGGCGAGAATACTCGTTTGAGGCAAAGCATATCCAGACTTGTCCCTACAGGTTTTCGGCTTAGGCTTTCAGAGGCTCGCTTAACGTATCGCTCAACCGAGACGAATCATCGCTAAGGTGGGTGGCTACGGTGAACTTGTCTTTGCTTAGCCAGCACACATAAAATATGAATACTACATGCTAGTCGCTAGGTGAATCACCCCCTTCGTGCTAATAAGAATCCAACGCACCTAGTTAAGGGAATAATCCCAACTTGTATTGCTTGTGCTAGAACATGGAAATAAAATATTGTTTATATTCAAACCCTCGCATGCTAAGTTACCTTACGGTTTCACCTCTCAGCTTACCTTCGGGTCCGAGCCAACGTGCTTGCTTAAGTTCCTTAGAAACGAATGCTTGCTTGCTTACAAATGTCTAACGTTATTCGTATCGTGCATGCATTAAGTCAGCCAGGAGACTATCAAATAGTCCTTCTGCGCAATTGAACCTGCAAGTATCGGGACCGTTGGGTCGCTAAGGCAGACCCCGCACCAGGGGAATGCATCAAGGCAAGTGAATACTGAACGAGAATCCTATCACGTTACAACTGAATGATAATCACATCAAGTTTACATCTGAACGAGAATCACGTCACGTAAAGAAAGAATCCCAGCTCGTGGAGCAAATGCTCGGTTCAGAACAAGAATCATGGATTATCATATCAAGTTGTGGATTTGGAAAGACCCTGACCTGCATGTCGCGGACAACTCAGAAACGAGGCATCGTTCCACGGACGGTCACCGGGGCACTGGGACCGTTCCGATCCGGATGGAACTAACGTTATAGTCTCACGTGATTGACGGGATAGTTTGTAGCGCCTCACGTACTTTTGTTGCATTCCCTCCTCGTCAATGACTATGGTCCTTTATAGCTATGCCAGTGACAAACGTTCATATAGATAAGTCATCCTCGCTTAGCGGCTATCCGCGTGTGAGTCATTGCATCGCATCGAAAGAACAACTGAACACCTGAACGATTATGATATAACAACACTCGTATTTGCATATGCTATTGCCTTGGTTTTCATTATGAATGCTCGTGTTTGAATTAACTTGATTTGCCTTAGACAGGGAAGGACAAATCGGTAAGTTGGTAAGTCTCGCCGTGTTTCCTCATGTTGCACGGCACACTGCCACACGAGTTAGGCTATTCAATCTTTGCATGAAACTGATCCTAAGGCAACTAGAAAGACAACATAATAGTTGGTGCACGGAACCTATATTACGTGTTTGGATTTGTCGAGCGGGCGAGTAGCCTCCCCACCAGTGCATTCAATGTACTGATAACCCACCAGATCGTTTGCAAGGTGCGGGAGAACCTCGTTCGGTGCGGATGCCTCCTCCGTGCGTGCTAAGGCGTGGAGTTCACTCCGGAGCCTTGGAGCGCTGCGTCCGGAACTGAAGCACATATACAAGACATAATGTTGGAACATCGCCTGAACGTAGCTTGAACATCGCCTGTATAATCATTCCACAATTGTAGCCACTTGGCACACTTTTTATGTTTCAGAGAGGCTGTCACGACCGATTCCGTGGAATCGTTGGGACGTCCCCCGAATCGTGACCGCCGTGCGGGCCTGGGGTTGCGCCCGCACAAGGCTAGAGTATTTTGCATAACGAGCACATATTCAGAGTACTAAGATAAATTGAACACAAGTTGAAACATGAAAAAGTTCTCTTTATTGATAATGAACATCTATTACAAACTCTTGAACGAGTCAGCTAATTTGTCGCACGGGCTTACAAAAGTGTTGACACAAAATAAGATAGCAGTCCTGTACATTACATCCCTTTTCTAAACTTCAAAATGATAAAGACCTCCGGGCAGGAGGACGGCTTTCCCACGGAGCTGCATTGTGTACAGAGTTGCAAGCTCCTGCTTCAAAATGCTTCAAGGATGGCGCGATCAGAATACGCCTACAGCAGGACTGGATCGGGAAGACTTCGGCTCCTCGCTCGGTTCGCCTTGGTGCGGGGAACCTGTTTCAACGAGGGTCAGTATGTCGAAACATACTGGTGAAGGCGAGCTAACCGAACTATACCAATCAACACGTTGTTTATAAGAAGCATGCATATTATTTGTGGTTTTCTATCTTGCCTTAATTCATTTACAAGTAAACAGCATATAGAATTTACTGAAATGAACTTGTCACCGTTCGATGACTTTTACCTGTCCGTCTGAACCACCTGCACAATACTTACCATGCCTTCCCTGCCACGAAGACACAAGTTAGTTGCAACAGGTTTAAATACACGTTGGGATCACTGGCTAGAATGCCATAATGGACGAGTTATAGTCGTTGAACGAGGATGGTGTACAACGAAGCACGTGAGGCGCTACACGCCATCCCGTTCGCACGTGAGACTATCGTGGAGTTCCGCCCGGATCGGATCGGTGCCAGTGCCCCAACAACCGTCCGCAGGAACCCATTGACCTTGTGCACAAGTTGTCCGTGATCAATCGTTCATGATACGTTAACGTTGATGCAGTTGAGGCAATATGAACGTGAGACAAGCAACATTGCATGATTCGTTTTGCATAGTCTTCCTGACAGTTTATTTTATAACAAGTGTATTCCATACTTAGCACAATTTATGGAAGAAGATGCATTCTAACTAAAATTGAAGCATGTATAGAACATTCCAAACGAACAAGCATGCACATGAGTAACCGTTCCCAAGTTGAATGACAAGCATAATAATCCAAGCCTATTCCCATTTTATCTTAGCATCTTTTAGTTATTACTTGGTATCGTTTGATCGGGGCAACAAGAATGCAAGAGTTTTAGGTGTGAAGACTTGGAAGCAGGGCTAGCTAATCGGGATGGTAGCCACTCACTTAGATGGTTGGAAGGGAGAAGGAAAGAGGCGCTTCAAGACTCCGCTCGTAAGCCGCCTACTGCTCGTTCACCTGCATCACGAACAGCTCGATCAATACCTCTTCCACTCTTTCCAATCTCGGAATTGAAGTGCAGTTCAATGAACGAAAATAATGAAATACATCGAAACCGTTCAAGGAAAACAAGCAAATCCGAAAACCAACTCAAAGCACGAAAGCAACAAGCGACATCAAAATTCCGAGGCAACAAAGATAACAGCGGAGAGGTCCCTCCTGACTCTGCCGCTAAGTCGATCCTGGGGGCACGGTCCACTGAATATGGGAATCGATTCCGAAGAAACAAATCTATAACGAGGACGAGTTCTTGTTTCAATCTATCCCGATCGAACGATACCATCTTGTGTTTCTTAGCCGCGCTCCTCGAATAGGAGGAACGGGGCGTTACATCGGCTTGAGCGACTTGTAATCTCGGCTATACGCCGCCTGTGACACTTGTTTATATCAATAAAGAGTTGCTTTACTTCTACTTGTGTTATTCAATGCTTCTGCTATATTGTCGACTCAGTGAACTTGTTATCAAATTGCCTATGTATTTATGATTCCGCTGCACTCGGACAATCTGTGCGACTGTGGTTTAGAACTCTTACCGCCAGCTAATGAACCACGGCCTTGCACGGGCATGGCTCACGCTCGTGAGGCATCACGTCCGGATGGGTCAAAACGATCGTTCCGCGGGAGCGCTGGCGCGGTGATTCTCACCTAGCGGGGACGACCAATTTAGCCTACAGGAGATCGGGGCGTGACATGTAAGGCTCTCAGGAACCTCCGCCCTTAGACGAAAATGGTTCCATCCTGCAAATATCAGAGTTTAAGATGTATCCTGCTACCTTCAAAGGGATCGAGGATCCCTCCGTGGCGTTGGATTGGCTAGTTGAGTTGGAAGACCACTTCGAAGTGCTTCACATGGATGAAACAAAAAGAGTCGCGCTCAGCTTCAGCTCCGTTTAAACGCACATGATTGGTGGGATGTGCACAAACAAGCTATAATGAGTGAAGATGACAGAACGGCTATCTCTTGGTCCGTGTTCCGTGAAACCTTTGAAGAGGAGTACCTTCCACCCGTCGTCCGTCGCGAGAAAGAAGATGAGTTTACACATCTGCAATAAGGAAATATGACAGTGCGGCAGTACGCTGCGGAGTTCAACAAACTAGCAAAATTTTCTAAGTCTCATCTTTGTGACGCCGAAAGTCAAGCCCTAAGGTTTGAGATAGGACTGCGACCTTCTATTCATGCCCACGTCGTCGTCCCTCAGTACCATACCATGCGGGAGTCCCTAAACCATGCCCTCTCCGTAGAGTCGCAGTACCCCCCAGTTCGCACCGGCGCTGTGCAAAATTTCCATCACAAGCGCCCTAGCAACACAGGTGGTAACAATGCGCATAAGCGCCACAATAACGACGGCTCTCGGGGCCAAGATCCAGGGAAGAACCAGGGGCAACCTTGTGCCTACTGGTACAGGCCAGGGCACCATGTTAACGACTGTCGTATTCGAAAAGGGGATGTTTCGTTTGTGGTAAGTTTGGCCATGTAGCTCGTGATTGTCGGGATCGCCCCAACGATCCCCCTCCGTGCCGTCAACAGCAACAGCATCGTCCGTCTCAGAATCAGGGTCAGGCACCTCGAGCAAACCAGACGGCACCACAGAACGCTCATGGCCGGGTCTATGCTCTGACTTGGGAAGAGGCATTCGCATCAAACACGACGGTTTCAGGTATATTACTTTTCAATAATGTACCTGCTCGAGTATTGTTTGATTCTGGTGCCACACAGTTTCATTGCGGCGGATTTTGTCGCCGAGAACACATTTCCTATAACACAACTAGGCCTAAACCTTAGCGTTCGTACTCCATCGGGCATGGATTTGCCGGCACACTTAGTTTGTCGTAAAGGTAACATTTGCATCGGGGAAAGAAAATTATCACTTGATGCAATAGTCTTAGACGTCAGGAACTATATCATATTGGGGATGGATTGGCTCGGCGCTTGCTCGACTACCATTGATTGTGCGGAAAAGAAAATCGTGTTTCATCTACCTGGCGATATCGAGTTTTGCTATGCGTGCAGTGGACTGATACATTCTGGCTGTGATGGGTACGTAGCGTCCGTTCGAGACACGCAGCGAGATTACACAAACGTTGAGTCTACTTCCATTGTGGCGGATTTTCCTGATATGTTTCCCGACGAGTTGCCCAGCATGTCGCCCGACCAAGAGAGTTCACTATTGATACAATTTTAGAAACTCGACCAATTTTCAAAGCTCCGTATCGAATGGTCCCGGCAGAACTAAAAGAGTTAAAGGTTCAGTTGCAAGAATTGCTAGATCATGGGTATATTCGTCGGAGCGTGTCTCCGTGGGGTGCGTCTGTGTTGTTTGTAAAGAAAAAGGATGGCTCGATGCGGCTCTGCATCGACTATCGTGAATTGAATAAAGCCACTGTTCGAAACAAGTACTCCCTTCCCAGGATCGATGACCTCTTTGATCAAGTACAAGGTGCGACGGTATTCTCAAAAATTGATCTTCGCTCAGGTTACCATCAGCTCAAGATTAGGCCGGACGACGTGCCGAAATCAACCTTTCGCACTCGCTACGGCCACTATGAGTTTTTGGTAATGCCATTCGGATTAACCAATGCCCATGTCGCATTTATGGACTTAATGAATCGTGTATTCCGGCCATATCTCGACAAGTTTGTAGTAGTGTTCATTGATGATATCTTGGTGTACTCGAAGAACAGGGAGGAACATGCAGAGTACTTGCGGACCGTGCTACAGACTCTTCGGGACAACAAGCTATACGCAAAACTGAGTAAGTGCGAATTCTGGAGCAGTGTATCTTTCCCCGGGCATATCATTTATGCGGGAGGCATTTCAGTCGATCCAAAAAAAGTTGAAGCCATCGTCGAGTAGAAGCGACATGCATCCTTCGGTGAGATTCGAAGCTTACTCGGGCTAGCAGGCTACTACATGCGCTTCGTAAAAGACTTTTTCAAGTTAGCATCACCTCTGACTCGCCTTACACAGAAGGGAGTCGTATTCGAGTGGTCCGCCGACTGCGAAGCCTCGTTTAAGGAGTTAAAGTAACGCCTCACCTCTGCCCCACTACTTGCACTACCAGACGAGACCTCGGGATTCCAAATATTCAGCGATGCGTCAGGACAGGGCTTGGGGTGTGTACTCATACAGCAGGATAGGGTGATAGCCTACGCATCCATACAACGGAAAAAGCACGAGAAAAATTATCCTACGCATGACCTGGAACTAGCGGCAATTGTGTTCGTGCTAAAATTATCACTACCTCTATGGAGTGGCTTGCCGAATTTACACAGATCACAAAAGCTTGAAGTACTTATTCACCCAAACGGACCTTAACCTACGACAACGGCGTTGGCTAGAATTAATTAAAGACTATGACCTGACGATCGACTACACACTATCACGCCCCGATTCCGTGGAATCGATTGTCGTCCCCCGGGCGTAACAACGTGCGGGCCTAGATTGCACCACGCACAAGGCTAAAGTATTTTGCATATCGAGCACATATTCAGAGTACACAGATAAATTGAAACACACAAAGTTGATGCATGAAAAAGTTCTCTTTATTGATAATGAACATCTATTACAAACTCTTGAATGAGTCACAAGGTTGCCGCACGGGCTTACAAAGTTGACACAAAATGAGATAATTGTCCTGTACATTACATCCCTTTACTAAACTTCAAAATATAAGACCTCCAGGCGGGATGATGGCCTTCCCACAGAGCCGCATAGAGTTTGGGTTGCTAGCTCCTTGCGTCAAAATGCTTTAAAAGATGGCATGATCTGAACGCGCCTACAGCTGGACTGGATTGGGAAAACGTCTTCAGCTCCTCGCTCGATCTCCTTAACGCGGAAAACCTGTTTCAACGAGGGTCAGTACATCGAAACGTACTGGTGAAGGCAAGCTAACCCAACTATACCAATCAACACGTTGTTTATATGAAGCATGCATATTATTTGTGGTCTTTCTATCTTGCCTTAGTTCATTTTACAAGCAGCAGTATATATATAAACTACTAAAATGAACTGGTCACCGTTCGGTGACTTTTACCTGCCCGTCTGAACCACCTGCACAATACTTACCATTGTCCTTCCCTGCCACGAAGACACAAGTTAGCTTGCACAGGTTTAAATATACGTGGGGATCACTGGCTTGATGCCATAATGGACTAGTCAAGGACAAGGATAGCATGCAACCAGAGCACACGATGCGCTGCAAGCCATCCCGTCCCGCACACGATGACTACACAAGAAGTTCCGCCCGGATCGGATCGGTGCCAGTGCCCCAACGACCGTCCGCAGAACTTATACCCTTGTGCATAAGTTGTCCGTGATCAATCTGAGTTTATATCAAGTTAACCATTCAAGTAGTTTAGGCAACACGAGTACAAGACAAGTAGCATTTGCATGATTCATTTTGCATAGTCTCCATGAACACTTTGTTGCATAACAAGATGTGTTCTACACATAGCACAATTTATAGAAGAAGTAAGCATTCTAACTAAAATCAAAGCATAGGCAGAACTTATAAACGAACTAGCATGCAGTAGATAACCGTTCACAAGTTGATTGACAAGCATAAAGTAGTCCAAGTCTATTCCCTTATTATCTTGACATCTTTTAGTAGTTATTACTTGGTATCGTTTGATCGGGGCAAACAAGAATGCAAGATTTTAGGTATGAAGACTTGGAAGAAGGGCCAACTGAAACGAATATAAGCCACTCACAATTTGGTTGGGGAAAGGAAGGAAAGAGGTGCTTCAGGACTCCGCTCGAGCGTTGCCTACTGCTTGTTCACCTGCATTGCCACGAACAGCTGGTCAATACCTCTTCCACTCTTTCCAATATCGGAATTAAAGTGCAGTTCAACGAACGAAAACAATGAAATCTATCGAACCCGTTCAAGAAAACGCAAGCAAATCCGAAAACCAACTCAAGGCACGAAAGCAACAAGCGACAGCGAAAACTAGGCAACAAAAGATGCAGCGGAGAGGTCTCTCCTGACTCTGCCGCTAAGTCGATCCTAGGGGCACGGTCCACTGAATATGGGAATCGATTCCGAAGAAGCAAATCCATAACGAGGATGCGATCTTGATTCAATCTATCCCGATCGAACGATACTGTCTTGTATTTCTTAGCCGCGCTCCCCGAATAGGGGGAACGGGGCACCACACACACCTGGCAAAGGAAATGTTATAGCGGATGCGTTGAGTCGAGTGTTTGCGGGATTCATGTCCGTTGATCGCAGGTTACAAAGGGACTGAGAGGAAATGGGCATTGAACTCCGAATTCGATATCGCAGCGCGATAGTTGCTCAGATGTGATTCGTACCCAACCTGTTAGAGAATGTCACATCTACTCAGAGGGACGACTCATTCCTAAGAAAAATGCATGAGCAGATTCTAGCAGGAAAGACGAAGCACTTTACAGTAGATGAGAATGGAGTGTTACAAGTTAAGAGAAGACTATGCGTCCCCAACGACACAGAACTCAAAAAGAAGATCCCTGCGGAAGCTCACTATGCAGCCAATACGGTCCATCCTGGGAGCACGAAGATGTATAGAGACCTTCGCACTATTTTATGGTGGCACGGCATGAAGAAGGATGTGGCGCTCTTCGTGTCGCAATGCATAACCTGTCAGAGGGTGAAAGCAAAACATCTGAGACCAGACGGAGAGATGCAGAATCTTGCTATCTCGGAATGGAAATGGGAGCACATAAGCATGGACTACATTGTTGGCTTGCCAAAGACGCAACGGGGGAACGACGCAGTCTGGATCATCGTCGACCGGTTAACCAAGTCAGCGCACTTCATTGCCATTAAAGTTACTTGGAGCATCGATCGCCTCGCCCAGACCTACATTGATGAGATAGTTCGGCTGCACGGAGTACTAGTTTCTATAGTGTCTGATCGGGATGGACGATTCCTATCACGTTTCTGGAAAAGCCTACAATCAGCAATGGGGACCAAGTTGAAATTCAGCTCAGCCTACCATCCTCAAACCGATGGCCAAACAGAACGGAAACATGTTGCGTCTTTGCGCAATCGACTCAAAGTCAAGTTGGGACGTCTACCTACCGTTGGCCGAATTTGCATATAACAGTTATCAGTCCAGCATCCAAATGGCTCCGTACGAGGCTCTGTATGGACGGAAGTGTAGGTCACCGATCTGCTGGGATGAAGTTGGGAAGCGACAAATCCTTGGGCCGGAACTAGTTGAACAAACAGTCCAAAAGGTTCGATTGATCCGAGAACGACTAAAAGTAGCACAAAGCCGGCAAAAGAGCTATGCCGACATTCGTCGTCGACCTCTTGAGTTCTTTGAAGGTGACCATGTATTTTTAAAGGTCTCGTCCATGCGAGGAGTTATGAGATTCGGAGTAAAGGGAAAGTTAAGTCCGAAATTTGTTGGCCCGTTCGAAGTCCTCAAACGAGTCACTTCAGTTGCCTATCAAATTGCATTGCCACCAGCCTTGTCAGATGTGCATGATATTTTCCATGTGTCACAGCTTAGAAAGTACGTGCATGACCCGAACCACGTGGTAGATTTCGGTCAGCTGGATCTGCAGGCAGATTTATCGTACGCCGAAAAATTCGTTCAGATATTAGATCGTAAAGAGAAGCAGTTACGGAATCGGGCAGTCTCATTAGTGCACGTTCTTTGGCGGAACCACTCGGTCGAGGAATCGACCTGGAAACTCGAATCAGACATGAAAAAGTTTTTCTCGTTATTCCTTAGGGGTAGGTTCTATTCCGAAGTTTCGAGGACGAAATTTTTTGTTAGTTGGTTAAGATGTAGCGGTCCGTTCCCCCTATTCGGGGAGCGCGGTTAAGAAATACTTGGTATCGCTCGATCGGGACATATTGAAACAAGATCATTTCCTCATTATGGATTGGTTTCTTCGGAATCAGGTCCCACATTCAACGGATCGTGCCTCAAGGAAGGACTTGACGGCAGAGTCGAGAGGGGCCTTTCCGTTGCGCTGGTTTCTTTGCTCGTTTTCGAAGCCGCTTGGTTGCTTTCTTGTTAGTTTTGTGCCTTGCGTTTTCTTGAACGGTTTCGATGGATTTTATTCTTTGTTCTTTAGATTTCGCATTTCGTATCGAACCATTGGAGACTGAAGCAGGAGATATTGATCATCTGTTGGTACGTGCAAGTGATCATGTAGGCGACGCGCAAGCGATGTCTTGAAGATCTTCCTTTTCTCTCTTTTCCGAATCACCAACTGGTGAGTGGCTTTACTTCGATTAGCGCCCTTTATCCAAGTCTTCATTCCTAATAAATTGACTCGTTTGTGCATCCCGATCAACGATACCAAAAGAATAAAATTGAGTCATGATAAAAGAAGAAGTAGACTTGAAATACTTATAATGCTTGTCACACAAAATTCTCAATGTTCACATTGTTGCGTACTTGTCCGCTATACATGTAGCTATTTTATGTTCAGTTGTAGTTAGAACTTATTCATCTATAACTGTTCAATGGGTGATACATAACTTGTGAATTGTTCATATAAGCTAGTAGACTATGACATCGCACTGTGCTAAAGTAGTTTTGTTCATGTTGATGTCTTGAAATGCTTCGTATGTTAACTTAGTGTTTAGATCGTCAATGGTCATGGACAACTTGCACACAAGGTGGATGGTTCCTGCGAACGGTCGCCGGGACACCGGGGCCAATTCGTCACGGGCGAAACAACAGTTTGTCGTGCTAGCAACTTAGCACGGGTGAGGCGGGAGTTTGTAGCGGGGCTCGCTACCTGCGCTGCAAGCATCGCCGTCTACCCAGACTATAGTCCATGACGGCTAGTCAAGACAGTGATATTTATGTATATTTAAACTATGCAGACTAACTATGTCTTCGTGGCAGGGAAGGTCACGGTAAGTTTTGTACAGGTGGTTCAGACGGTACAGGTAAAGTCACCGAACGGTGGCACATTTTGTTATGTCATTCCCTTCTCTCATATATAAAGAATTGAACTGAGGCAAGATAGAAAGATCACATAATAATAATGTTACATGTTCACATGAATAAAATATCGATTTTGGTATGTTGGGTTAGCTCGTCCTTACCGGTACTTTTCGAAGTACTAACCCTCGTTGCAGCAGGTTCCCCAAGTCGAGGCGACGCGGCAAGGAGCTGAAGCTTCCCCCAACCCTCCACCGATCCGGCGCGTTCGTATTTTGTGACTTTTGGAGCTCAAGTACATAATCACAAGGAGCCCACATATATCTTTTGAAGCTCCTAGGTGATGGTGCTAACTCGCACCTAAGGTAGTTTGCGCATTTTGAAATATTAGTAAGGATGTAATGTATGGATCGGCTATCTCATTTTGCGTCCAAGTTGTAAGCCTGTGCGGTGTTCCTATTACTTTTGGGTCAAGAGTCTATAACTAGATGTTCATTATCAATAAAGAGAACTTTTCTATATCTCAATGTGTGATACCTTATTTGCGTACTATGTTGCATGTGTTCTAAAGTATACTATTATGCCTAGGTCTTGTGCACGCGCGTCTTACGCGTGCATGGCATCATGTCCGGGGGACGATTATCGATTTAGCAGAAATCGGAACGTGACAAGAAAGCATAAGCCTTATGAAAGTGAGGCTCAACTTGATTCATATTGTGTAAAAATTATTTATGTTTTGTTCGTTGAACTAAACATAGCACTATTAGAAACTTAATTAACACGAAAATAGGATTGAATAAAATAAGACTTAGCTTTCAAGGAAAACCCTTTTATCTTAACAAAAATTGCAGAGTTAAATCAAGAATAGGTAAAAAAGATAATACAAAGGAAAACATACATTTGATTGAATTGTTTCAGAACCGATGGTGAGTAGTTGACACTCGTGAAAGATAGAATAAAGATGGAACGACTTTAGGGGGGGTTTTCTTATTCTTTTTATTGTCTTTCATATCTTTTTATTTGTTATCATCCTTTTCTCACGAAAGGGGTATTAAGAGATAGATCCAACGGTGATTTCTACACATACAAAATAATTCTAGTAATAAGTAAAAAATATGGGAAAATTACACATAGTATAGAATATGTACAAGGTACGCCTAAGATGGGTGGGAGTCGCGATAAGAGGTGTGAGGCATGCACGTCATGAAGAAAGGTTCGTTTCACCTGCATTGAGGCGTTAAGGATGAGCCTCACGCCTCGGACGCGTTTTTCACAACCATGTAGCCAATTTCGGTTGGTATTAGTAGTGGTTGGTTTCAAATTGGGATATGCCAAATACAATACGACTTTCGACCATACTGCGGAATATGGTCTCATGCCACATCCTGCGAACTTTCGGCAGATACTGCGGAATATGGCCTTATGCCACATAGTTTAGACAACAACAAAAGAGCATTAAATGAAAAGAAAAAGATCACAATTAGTTGAAAAGTCAATTTGTGTGTCTTCTATAGGATTTTATATTTTTTAATTGATCATGTTGTGCTATAAATATTAGTCCTATAAATGTTATTACTATTAATAAATAAGTAGAACTTTTGATCCAAAAGTTGGATAGAAATTAGAAGACGAATCAACTTAGCAAAAATGCTTATTGAGTTGTCCATATATCGGACCCGACACAGATTTGAGGACATTTAGCCAGTCTCTCTCTCTCTCTCTCTTATATATATATATATATATATTCACTCTACTAATTGATAATTACATATATAACTTTAGTTTGATTTTATACTTCAAATAATAAGAATTATGTAAGTTTAATAGTATGCATATAAATCTTATTAGAAATTACATACATATAAAAAAATAAAATTTGAACTTTGAAAGATATATAAAATTATTTGTAAGTTCAATAGTATGCATATAAATCTTAAATTAAGTTTTGATATAAGGATATTTAATTTAAGCAAATCAAATGTTTAACAACAAAATATTAGATGTATCTTTAAAATAATGAATAATTATAATTAATCTCCATAACTTGACGACATGACATAAAAGGTGAGTTGACACGGTTGGACATCAAGTAAATTTTAATATATGATTATGTGAATCTTAAATTAAGTTTTTTTGATATAATGATATTCAAATTAAGCGAATCAAATATTTGGAAACAAAATTTTACATAAACAATTATAATTAATCTCCATAATTTATGACAGAGAACAAAAGGTGAGGTGTCATAATATGGTTGGACTGCTCCCAAAAAATGCTCTAAATTCACGGAGAAAAATATAAAAATTTATGGAAGCTCCGGAACTACTTCCGCTTATATATACAATATTATATATATATATATATATATATATATATATATATATATAGAGAGAGAGAGAGAGAGACTAAAAATCAGAAAAAAAATATAAGGAGAGATGTTCTAAAACCAGTCAGGTGGTTGCATATTATGGAACCAACCTATGTTACAATCGTTGGATTTGGATTGCAAGACTGAGATTAAAAGGTGACAGTATCTACTTAAAAGATACAGGTGTAATCTCAGCCTTGCAATCTAAATTCAACTGTTGTAAATAGGCTGGTTTCATAATATGAAACCATTCGAATAGTTTTTGGGCATATATATATATATATATATATATATATATATATATATATATATATATAAAGAGAGATCTTCTCAATGTTTGTGGAACATTCTGGAGACCCTTCAAACGATTCCCGATTCTCAAGCCAAGATCAGGACCCAGGTGGACATGTGAGTGGTGGAGGGGCGGTCCAAGTCCTCGCCGACCGTCGGGCGCTATACGTCGTAGGAGGATCCGCTTTTCCTAGCCAGGTTGGTGGAGAAGAGAGCGGAGGCTGTGGGGTCCCGGGGCTGGACAATAGTCGTTGGCCGACGGCATCGGTTGCACACTGGCCAGTGGGAGGGAACTGGCAGTCGGCCAACGAGACTAGCGGAAATGGTTCGATGTGGCGTGGGTAGGCGGGCTCCTATCTATCCCTCTTCTTCTAGCCCTTCAATCGATTCCAATGGGTCGAGGCGGTGTATTGATGAAATTTTGGATCGATTGACTGGAACCATGTACGTTTTCTAGCACGAAGAAACCATGACCTAATATATGATCAACACTTCACTTCCCTTGGATCTCAACCTGGGAAGAGGGAGATTCCTTTGAACGCGGAGCAAATCTAGGGTTGAACTATGTGGATCAGAGAAGGTGCAATCCAGCGCAACAATGCAATACGTAGAACCGAAGACTAACAAAGAAGGGTTGCGGTTTCAACGAAGATGATCTAAAAGAAACATCAGACTACTGGAAGAATGCGAAGATGATCTAGAAGTTAAGCATCTTTTATGTCAGGGCATATGCCTATAAGGTTTGGAGGCCACAAGGTAGCATGGAGATATACTCCAAGGATAATGGTTTCTTTTTTGCGCGTTAAGGTTTGCAATAGGATGCTGAACTTATTCTCCAAGGCGATCCATGGACTTTTGATGGTCGTCTGATCATTATTAATAAATGGCAGATGAATGTTAAATGCGAAAGGGATCTCCTTCATTCGGCTCATATCTGGATTCGATTGCCTAGCCTACCAACCCAATATTGGAGCACGCCTATGATTATGAAATTAGCCAACCTAATTTGTAACCCCATCAAATCGGATGATGCGACGGCTACATGACTTGCATATGCACGTATATTTGTGGAGATTTGAGTCTACTGTTCTGCCGAAGGAACTTGAGTACCATATACCATCGAGTGAGATCTTCTCACAAGCAGTAGAATATAAGTGGATTCCCCAGTATGTGGTGATTGTAGATGTTGTATGTGGTGATTGTAGATGTTTTAGTCATCTGGCCAGGATGTGCACGTCTGCACTGGAAAAGAAATAAACCAACGTGGACACTACTCCACAGGAGCATATGGAGGTCGTAGATGGTTAAGCTGGCAGAGATATACGAATAGAAGAGAAGGAAAGTACCCAGACTGCAGGAGGGTGACTATGTCCACATGCATAAGACGGCCATTGTCCCTGTGGAACGAATCACACAACCTCCATCTGTGTGGTTGATGGAGACGAATTTGACGGCTGAGGAAGTGAGAATGGTGCAGTCTGTGGCAAAGAGGGATACAAAACTTAGTACTGAAGACAACCGACTGAATTCTAAAAGAAAGAGTAAGGAGGAAGCACACTTCACATGCCAGGACGTGCACTCTATAGGGCATCACTCGATGCAAACTCGGAGTCAAAACTCGGAGTCAAACGGATGTTGCTTCCCAGAGAAGAAAAGCAAGATCATCGCACAAGTGCTCTCTAAACTACTCTCGGAAGAAGAGCAAAGCAAGACTTTCAGGGGTGGATTCGATTCGAGCATTTCTATTTTATAAAACTTGGAATCAGAGGGTCTCCGAGCTCACTATGGCTAACCGGCCTGGAAAAAGATGCTATAATATATATATATATATATATATATATATATATGAAGAGCTGGACGTTTTCTGGTAGGAACCTGCCTATCATTGAGTATGTTGAGCTTGTGTAGGTGTGTGAGTATGTTCTTAGCCGTAATTGTTTTGCTGATGTATGTTCTCTAGCACGTCGAACTTAATCTCCTTCCAGTGCACCTGATAGAAGTGACTGCCAAACCCATCAGGTCCCGGTGCTTTATTTGGATCCGTCCTCTTGATAATCCCTTACACCTCTTTCATTGTCACCGGAGCCAATAGAACACGATTACAGTGGTATGACCACACGCTTGCAAACCAACTAAGAAAACATGGTTAAACAATTATGTTTATTGTACAAGTCTGAGTAATACCTCACTGCCTCTGCTTGGATGTCCTTTGGGGCCGCCACCTCTTTGTCGTTGCAGTAATAAGCTTGCTGATATGGTTGTGGTGCTCACGCGCTCTCACGATGTAGTAAAAATACCTCGTGCATCTATCTCCATCCCGCAGCCACGAACACTTCACCCTTTGCGTCAGTTCTATCTGCTCCTGTAACCTGATTGCGCCGTCTTGGACAAGCTTCCTTTTCTCTGCAGTTGTCTTTATTCAAAATATCTCCTTAAAGCTGTTGTTGCACCTCCCGGACGCGCTGCTCCTCCTCTTGAAGCTTCTGGGCCGGAACCAGCCTGTTCTTAAGACCCGTCTTCACCTTCTTCATCTGACTGACGAGCCAGAATTGAGGGTTTCCTCTAACAGGTGCATGTAACCCGCGTTGCACTACCTCCTTATATCTCTCGAGAAGCACCCACTTGTTGTACCGGAAAGGTCTTGCATTGGACCTCGACTGGTCAACAAGCCGTATGCAAACCGGGGAGGGGTCCGAAGTACCTGTCATCAACCCTTCTGCCCTCAGACAAGGGTACTTGCCGAACCAACTCCGGTTTCCCAAAATTCGATCCAGCTGGCACGCCACTCTCTTCCGAACAGCCTTGTTGTGCCACATCCACAGATGCTCCGTCCTCTCCAAAGGTTGTAGGCCAGACTAAAGGAGACAGTGTTGAAAATCATGGAGGATACAATCTGGAACCACTCTACCAACCACCTTCTCATGTGTGTTGTAACGACCAGCTCCGCATCAATGCGGATCGCCGATTCAAACGACACAGGTGCGATGACCCGTCCCGCCTTGCTCGGCGAGAAGACTCGCTTGAGGCAAATGATTCAGACTTGGCCCTTCAGGAATTTAGACTTAGACTTTCAAAAACGCGCTCGGAGTATCGCTCGGCCGAGGCAAACAATCGCTAAGGTGGGTGGCTACGATGAACCTGTCTTTGCTTAACATACACACTTAAAAAATACGGACGATACATGCTAGTCGCTAGGCGAATCACCTCTTGCATGCTAGTAAAGAATACAATGCACCTAGCTAAATAAATAATCCCATCTTGTATTGCTTGTGTAGAACATGGAAATGAATCGATTGCTATAGAGATCGAGGCGAGCGGAGTGAGCTGCGAAGTGAGGCGAGCACAGTGAGGAGCCGGTAGGGAGGTTGGTTTTCGAAGGCTTCGTCGCCTTCCTGGGTCTCTTACTCGCCTGAATGTCGAGTCTTCCTCCGCCGCCAAGAAACTTGGATTTTAGATGGTTTCTTGCACTGCCCCCTAGACCGTGTTAGCGTAACGGCTTATGTTTCTAGTAGAGTATGCCGCTCATTTCCTATAATGCTTATGTTTCATACTGGTGAAATGCTTGCCTGTTTTACGTGCTAACTAGTACTAGTTCGTCTCGTTTCAATGCTTGTCACAGAGATAATGCCACGATATGGAAGCACGACACAGAACATGATTCACTTACCTGAGACAGAAGACTATCAAAATAATCGTTCCGAGCCAAGTAATGAAAAACATCGAAAGGCTTCGAGACCATAAGGTCGCCAAGGTGGTTTCTCGTATCGGGAAAGACATAATAAAATATTGGAAGAAACTATAAGTAATGGAAGTATAAGTAAAAGAACTGAACTGAACTGTACTGATAAGTAAAGAAGAACAAGAATCATGGTTCAGGGTGGCTTGTAGCGGGTTCGTTCCTGTGTCTACAACCATCGTCGTTTATTCGGGATAGCATGTAGCGGGTTTATTCCTGTGTCTACAACTATCGTCGCTCATGCAGATCAAGAGATAAGATAAGAGAACAAGATCAAGAGAAGAGACTTGCATCGTCGTGGACAACTTGTGCACAAGATTTTTATGATTCCTGCGAACGGCCGTCGGAACGCACCGGGCCCGATTCGACCTAGGCAAAATCCTGATAGCAATGAGTCATTCAGGAACTTGCAGCGGGGCTCACTACCCTCGTTGCAAGAATCGTCGTCTAACCCGCTATGGTCCATAATGGCTTGTGGTTCCAGCGATGTTCATATAGATTAAGTAAAGCTCGATTGCGACAATCCGCGTACGAGTCATTTGTATTGAAACAAATAATCTGAACCTATGAACACACTTGAATAATCTGAGTATAAAATATCTGAATAATTTGAACGACCTGAATATAATGGATTTGAACAACCTGAGTCACAGTAATATTAGTATCACAAATCTGTGTATATCGTTCACCTGAGTCAGAAACATGTTACTAGTGTTTGCTTATTGATTCTTGGTTTCATTATATATATATATATATATATATATATATATATATATATATATTCGTGTTTGGTTAACTTGATTGTATCATTGAACAGGGAAGAATGAATGGTAAGTTTGGTAAGTTTTGTCATGTTTCTCTAATATCGCACGGCGCACTGCCACACGAGTTAAGACTTAACATCATTGCCATGAAACTGATCATAAGGCAAGACTAGAAAGACAACTTAATAGATGGTGCACGGAACTAATATAACGTGTTTGGATTTGTCGAGCGGACGAGAAGCCTCCCCACCAGTGCATTCATGTACTAATAACCCACCAAATTTCTTGCAGGATGCGGGAGAACCTCGTTCGGTGCGGAATATCCCCTCGTGCGCGCTAAGGCGTAGAGTTCGCTCTGGAGCCTTGGAGTGTTGCGTCCGGAGTTGAAAGACATATACATGACATAATGTTGGAACATCGTCTATGTATCATCGAATGTTGTAAGCCGTTGGGTACGCTTTTATTGTTTTAAGAGAGCTTGAGCGACTTGTAATCTCGGCCTAGTGCCGCTTGTAATACTTTTTCAATATCAATAAAGTGCTTGATTTACTTTCATACTTGTGCGCATTCAATGCTTCCGCTATGACGACTATGTGTGTAGCGCCCCGTTCTCCCGGTGCGGAGAGCGCGGCTAAGAAACACAAGACGGTATCGTTCGATCGGGATAGATTGAATTAAGAACTCGTCCTCGTTATGGATTTGTTTCTTCGGAATCGATTCCCATATTCAGTGGACTGCGCCCCAAGGATCGGCTTAGCGGCAGAGTCAGGAGGGACCTCTCCGCTGCTATCTTTTATTGCCTCGGTTTCCGATGTCGCTTGTTGCTTTCGTGCTTTGAGTTGGTTTTGGGATTTGCTTGTTTTCCTTGAACGGTTTCGATGGTTTTCATTGTTTTCGTTCATTGACTTGCACTTCTATTCCGAGATTGGAAAGAGAGGAAGAAGTATTAATCGAGCTGTTCGTGTGCAGGTGAACGAGCAGTAGGCGGCTTGCGAGCAGAGTCGTGAAGCGCCTCTTTCCTTCTTCTTTCCAAAATCTAAGTGAGTGACTACCAACCCGATTAGCTAGCCCTGCTTCCAAGCTTCACTCCTTCGCCCCGATCAAACGATACCAAGTAATAATAAAAGAAACCAAGATAAAAGAGAATAACTTGGTTATTATGCTTGTCAACAAACTTATGAACGGTTATCATCCTGTATGCTAGTTCGTCTATAACTGTTCTATGAATCGTGCTAAGTATGAAAATATATGCTTGTTATGAAATAAACTGTCAGGATGACTATGCAAAACTGTATGCTATGGAACAAATTCTATGAGTATTCTCGATCACGGACGACTTGTGCACAAGGTATGTTATGAGTTCCGCGGACGGTCACCGGGGCACCGGGATCGATCCGATCCGGACGGAACGTATGTATAGTCGTATGTTACCCGGCAAGTGTTATGCAGCGGGGCTCGCCACCCGCGTTGCACGTCACTTTGCCTTGAGACTATAACCCGTCCCTTCGTGGCATCAAGCCAGTGATCCTATGTATATTTAAACCTGTTGCATACTAACTTGTGTCTTCGTTTCAGGGAAGGCATGGTAAGTATTGTACAGGTAATTCAGACGGTCAGGTAAAATCCACCGAACGGTGGCACGTTCATTTCAGTAAATTCTATATGCTGCTTACTTGTAAATGAACTAAGGCAAGATAGAAACCCACAAAAATATGCATGCTTCACTAAACAACGTGTTGATTGGTATAGTCAGGCTAGCTCGCCTTCACCAGCATGTTTCGATATGCTGACCCTCGTTGAAACAGGTTCTCCGCACCAAGGCGAACCGAGCGAGGAGCCGAAGTCGTCTACCCGATCCAGTCCAACTGTTGGCGCATCTTCACCGTGCCCCCGAAGCATTTTGGAGTCAGGAGCCTGCAACTCTTCATACACAAATGCAGCTCCGTGGCAAAGCGATCCTCCAGCCAGGAGGTCTTTATCATTTTGAGTTATAAAGGGATGTAATGTACAGGACTGCTATCTCATTTTGAGTCAACCCTTTTGTAAGCCGTTCGGCATATTAGCTAACTCGTTCAAGAGTTTGTAATAGATGTTCATTATCAATAAAGAGAACTTTTCTATGTTTCAAATCTGTGTTTCAATTTATCTGCGTACTCTGAATATGTGCTTGCTATGCAAATCATTAAAGCCTTGTGCGGGCGCAACTCCAGGCCCGCACGGCGGTCACGATTCGGGGGACGCCTCGGGGCGTGACATAGTGGTATCAGAGCACAGATTCAAGTTCCTTAGACTTCGTGCTGGAAAAGTTCCTTTAATGATCAAATTCCTGTGCGAACTCTTGAACTCGCTAGCCAAAATGAGATACGTTCATGCAATAAGTCCATAATACATTATGATCCTAATGTAATTTACCTTCTTTTGAAGGAATGGATCCAGCGCAATCTGCAGCGCAACCACCGATCGAAACACAAGAAAGCAGTTCGGGCAATTCGGGAAGCTCTCGAAGCCAAAGAGGCATGTCTCAAGTCGACCTGCTTGAGCGGGTAATACAAATGTTAGAATCGCAACGACAACGAGACGATGCTCGCCAAGCCAAGCTCGAGAGTAATCTAGAGACCCGATTCTCAGTCCAACAGAAGCAGGTCGATGCCCTGCAACAAATCGTTCAGACTTTGGCTGCCAACCATTCCGCCGCAACAGCAGCGACTCCGGTGGAACAGCCCGTGCTTGAAGTGGAGACGCCTCAAATTCCAAGGCCGAGGGACGTGACTGCCTTCAACTAGGGCCATTTCAAGAAAGTCTGTAACACTCCGTTCGACGGGACTGAGGACGCAGTGGTAGCTCTAGATTGGCTAGCCGAGATTGAAGACCACTTCACTCTGCTAGAGGTCCCCGAGGATAAGCGCGTCGCCTGCGCGCAACTGCAGCTCCGCCTCAACGCACACGATTGGTGGGACGTGCATCGACGATCTCTCCAATTTGATCACGGAGAGGAGGCGATCTCGTGGACGACCTTTCGTGCCGCGTTTGAAGAGGAGTATATACCCCCTCCAGTGCAACGTAAGATGGAAAATGACTTCGTGCAACTGAGGCAAGGCAGGATGACAGTTAAAGAGTATTCCGCCGAATTCAACCGACTCTCCAAATTCGCTAGGGCCTATTTACCTGATGCAGCGAGTCGAGCTAGAAGGTTTGAAGGTGGTCTCCGTCCTGCCATCCATTCGCACGTGGTCAATAATCAGTACGGGACAATGCGTGAAGTCATGAATCACGTCCTATCTCTCGAACCACAATATCCTCACGTTTCTGTCGGCGCTGTGCATACATCCAGTCACAAACGCCAAAGCGACGATGGAGGAAACAATGCTGCAAAACGACATAACGACGGTGGTCGCCACAAAGGGAACCAGAGACCATACTGTGATTTTTGTAGAAGACGTGGGCACACTACTGATAGATGTTACAGCAGAAAAGGTCTATGCTTCAACTGTGGCGGGCAAGGCCACGTAGCTCGGGATTGTCCACTCCCCTCTAAGCTCCTGCCTCAACCCAATAACCCCTAACGGTTGGTTTTATTCTTAAGTTTCGGGACGAAACTTCCAATTGGTTGGGTAGGATGTAGCGCCCCGTTCTCCCGGTGCGGAGAGCGCGGCTAAGAAACACAAGACGGTATCGTTCGATCGGGATAGATTGAATTAAGAACTCGTCCTCGTTATGGATTTGTTTCTTCGGAATCGATTCCCATATTCAGTGGACTGCGCCCCAAGGATCGGCTTAGCGGCAGAGTCAGGAGGGACCTCTCCGCTGCTATCTTTTATTGCCTCGGTTTCCGATGTCGCTTGTTGCTTTCGTGCTTTGAGTTGGTTTTGGGATTTGCTTGTTTTCCTTGAACGGTTTCGATGGTTTTCATTGTTTTCGTTCATTGACTTGCACTTCTATTCCGAGATTGGAAAGAGAGGAAGAAGTATTAATCGAGCTGTTCGTGTGCAGGTGAACGAGCAGTAGGCGGCTTGCGAGCGGAGTCGTGAAGCGCCTCTTTCCTTCTTCTTTCCAAAATCTAAGTGAGTGGCTACCAACCCGATTAGCTAGCCCTGCTTCCAAGCTTCACTCCTTCGCCCCGATCAAACGATACCAAGTAATAATAAAAGAAACCAAGATAAAAGAGAATAACTTGGTTATTATGCTTGTCAACAAACTTATGAACGGTTATCATCCTGTATGCTAGTTCGTCTATAACTGTTCTATGAATCGTGCTAAGTATGGAAATATATGCTTGTTATGGAATAAACTGTCAGGATGACTATGCAAAACTGTATGCTATGGAACAAATTCTATGAGTATTCTCGATCACGGACGACTTGTGCACAAGGTATGTTATGAGTTCCGCGGACGGTCACCGGGGCACCGGGATCGATCCGATCCGGACGGAACGTATGTATAGTCGTATGTTACCCGGCAAGTGTTATGCAGCGGGGCTCGCCACCCGCGTTGCACGTCACTTTGCCTTGAGACTATAACCCGTCCCTTCGTGGCATCAAGCCAGTGATCCTATGTATATTTAAACCTGTTGCATACTAACTTGTGTCTTCGTTTCAGGGAAGGCATGGTAAGTATTGTACAGGTAATTCAGACGGTCAGGTAAAATCCACCGAACGGTGGCACGTTCATTTCAGTAAATTCTATATGCTGCTTACTTGTAAATGAACTAAGGCAAGATAGAAACCCACAAAAATATGCATGCTTCACTAAACAACGTGTTGATTGGTATAGTCAGGCTAGCTCGCCTTCACCAGCATGTTTCGATATGCTGACCCTCGTTGAAACAGGTTCTCCGCACCAAGGCGAACCGAGCGAGGAGCCGAAGTCGTCTACCCGATCCAGTCCAACTGTTGGCGCATCTTCACCGCGCCCCCGAAGCATTTTGGAGTCAGGAGCCTGCAACTCTTCATACACAAATGCAGCTCCGTGGCAAAGCGATCCTCCAGCCAGGAGGTCTTTATCATTTTGAGTTATAAAGGGATGTAATGTACAGGACTGCTATCTCATTTTGAGTCAACCCTTTTGTAAGCCGTTCGGCATATTAGCTAACTCGTTCAAGAGTTTGTAATAGATGTTCATTATCAATAAAGAGAACTTTTCTATGTTTCAAATCCGTGTTTCAATTTATCTGCGTACTCTGAATATGTGCTTGCTATGCAAATCATTAAAGCCTTGTGCGGGCGCAACTCCAGGCCCGCACGGCGGTCACGATTCGGGGGACGCCTCGGGGCGTGACAATGTGAACTTGTTATCTATCGCATGTTCGGTTTCTTATTCCGCTACATTCGGACTATCTGTGTGACTCTGTGGCTTATCTATTTCACCGCATGTTCGGGTAATGGCCTTGTGCGGGCGCAGCTTGTGCTCACGCGGCATCACGTCCTGATGGGAACGATCGTTCTGCGGGAGCGCTAGAGCGGTGATTCGCGCCTAGCGGGGACGGCTGATCCTGCGGGAGATCGAGGCGTGACATATTGGTATACGAAATGTGAGAAAACAAGTAGGAAGTTATTTTCGAACGGGTCTAGTGATATGGAGTAATACACTTGAGTTAGATTCGATAGTGTGCAATAGAATGGTTTGCGCTCAGGAAGTCTCGAGGACGAGACTTGTTCTGAGTGGTGTATAATGTAACAACCTGCTCCGCATCAATGCGGATAGCCGATTCAAACGACACAAATGCGATGACCCGTCCCGCCTTGCTCGGCGAGAAGACTCGCTTGAGGCAAATGATTCAGATTTGGCCCTTCAGGAGTTCAGACTTAAACTTTCAAAGACGCGCTCGGAGTATCGCTTGGCCGAGGCAAATCATCGCTAAGGTGGGTGGCAACGATAAACATGTTTTTGTTTAGCCTGCACACTTAAAAAATACGGACGATACATACTAATCGATAGGCTAATCATTCCTTACATGCTAATAAAGAATACAACGCACCTAGCTAAGTGAATAATCCCATCTTCTATTGCTTGTGTAAAACATGGAAATGAAATTTAAATTTTATATGGTTCCTCGCACTGCCCCTTAGACCGTGTTAGTGTAATGGCTTATGTTTCTAGTAGAGTATGTTGCACGTTTCCTATAATGCTTATGTTTCATACTGATAAAATGCTTACCTGCTTTAAGTGCTAACTAGTACTCGCTCGTCTCGTTTCAATGCTTGTCACAGAGATAATGCCACGGTATGGAAGCACGACACCGAACATGGTTCACTTACCTTAGGCAGGAAGACTATCAAAATAGTCGTTCCGAGCCAAGTAATGGAAAACATCAAAAGGCTTCGAGACTATAAGGTCGCCAAGGCGGTTTCTCGTATCGGGAACGGCATAATAAAAGAATGGAAGAAACTATAAAAAAAGTAATAGAAGTATCAAGTAAAAGAACTGAACAGTACTGATAAGTAAAGAAGAACAAGAATCATGGTTTGGGGTGGCTTGTAGCGGATTCGTTCATGCGTCTACAACCATCGTCGTTTATTCGGGATAGCATGTAGAGGGTTTGTTCCTGAGTCTATAACCATCGCCGCTCATGCAGATCAAGAGATAAGATAAGAGAACAAGATCAAGAGAAGGGACTTGCATCGTCACGGACAACTTGTGCACAAGGTTTTTATGATTCCTGTGAATGGCCGTCGGGGCGCACCGGGCCCGATTCGACCTAGGCAAAATCCTGATAGCAATGGGTGATTCGGAAACTTGCAGCGGGACTCGCTACCCGCGTTGCAAGGATCGTCGTCTAACCCGTTATGGTCCATAATGGCTTGTGGTGCCAGCGATGTTCATATAGATTAAAGCTCGAGTCATTTGCATTGAAACAAGTAATCTGAACCTATGAACACATTTGAATAATCTGAGTATAAGACATCTAAGTAATCTGAACGGCCTGAGTATAATGCATTTGAACAGCCTGAGTCACAGTAATATGAGTATCACAAATCTGTGTATATCGTTCACCTGAGTCAGAAACACGTTGATAACACTTGTGTTTGTTTATGCAATTCTTGGTTTCAATATATATATATATATATATATATATATATATATATATATATATATATATATATATATATATATATTCGTGTTTGGTTAACTTGGTTGTATCATTGGACTGGGAATGATGAATGGTAAGTTTGGCAAGTTTTGCCGTGTTTCTCTAATATCGCACGGCGCTCTGCCACACGAGTTAGGCTTTACATCATTGTCATGAAACTGATCCAACAGCAAAACTAGAAACACAACTTAATAGATGGTGCACGAAACTAATATAACGTGTTTGGATTTGTCGAGCGGGCTAGAAGCCTCCCCACCAGTGCATTCATGTACTCATAACCTACCAGATTGCTTGCAGGGTGCGAGAGAACCTCGTTCAGTGCGGAGTATCCCCTCGTGCGCTAAGACGTGGAGTTCGCTCTGGAGCCTTGGACTGTTGCGTCCGGAGCTGAAGCATATATACAGGACTTAATGTTGGAACATCGCCTCTGTATCATCCCATGTTGTAAGCCGTTGTGTACGCTTTTATTGTTTTGAGAGAGCTTGAGCGACATGTAATCTCGGCCTAATGCCGCTTGTAATACTTATTATTAATAAAGTGCTTGATTTACTTTCATACTTGTGTTCATTCAATGCTTATGCTATGTCGACTCTGTGAACTTGTTATCTATCGCATGTTCGATTTCTTATTCCGCTGTATTCGGACTATCTGTGCGACTCCGTGACTTAGCTATTTCTTCGCATGTTCGAGTAATGGCCTTGCGCGGGAGCAGCTTGTGCTCGTGCGACATCACGTCTTGATGGGAACGTTCGTCCTGCGGGAGCGCTGGCACGGTGATTCGCGCCTAGCGGGGAAGACTGATCCTGCGGAGATCAGGACGTGACATCTATAGAGCCAAGGTAGTCAAAGGCGCGAGGCGCAAAAGGTCCAGATCGTCCGAGGCACAGTTAAGGTGCGCGCCCGAGCGACGCGAGGCGCAAAAATTATATATATATATATATATATATATATATATATATATATAGGATTTCTACATTAATAAACGTATGCATCAGATTCCCCAATGTCTATGTCGCAATCACTTTAAATTGAGTGAGAGAAAATAGTAAAAAATTACATCATTTCAAAAAACAGTCTAAAAACAGTACATCAGTTCAAAAAAGTCTAAACATATTATTTTTTTAAAATATTTTCAAGACGTGCCTTAGCTATTCCAAGGCGCTCGAAAAAGGCGCGCTTAGTCGCGCCTTAGGTGCGCATTAAGAATTGCACCCCGCCTGGAGTGCCCTGTGGCGTTGTCCTTGCGCCTAGGAGCAAGGCGTGCCTGAGGCGCGTCTTTGACTACACTGTGTAGAGCAATGCGTTAAAATCACCCATAACGACCAGAGGAAGTCCGTATTGGACATCCAACATTCAGCTAAGCCAGCCGAGATCACGCGGTAAGCCCTCCCTTTTGCGTCTGCCATTGCACCCATAAGCTGCACCCAGAATAAACTTAAAGCCTCCCTTATTAGCAAAATAAACCACAATCAATTAGTCAGACAAGTGTAACACTTGCCCATTCCAACTCCGAAAATCCTACATAACCCAGATGTGGGCCATGTCGCAAAGATGCAAACTATGGACCCGACTCCAGTTGGTAGGTGTCCTCCGTGTCAGCATTTTGTTCGTCTTGATTTTAGTTTCCAGCAAGGAGCTAATACAACAATTTTTCTTCCTCAGCATATCACAGATCTTTTTCCATCTACCCAGGGTGCAAGCCCCCTCACGTTTCACGCGATCACTGGCATTAAAACAGTGATTCAAGCCCATGCATTCGAGTCGTTAACTGGGTAATTAACGACATCGTTCTGACCATCCTCCTGTACTACCTCCTCAGTAGCTGTTTCGTGCACTTCCTTCCATCGTGGGTTATCAATGCATAATACCTCCCCCCTGCGAATACTGTGCGGTACGCTCAGTGTCGTCCCGCAAAGGCCATGCGCCTCTTCCTGCTCTCATTACCCGGAACGACGTTGCCTCCTCCCCCCTTCGATCGACTGCTGCTACTTATGTTCTTTTGAGCTCCTCTGGTATCGTGCCTCATCGGTTTCATCCTCCCTCTGCCCCAACCCGCTACACCCATGCCCGGTGTAGTATTTTGCGTCTGGAACACAACCAAGCTTTGATCTCATCCCGACCCTCCTCCTGCTCCATCCATGCTATCCTCAATAGATGTACGACGAGCATTGGACATATCCAATTTATCGAGCCCAGTATCGATCTTGATTTTCATCCCCCACCCGCTCGACGTAGTAGTCGTCCTCTCTGCTACTCCCGCATCGTTGTCCTGGACGTTCCTCCCATGACTACTAGAGGTGCCTGCTCCGGAGATGTCTGTCACTATCCCTTATGTCCATTTCCGTTGATGTTCTCTGCTACATCACCTGGCTGATGCGCCCCTACCATCTTGCAGTCTCTAGCCGGATGGCCAAAACACTTGCAATGCTCGCACACCAGCAGGACCCACTTATACTCAACCCGCTGCAGGCACACCTCCCCCTAAGGCAGCACATACTCGACGTTCTTTAGCAGGACCCTCCCTGCCTCATTCTCAACAAAGATCCAAGCATATCCCAGTCTGGGTCTCTTTGTAGCCGCTTCATCCGCCTTAATAGGTGAGCCAACTATATTTGCCACCAGCATCATGTCTATGCTCCAATAGTTGATCGGGCATTCAGAAAGTTGGATCCAGACTGGAACCGACTTCAATACTTCCCTTTCATACTTTGATTCTTGACTCCAAGCCTTCATGATGATTAGCCTACCATCAAAAGTCCACGGATCCCCCTGTAGGATTTTGTCTGTCTTCCTTTATTCCGAACCGAACATAATAGAAGTCGTTCTTGCACGAGAATATTTCCATGCTCCCCTTCAGCCATCATACTCGAGCAGCATATGCACGAATTTGCCGTAGAATGGACGATTGCTAAGAACATACAGCACGACAGTGTTCTTCCAGTACACTGTTGTCTCCGCTAGATGCGCCTCCGTGAACACTGTTCGGACCTTATCCCCCACACGATTGGGAGCGACAAACCACATTTGCCCCGAAACCTGTGCCTCATCCTCCCGAAAAAATGAGACGTTTTACCACGTATTTGATCATCCACCGGTTGTTTCCCTTTCTTCGCCACCGTAAATATCTAGGATCCACCCATCGAGGTGCATCCCCATTGCCCATGTCTGGATTGCTCGCCGGATTGGCATGTCCCGTCGGCCCCACCGGCTGCACCCCCTGCCGCGAACGATCACCGATCTGGTGTCGTATCCTCTGCCATGTCTCGCCGAGCCCTGCCATCGGCCACGTCACCGTCCGCTTGGCCGCAGGCAGCCTCGAGTTGTTGGTTGCCACCCTTGCGTACGCCTCCTCTGGACAACCACCCTTGCGTACGCCTCCTCTGGACAACCATTATCCAGTCACCTCCCTCCGCCTTCCCGCCGTGCCGATCCAACCCACCCCCATCCACCGGGGGCTCCGGACGGTCGAGGACTCTCCCCTGATCCCACGCGATTGCGAGGGATCCAGAGGCTGTGTTTGTGAGTGCCACTCATAAGGAACAAACCCTATATATATATATATATATATATATATATATATATATATATATATATTGGGAATCAAAAGACCCGCTCCCCTCATCCGTCGTATCGGGGGGCCCGCGCTCGCACCAAGGTAGGGCACATTCGATCCAACGGTCGGGAGCGACGGGCTCCAGATCCGCTCCATATATATATATATATATATATATATATATATATATATATGTATGTACCGAGTACAAGTAAAGGCTAAAGATATAACTAGAAATAGAGAAATTATGGTTAATTGGGGACAAGGTAGTCAAAGGCGCAAGGCGCATTCGAGGTGCAAAAAGTCCATATCACCCGAGGCGCAAGACGCATTTGAGGCGCGTGCCCGAGCGAAGCGAGACGCAAATATAAAAAATAATAAAAATATACATAGATAAATAAATAAATTAGTAGTGTAAGAAATAAAACTAAATAACATATTAAAACCAACAAAAATATGTTAAAACATAACCAAGTGAACTAGCAGAGCAGTAGTAGCAGTCAACAGAACTAATAAGCGTTTGTATTATTCCTACCACGTTTTTAGTAAATTTTAGTTCTTCCAGTTAAATTGCAACCAACTACTTGTACGCGGTAAGGGTTATCTCCCTGCCTCAAAGTTTTGTGTATCAATAAAAGAAACCATAAGGCGCGTCTTTTCTTGGTTATACCTTGTAGAAAGGCGCACCTAAGGAGCACCTTGGGTGCGCCCGGAGAAAGAGACCTTGCCTAGTGAGGTGCGTTATATTAGTAGAATTTAACCTTTGATTATCAATACTAACTCCCACTAGTATAGAGATAGTCCTCGCTTGGCCATAATTTCTCTATTTCTAAATATTTGGCCTTGTACTCGGTCGGCGCGCGTAATATATATATATATATATATATATAAGGGTAATTTTATTGCATATAATCAAGTTACAACGCAGCCAAACTCATGGGACACGACAAAAGTTCCCATCTCCATTACATCATACTCAATATTATGAAATATACCTATATTTGAAGTGTACAAGCCCTCAAAAATATGTTTGTTCCGCTTTCCAGATGTGCCACATTGTTGCTGCCAATCTCATTCGTGCCTCCTTGAACCACAATGCCCCACTGCTTCTTGCTTGCCTGATCTGTCCGATCACTTCAACTATATCCCGTGCAACATCACCTGGCATGTGGAGTTAGATACTCTGCAGCTGCCAAAGCTGCCATGTAACCGGACAGTTGAAAAACAAATGTCTCATTGTCGCATTGCACTGGCTACATAGAATACAACTTTGTGTTCTTGTTTGAATATCAAATTTAGCAAGCCTATGAAACGTTAATAGTCTCCCCATACAAACACAGTTGCATCTTATGCGATATGCCCTTCAGCCGGATGAATTTTGTCATCTCTGTTTTCGGGTGAACCTGTCTAACCCGGTTGTAGCAGTCTTTGAAGCTAAATCAGCCATTGCCACCCGCCTCCCATTCACAGGCGTCAACCCCTACATCTTCACATATACGAACTGTCCTAATGTCGTTGCTAAACACTTCAGCATATCGGTGTTTTTCTGGCCGCCACACGCCCTGGTGGAGTAGCACACTTACCTGCTCTATGCGATTAGCCACATTGAACATATGCCATCCAGTTCTGTCAAGCAAGCTCCTGTGTTTGATCCAAGGATCTAACCACAAGTTAGTTTGTCTACCGTCACGTATAACACGAGTAATTGCCTATTTAACTTTTGCCTGATGTTGAAGCAGACACTTAAATGCGACAAAATTATTGTTGTATCTGCATACCCAAAAATCTCTCCTCTCATCCATTCTGCCCACAATGAGTCCATGTAGGAATTTTCACGTTAGTTTCATCCCTGCAGTCTCCCGCATCGTCTGAATAGACCGGAGCCCAACTCCACCTTCCTCCCTAGGCCGGCAAAGCTTCTCCCACGCAATAGTGTGCATCCCATCTCTCCAGATGAAATTTGCGCATATCCTCTCTACTTTGTGAATAGTAGAGGTCGGAAGTATAATAGCATGCAACCAGAATAACGCAATAACGGACCTTACCAGCTCTATACGGCCACCGAATGACAAACATTGTGCATGCCAGCCTCAACTCTCCATTGAGTGTACTCCACTAGACTTGGCACTCCACATCCCTTGCATAGCTAATGGAGAGTGGGATAACCAGGTATCTAACAGGCAGCACGCCCCGCTCAACTCCCAGAAGTACAACACGTTCCTCCTTATCCAGACACAAAGTACTAAAATAGACTTTACTTTTATCTTTGTTCAGGTGCAACCCTGTAATCAGACCAAACTCCTCCATAATACCTGTCACGGCCTTGAGCCCCTCAATCGTCGGTACCAAGAACACAAGGAGGTCATCTGCATATATCAGGTGGGATATCTGCGAATTCACCTTCTTGTAAAGTGGCGTGATGAGCTTCTTATGCATAGTTGAATCCATCGTACATGTAAAATACTCCATAACTAGAGTAAACAAATATGGGGATAAATGATCACCTTGTCGTAGCCCTCGATTGCTTTCAATAAATCCATATGGATGCCCTTTTATGAGTACAAGAAAACGTAGCTAACGAAATACACTCCCGCACCATGGCGACACAGGTACTATCAAATCCCATGGCCAACAAAATCTCTGTTAACCATGCCATATGCTTTTCGTAGGTCCAACTTCAACACGCTTTCATGCCTCCAACCTTATTGAAGTATCAGATCAACTCGTGCGCCAAAAGGCTGTTGTCCGCAATAGCCCACCCTTTGATGAAAGCTGCTTGATTCTTCGACACTAAACTCTGCATAATCTTTTTCATCCTTCGACACATAAGATGAGTAATTATTTTATATAAAAAAATTACATAATGTAATTGGTCGAAAATGAGCAAACGACGTGGCGCCCTCTTTCTTATGAACCAGTGTAAAGAAAGTGTTATTTAACTCTCTCAAAAGCCTACCATTTGTGAAGAAATCACAAAACACTTCCAGCATCGGTTGCTTCAACACACCCCAATAGACTTTGAAAATTTTGCTGCTAAACCCATCATGTCCCGGCACCATGTTGGAATCTGCCTTCATAAGTCTGGCCGCTACCTCCTCCATAGTAACAGTAGACAACAAAGCTCTGTTCCCATTATGTGTAACCAGGCGCTTGCACACTATCTCAGAAAACTGTGTCATATAATCCTTTTGGTTGTAGAGATCCGAGTATAACCTGATAGCCTCGAGATCCGAGTATAACCTGATAGCCTCCGTCTGAATATCATGTTGCGTAGCTACCTCCTTTCCATCCGCATCCAGCAGTCTGCTTATGCTATTACGATGTTGCCTAGTACGCACCACATCATAAAAGAACTTAGTACACCTATCCCCCTCCTTAAGCCACGAACACTTTGCTCTCTGCGCATTGCATCTGAAACAAGCCTACCTCTTAGATAGGACCTTGGTCACTGGCCACCAATTCTGAATTAAGAATATCAGCCTGCAATGAATTTTGGACTTCCCGTAGCTCTCCCTCCTTGTTCGCCAAGGCAGTCGCCGGGTTGGATCTGCTCCATGCTTTTAATTCGGCCTTGACACTCTTCAACTGCTTAACAAGACGAAACTGGGCATTGCCTGCGACCATCTTCCCCAGACCCCTGTCCACCCCATACCCTGCCTCAAGAGACCACTTATTATTATATCTAAAAGGTCAAGACTTAACAACATCCTTCTCTAAATGTCTAACCCGAACAGGCGAATGATTACCCGTCCCTGCAGCTAACCCTTCAGTAATCGAGTGCGAAAATTTTGAGAACCACCTGACAGGCAACCCTCTTCCGCATAGCTTTATTATTCCATGTCCAAATATGCCTGCTACGTTCCAGCCCCCGAAGTCCTGACTGCACAATACACTACTGAAAGTCTTGAAGGATGGTATCTGGAACTTGCCTCCCTCCAAGTTTTTCCTGCCTATACATCAACGCACCATGAGTAAAAGAGGAATCTTATGACAAACTTCTGACGAGACACTCATATGAATAATTTCCTGCTATAAGCCTTCTTTGCGTCTTCTATCATTGTGTCCGTACACCGTCCCAAACAAGAATTTAAACTCTCCTTTATTAGAGAGCTCTATCGCAATCATTTGCTCCGATAAATGAATTACTTGCCCCTCCATGATTGTGTATCCCATCGAACCCAAACTCTCGCCAAACCACACATATTCAGGTTATTCGCTTGGGCCCACTGCTGAGGCAATCTTTTTTCCAATAACCTATCCGAACAGATTTTAGTCTCCAACAATGCATTTATAGAACATTGATCTTTTCTAAACAGCTCACATATCTCCTTCCACCTGCCTATCGAGCACGCGTCATGTACATTCCACACAATCACAGACATTAATTAATGATCATGTCCCCATGCAACTCATCTGAACTAGCACCTGGGTGAAGTGCTTGTTCCATTTGTACTAAATCCGACTCCGCTCCTTGGGACTGTGCCCCCTGCTACAGCAATGCAATCCATTTGGGGTTATCTCTGCATGCGTCCTCATCCGCCATGCCAATCCCATTGGAAGTACGCCCAGCGCCATCTAAAGTTGGTCCAGCATATCTTTTTTTACTCGTACCCATCTCCTCCATAGGCTTAGCTCTCCCTTTACTACCACTGCTATTAGCTGCCTTCATTCCCCTCATAACAACCCTCTGTGTCTGGAATATAACCATCTGTCTCGAACCATCTTCTGAGAGGAAGATACTTTTTTCTTTACACCCTAGAACCACCAAGTCTTTGGCGACTTCCGCTTCGTTGCCTGGCAACAGTAGTTTCCTTCTGAGACCGCCCTACTTCCTGATTGAGCCCATAGTCGTAACCCATTTCCATGTCTGGCACGGGAGACCCGACAATGTCTCCTACTAGTCCACTGTCAACTCCCTCTGCTGCCCTGCAATTCGTCGAGACGTGGCCAAAGCACTTGCATAGACTACAACTAGGAGGCACCAATTCATATTCTACCGCCTGAGTTTGCCATTCTCCTGATGGCACATCGTACTCCAGAGTACACGAAAGCCCCATGTCAGCTTGAATTTCCATGAATACCCTTGCATACATAAGTCTTGCCTGATCTGCCGTTGCCTCATCTGCTTTAATAGTCCTCCCTATTAAACTTGCTAGCTTCATGAGCATTGAGACATTCCAATATTGGATGGAGAATCCAGGGAACCGAATCCAAATAGGAATAGCGTGCAACACTTCCCTCTCGCATTTAGATTCAGGGGTTCACTCCATCAGGATAATAAGACGACCATCAAACGTCCAAGGTCCGCCTTGCAAGATGCGTTCTATGTCCTCATGTACTCCAAATTTAACAAAGTAGAAGCCATTATTCCTAGCGCATCCGTAGCATTGTTTGTCACCTAGTACATACTGGACTAGGAAATTCTTCCAATACTCTACACTTTCCTCGATCTCCTCCGCTATGAACGACGCTTTCTGACTCTCCCACCTTTTTAGGTTCCACGTATCCCATCGTGGCATTAGATTTCGATAATCCTGGTCGACAAATGTCTGCCCACGATTTACTGCTCACGTGCACTCCAGCTAGGTCTCCCCCATGTTGCGTTCCCCTCAATCGTCTTCCCCGTACTCCTCGAGGTCATACCGGGCACCGCTCCCCCAATCCCGATCTCTAATCATTTTCCTTTACTAGCCAGAGATATCCTTAGCGCCGTCCCCCACCTGTCGGCGCAGCCCCCAATGATACAGGCACACCCCTCCTTATATCAGTAATCCCTCCTACCTTTTTGAGCCCTCCTCCTCCTCGCCCCTCCCTAATGTTAGGGTTTTTGTTCCACATACCCCCCATTGGCGGCCTACTTCGTGCATGTCCCATCCCTTTGCTTCTCCGCTTCTTCTCCACCGTTGTCCAGCCGCCCCCTTCGTCGAACCTCCCCTAAAAGCCACCACCCTCATCCAGCCGCCCCCTTCCTCTGTCCTCGATCTGAGGAACCTAGATCCCACGCACCAGTAAACCCTAACCCTAATTCGCCGCACGTAGCCACCATTATATATATATATATATATATATATATATTCTTCCCAACAAGATTGATTGGTACATTATCCATACCACATCATAGGATAATTTAGTCCAGTTATTAAGGGTACAAAAAATGGCCTGATGTTTGTGTTTGCTATCTAAAATCTAATGCTAACTTGCTAAATAGATCAACTTTTTGGTTTTCGTGAAGTTTCCAATTAATCTAAAAATTATACATGTTATATTAGGATATTATCAAGCTTGTCATTTTCTTCTATAAAACATTAAACAGATCATTTGGGGGGGGGGGGGGGGGGGAATTCTATAATAAAAAAGTTGCTAGTCTAAATTCACTGAACTCCTTAAAGTGTACACGAGTTCTCTCTAAAAACTTGCAAAATTGCGTCCTTTAAACCACATCTTTAGAAGCTATGTAATGCCAACGCTAAAAAGTTAGTCCATGTAACAGACAATACCATCTAAATTAGATCAGTTCAATTTCAAAAGTCCGTTGATAAGAGAAATCGACTAAAAAATCTTCTAACAACTTATGCCTGATGGCCCGGCTATACAATTCAGGTTATAGAAGAACCTGAGTATCAGACACCAGATGATTGGTTTCTGATATTGGATATTGTTTTTCTATTGGAAATTTTTGGTTCTTTTGAAGAGGTAATTTCAATATGATTTTTTGGTTTTTCGATGGAAATTTTTTGGTTATTCGATTTTAAATTTTTGGTCCATATCATATTGTATCGGGCCGTATCAGTCTGTATCTGATAGGTATCGGCCGATACGAACCAATACCACAAAATTTTACTGTGTATCGGCCGATACCGATATTATGTTCGAGTATCGGATTGGACACCTCCAAATCCTATCTGATTCGAGCGATACCAATATGTATCGGCAGATACTTTCAACCTTTATTTTAGCAAACCAGTATTGTAGTAATTTGGAGAAGACTTAGGGATTAATAGAAAATTAGGGTATACGAGTTAGGTGGTAGAGTATTGTAAAAAGTTATATTTGAATAAGATAAACAAGTTTGGATTAGGGAGAGAGTATATGGAAATAGATATAAAGAATTTGAGGCTCATATTCTAAGGTTTACTTGCGAACTCATAAAATATCTCTTTCTCGTCAAGTCACGGGGGCGTGGACACCCTTGCGTGAATTCGGGTAATGACTACAAGGGAGAAAAAGAAAGAAAACGGTACCCGACCAGGAATGAACGTAAACTCCTAAGCTAACTATAGTGTTACTCTTGCTCCCATCAGGATAAATCTGACCCATTTTTCTGTATTCACCTACATATGTTGGATATTTTAAGAAGTGAACATCTTTCTTAGTAGTAAGGTCGAACAACTCCTTTGGAAATATTATTCAAAATGTACTTCTTTTAGGTATTTCAAATACTCTGCACAGTACCCATAATTTATTGGGCATTCTTTTAATGGCTTTAGTACCAATGGGATTATTGGCCCTTCCTATTCTAGCCAAACCTACCACACCTTGCTTCTCAATACCATCCGGGTGAAAGTGGAAGATTTTCCAAACTTTCCAAGGGGATAGAAACGTATTGAATCAACGGGTAGGCAGACAATGAGGACTTAAGCGTTAAGCATTTATGATTTAAAGAAGGGAGATGGTTTCATCTCTCTCGAGCTAAATCCATGTGAGGCGAGTCAATCAAATGTTACCATTTTTGTTTGAATCTTTCATTCATTTCAAGTAATTGGTTGGTCGTATACAAAATATTCTATAATACAATATGAATGACTTTCTTGAATTATATTATATAGCCCCTACCATTATAACAAAGAAAATGCAAGCGGACTTTCGGTCCGAATTCTTCCCGTTCTTCCCCCAAAAGTTCAAGAAGTGACTTCAACTTATTTAAATAAAGAGAGAGTTCTGCTTGACTTGAAAGTTTGTCTTGCTTTAGAGTAGAGGGGGGTTCATTTGCTCTTATGCTATTCTCTTCTAGCTCTCTTCACATTCCCTTCTTCATTCTTCTTGGATCAAGAACTGCATTGGAGGATATGCCAAAGAGGGAGTCATATGTAGAGGTGGTTAAGGAAGGATAGGAGCATAGCCTAAGGATTAGGCTATCGAGGCAAGTGTCACTTGCAAGCGTAAACCTAGATCTAGGCTTAATAACTAATCTAAACCACTTATAATGCATTTCTTAATGTTTATTTGTTGATTATGAATCACATCTCACATATTCATGATGATAAACGAAAATAAATCAAGATATCCTAGTTTCATGTTGGTTCTTGCTCTCTTTAATAGATAAATGAAACAGTAACATGAACACACACGAACCTAGATCTACATCATTTCTATGACCTAAAGAATATTTACGTTTTGTACAATGTTCTAAATTTCGCTAGGCGAAATCGGTGCGCCGGAGGGCCGCCTAGATGCCGAAGTAATTTTTTTCTTTCTTTTTCTTTTTCTTTTTATTTTTATTTTTATTTTTATTTTTTCTAATATGTAATGTACATAATTATTATTTTATTTTTCCTAATATGTAACGTACATAATTATCTTGTATGATTATATTTACACAAAAGTCCGTATGCTCTGCTGGCTAGCAAGTATGGGTTAATGACTTTGGTTGTGGTGTATTGTACGAGCCGGACGAGTTCGATCCTTACATCAAATTTTTTTTATTTCAGACATTTGGGTGTGGGTCCCGATTGAACCCTAAAACCCAAAATAAAAGCAGAAAACAGCAACAGCAGTAGCAACTCCTTACCGAAAGTTTTTCAAAAAAATTATTTCAGATATTTGGGTGCTGGTCCCCGTGGAACCCTAAACCCAAAATAAAAGTAGAAGACAGCAGCAATAGCTGCAGCACAAGACAGCAACAGTAGCTACAGCAGAAGGCAGCAGCCTCCATCCTACCCCCACCTCCTCTTCCTCTTCTGCCGCCATCCAGCAGAAGACAGCAGCAACAGAAGACTTCAGCAACAGCAGAAGAAGACAACAGCTGAAGTCTGCAGCAGCAGGAGGTGAGTAAAAATTTGTATTTTTTTTATTTGTTTGATTTGATTTTTTTTGAAATTTCAACTATGAATTTTTTGAAATTTTCCAAAAACAAAATGGGCCGAACAGCCCGCCTAGGCAACCTAGGGCCGAAATCCGCCTAGGACCACCGCCTAGGGGATTTCCAATGCGGCCGATGGCCGCTTAGACGGACGCCTAGACCAAAATTTAGAACATTGGTTTTGTACATGCTTGGTTTGGTTAGATGTGTACAGATAGTATGGTATCGAACCAAATGAGTTGTCGGTTGTCTGCCTATGTGTCAGAGTAGCCAGTCAATTGTACAACCGACCGGCTCAATGAGATCCGATCGGTTGGCCATGCAGTTCACCAAACTAGTTCCCGAGATAGCATGTCGTTTGATTGTGCGTGTTTGATACTTGTTTTGTAGCATGTTATACCTTCTCTGATTAGTGTCTAGAATGTTCTAAAATACTTAGATTAAGGGTTACTTTTGATTGCAGTTACGTTTCATATGGGACTCCACTTGGTGCCAAACGCAAGTGGCAAGCCAAACGGTTTCCATTTCAGATGGACATTTTCAAACGTATCATTCATTTCGTGATACTTGATGTATGTGCAAGGCTCGTTTTCCACCTATTGTTTTAAAATTGAAGTTGATCAATGACGAATATCAAATAAGCAAATTGTACAAGAAAGAAAAAGTTAAATAAAGCTTCTCCCAAAATATGGAGTCTATAAGCATGGCAAGCTCTTGAATGGCCTCCAGAAACCCCACACCCATCAAAGCCTATGTACACTTTACATGCATCTTATTTCCATATTAAGGTGTCCAAGTTCGAATCACCGAGTCATAAAAACTGCTCGAATCATTTCAAAGATGTTATATATTCCTTCCCTTCTTTGCAGATTATTAATTCTGCTGTCTAATGCACCCGTACATAGGTTTTGAGATTACCGGCAAGACGAGCACGCTGAGCTCGAACCTGAGGGATATCAATGTCCGACCGAGGAAATCCCTGGAAAAAAAAAAAAACCGAAGTAGATATCAAGAGTCAGGGTAGGGTTAGGGTTTTCCATTACGAGAAAATTTGGAGAAAGAACGAAGACCTCAGAATCGACGAGATTGCCGGAGATTCCAGGACGGCCGGGGCCGCAGAGCTGGTCGATAATGGCACCCATCTCGACCTCGATGGAAGCTCTCTTGTCCATCAGAGAAATCGTCTCCGCCTTCAGATTCGTCGCCACCATCTTCTCTTTATCTTTCCTTTCCTTTCCTGAACTGAAAAAAGATAGACGGAGGTCTTCCTGCTCTCTAGTTATTATCTGGTTTTCTGGAACCTCTGCAGTTTCTTTTGGTAGAAAATGAGGAAAACAATGAACGGAAGGAAAGATCAGTAGAAATTAGGGGTGGCAACGAGTAGGCTGGAGTCGGGTTGAATCCGGGCAAACCCGTATGACCCGTTTAATAAATAAATGGCTTAATCATGCTATACAAAATCAGGTCAACTAAATGAATTTATTTTTGGTAATTCACATGAAACCTCCTTTCTTCTAACTTTTCGTTTTCCGACAGCAATTATTACACATTCCTTCGGCCTCGGATTATAATCGAAGTGTCATTACCCATACACATATATGAAGAACCTAGTTCTTCAAACATATCTGCACCAAATTATTCCTTTCGGAAGAAAATATGATTCTAATGTCTTTCAACAATCCTGTCATAGGGTGTCCTTCATCTCTTGGGACTGGCAAGATTTATTGCTACGTTAGAGTCAGATTCTACAATTATAGTATTTTGTTGATCATTTTTTATGAGTTTCAGACCAATCAAAATGGCATGCAGCTCGGCATCAAGGCTGTTGGTTGGGCTGGTTATTATAATTTTTTTCCTCTGTTGTTAGTTTTGTATCAAACTTTTTATGTCACGAGATAAATATTCACAACGAAAATGTCTCTCCATTCATGTCCAAAGGTTGCATATCCTCTTCTTCTTCACTAGACTTCTTTGCTCACTAGCAAGGTCTGACCTAACTAACAATCAGTTTTGAATCACCAAAGACTTTTAGGTAGTCAACTCCAATTTGACGGGAGAGCTGGAGACCGATGGACAATATTAGCAAAACCCCTACTCCAACAATTATTTTAACCTTGGGTCATATTCTTGAAGCACTGTTGAAGAATATCTACAAAATTAGCTCGTTAGACGTCAAATTGGATTCTAACATCTCGTACATGACATCTTCATATAGTCTTGAAGTTTCCAGAATTTGGTGTGCAGCGAGAAATTCTCTTAGTGCCTGACCTTTTAACTGTCTTCTAGGGGATGAATGTCATGTCGTATGGAGATAGCAGCATAGTCCATGTTGTCATACGAGAGTTGAGTGCACTCGGCTTTTGTCACGCTCCAAATCTGTAGAAACGAATGTCCTCGCTGGACGTGATGTCGTGTGAGTCTAAGTTGCGCTCACGCAAGACAAACACCAAAATGGTCAATTGAAATGCTAAATCTCAATCGCACAGATAGTTCCCAAAGCAGAGAAGTTGAAATAAAACAAGATACATAAGAAATGGATCTCTTTATTGATATAAAATATAGATTACAACGGCGCTAGGCCAAATATTACAATCATTCAGGCTCTCTCTCTCTTTGTCTCTCTCTCTCTCTCTCTCTCTCTCTCTCTCTCTCTCTCTCTCTTTATTGCAATGAGATATGCCCTAAGGCTTACAAGTTAAAAATGAAAATAATGGATGGTGATGTTCCAATACATTATGTCCAGTATATATGAGCTTCAAGGGTCGTCCGGCCGCGCACATCCAAGATGTTAGAATGAGTTCCAACGCCTCAGCGCCCCCAAGTGAACTTTAGCGCCCCGTTCCTCCTATTCGAGGAGCGCAGCTAAGAAACACAAGACGGTATCGTTCGATCGGGATAGATTGAATTAAGAAATCGTCCTCGTTATGGATTTGTTTCTTCGAAATCGAATCCCATATTCAGTGGATCGCGCCCCCGGGATCGACTTAGCGGCAGAGTCAGGAGGGACCTCTCCGCTGCTATCTTTTATTGCCTCGGTTTTCGATATCGCTTGTTGCTTTCGTGCTTTGAGTTGGTTTTGGGATTTGCTTGTTTTTCTTGAACGGTTTCGATGGTTTTCATTATTTTTGTTCATTGCACTGCACTTCAATTCCGAGATTGGAAAGAGAGGAAGGAGTATTGATCGAGCTGTTCGTGGTGCAGGTGAACGAGCAGTAGGCGGCTTGCGAGCGGAGTCGTGAAGCGCCTCTTTCCTTCTCCCTTCCAACAATCTAGGTGAGTGGCTACCATCCCGATTAGCTAGCCATGCTTCCAAGCTTCACACCCTAAAATCTTGCATTCTCCTTTGCCCCGATCAAACGATACCAAGTAATAATAAAACATACCAAGATAAAAAGGGAATAGACTTGGTTTGTATTGCTTGTCATTCAACTTGGGAACGATTACTTACATTGCATGCTTATTCGTTTGGTGTAACCTCCGATTTCCAATTTCCAAAATAATTAGATTTTTAATTTATTTTAAATACCAAGTTTAAAAAAAAAAAAAAATTCTCCTTGAATTTTTTTTTTTTTGATTTTGAACAATGTTGATTGTAGAAGGTGATTTAAAATCTTGTATAAAAATTATTTTTCCTAAATGTCGCTTTCTTATAAATTAATTAAATAGATAAATAATGATATATATATATATAATGCTCTAGCTTCGAATATTGTTGGCTTGGAATCATAAAATTTTTTATTTGATAAATTATTTAAAGGACTAGTGTTTTCTCCATAATAACTTTTATAATTATTGGGATAGTAAATAAATAAATGTCATACTTTCTAAGATTTTGCAAAATGGATTAATTAGTAGCTAATTGGGAATCAGTTAACTTTCCTAAAATTTTTCTTAAATTATAATACTTTTCTATTAAATTTATAAGGTTACCATCTTCCAATTTCACCCTCATTTTTCCCACATGAAAACTCATTCATTATCTGGGCCATTCATTATTGGGCCAACCCTCACCCTTTATCCCACACCTCTCTCCCTATTTAAGTCCCTCATCACCATTCCCAAGAAACCCTAATCTCCAAATTATTAGCTAGCCCCCACAATTTCCCACAAGCCAACAAGCCATCACCATTTTTGTGTGCTCGTGTCCGTGTGTCCATCATTACCGTGTCAGCCGTGTTGGCCTCGGGTCCGACCCCGGGTGTCCTATCGTATCCATTCATTTTCTGTGTCCGGTTACAACATTACAACCGATTGTGTCCGACACCATCTGGACACATCCACCCCTGTACAGTACTACATCAGATTCCTGTGTCCAACACCCGGACACATCCACCTCCACCACCGTACACCCAACCCGCCGTGTCCAGCCCCGGACACGACCCCGACACATCCACAGAACCTAACCTAACCTAGATCCCGCCGCCGCCGACGACTGGGACCTCCGCCTCCGCCGAGTTCGACAGCCGGTGGCCGCCTGCAACCACCATCTGGAACCTCGAACCGACCACCGCCGAGAAGAACGTCGACCTAACCGTCGTGCGTCGAGCTCGAAGATCCAGCCGTCGCGAGACCGAGCTTCGCTGCCGCCGGTGGCCGCCTCGGACCGCCTCACCCGCGTCGAGCCCTCGTCGAGTCGTCGACCGCCGCCGCTCTTGACCGGACGCAGCCAGATCCGCCGAGTTCGACGCCGCCGCGTCGAACCGAGCGCCGCCGCCGAGTTTTCGCTGCCGCCCTGATTTTCCAGATCCAGCCTCGAAGTCGAGGGAAAGCCGACCACAGCGTGACCCCGGCGGACCTCCTCCGCGTCGACGACCGGGAAACCCTCAGCGTGAGCCCCTCTCTCCGTCTTCTCTTCCCTCTTTCCTTGTTCTGTGTAAGTTAAATTCGATTAGTTTAGTTATAAATTAGATTAGTTTAGTTATAAATTAGATTAGTTTAGTTAATTATTTTAATCAGTGAGTTAATTTAATTAGTGAATTAATTAATCAATTAGTTAAAGTATATTAGTTAGTTTAGTTAATTATTTATTAATCAGTAAATAGATTCTTAATCAGTTAATTAATTTATTAATTAATTAGTTTAGTAATTTCAAGTATTAAATATAAGGGTTTTGATTATGCAAAAATATAATAATATCGGGGTTTATATTATTAATTAAAAAAAATATAGTTTCAATAATAAAAAAATAAGATCAATTTGTTTAATTGGGCTGGTGACCAATTTTACTATGGATATAAAAATATATGATGGCTTTTACATAAATTCTAGATTTTTATAAATAAACTTTTATTTTTAATTATTGTTCAAAATAATTTCAAAATAATTTTCATTCAATTAAGATGTTACCTTAATAACGAACAACGACCCTTTCTCTTATTAGCCTGGAATCCTTATCTCGGTTTTCGTGCCGAACTCCGATCTTGGACTTCTTTATGTAGTTTCTAGCTATTTGGACTGCTCCGGACCCATTGGAACTAACTGCTATTTCATTTGGGATCACCTTGAGGAGGGTGGCATTATATACATTCTTTGATTAGTTATATATATATAAAATATTTTGATTGATATATATATATATATACAAATATGTATTTTGGTATAAAAATATATATTTATATACATCTATTAGTGTATATACACAAATACGTATTTTGTACAAATACTAAGAGACACTTATATATATATATATTATATACGTTTTATTGGTATATACTTGGAGTGTAAATGTGTATTATATACGTATCCCTACTAGATGACCCCAGTTGACTAGTGCCATACCTGGCAGAGCCCTGAGTTCATGTATTTGTGATGTGTTAGTGTAGCTCCTGATGCAAATGTTGTATTTGATATATTTTAGGACTGTTGGTTCCTCCAGACGATACTCTGGGACAGGACATTGGTTTTACCAGCTAAGGACCCAAGGCGAGTACATTCTCTGATTAGTTTCTAATTTATGATATCTCCTATGTTCACTGTATCTAGTGTAAATATCCATGTTCTTGACACATTGGTTACACGGATTGGTATACACGGATCTCGTCATGAGATGTTATTCCTTATTCATGGTGTAGCTTGTACAAGACTTGTTTTCCTTGTTATCTTGTGCATGTACAGACACTGATTCCCGGGGAGATTTGCTACCTTCCTAGGAAATCTAGTGCCATAGCGTACCATGATTGGATCTACTATACCAGTCGGGGGTGGGGAGTATTTTAGTGTAGATATGTGATCATACCCAACTTTTCATGCATCATAGCTCACCCCACATCTCACGTCGGGTGCGGCCTGACCATCTCCGTGCCTCATAGCTGTTACGTGTGATTAGCCTGACCTCTCCATGCATTATAGCTAACCAACGGTTAGCCTGACCTTCGTGAATCATAGCTAATCACATGTAACCAGCCTGTTCAAGTTCCCAAGCCGATCACATGTTAAAGCTAGTACTCACACACTTAGTCATAGGTTTCTTGCTCATGGACATATTGTTTCTTTTCCTGCAGTTACTTACAGTATTTTCCAGTATTTCTTTCATTGTACATTTCTCGTACCTATACATGCATCTGGTATATTTACATCTAGAACTGCTACATAGTTTATATCATTAATAAAGAACTGCTATTTAGAGATGTACTTTGCTCCTTCCTGACTGGAAAATATTTTTTCAGACTGTGACCTTAGTAGACTGGTTTCTGATACACTTGGGGATTGGAAGTTAATGATTGCAGGTATGATTATTTTGTCATTAGACTTGTGTTGTATTCTTTTGTTTCTTTAAATTCCTATCGTGCTGTAGTTGTGATTGAGTATGTTGTTAATATTTTTATAGTATTATCCGAGTCTCCTTATGGAGTTGGATACTAGCGTGAGATTTTATAGATAGTACTTGACCTAGACAGCGTTCTACCGCCGATGCTGCGGCGTAGGCTGGACGTACCCACGCACTCGTGCCCCTGAACCGGGTGCGGGTCGTGACACGTTTTTAGTGGTGGCCCATGCAGGTCAGACTTCGCTAGTTGTGCGATGTCGTAGTAGTGCGACGTCATAGTTGTACTACTGCGTACCTGCTATAGAATATAGGACATAGGATACTAGGATGAGAAAGGATACTCAATCACAAATTATTTGAGAGATTCTTGGGACGACCCTTGAGAATCTCATTATAAATTCCAATTTAAATCCTTTCCCCTTGTTCCCGTCTGCTCTCGTTTGTTGTTATTGAACTTGATCCTTATTGATCAGTTATTGAATTAAAAATCTTGGTATCATTGTTGAGTTTGATTCTTGTTGACCAGTTGTTAAATTTAATTCTTGGTATCGTTGTTGAGTTAATTTCATATCGAGATGAATTTTACGGGCTAAAATTTACGGTATCATCTGATGACATATGTTGATGAGGACAGAGAGAAAGGTAAAACGTCTACTTTTGTTATGGACCCTAGAGTTTATCGCAGCCATATTAGCTGTGGTGACGAGAACGTAGGAACCTGACTTGGATGTACATACTATAGTTATGAAACTTAGAATCTCTCGCAGCCATACCGGTTGGCGTGGCGAAGATTCTAGATGATATGATTATAGAGTTGCATACCTTAGTTACGAAACCTATCGTTTATCGCATCTATGCTTACTGGCGTGGCGAGGATTCTGAGTGTCATGATTTTAGACAGACGTGTATGATTATCAGGTTGTATCTTAAATTGGTTCTTAAAGTATCATATCAAGACTTATCTATTTATGTTATTCCAGGACTTTGTTCCATCGCTTTTTTCTTTACTAGCAGTAAAGATACCTTCAGTCCTTAACCCAGTTCTTTTGAGCCTTATTTCTTTAAGGATCCTTGTTAGTATGATAATTAGTGACTTGTAATTTTGGTTGTGTCTTGTATTAGTGTTGACTGAGTGTGACTTGTGAGTTTGTAAGTGTTTCTTATATTGGACATGGGAGCATTAGGCATTAATCTAGAGATACCCATAGCATAGTACCTTGTAGCAATAGTTCTATGATAGGTGTTATTATAATTAGTATTGGTATTATAAAGAGAGGAGTAAGAGTATCAGTAAAGGTTCCAAGAGTTAGTATCAGAACCAGCATGCCAGTCCTAGATAATCATTAAATTATGTAATTGGATGATCTATGTAAACAATCAAGTATCAAGAAATTGTATTAAGGATTAATGGAGCATGACGTTCAATTTGATGATCGATATCGGGTGTGTTAAAGGTAAATAAACATATATGCATGAGGAGTAACAATGAGGTATCATGAGTAGAGGAATATCGGAATTGGAAAGGAAAATGGGGAAGCGTATCACAGATTAGTTTAACAGGCTTTAAAGGATTAAAGAGAAATACCTACACAACAATCAAGATGAAGAACCATACACTTGCCCATGAGAGTAAAGAAACCTGAGTGTTATAGAAGGTACAGGTAATCATGAGTTCTAAATCAGTTTGATGAGATGATCCAAAAATGAAGCTAGTGATATAATACCAAGAGTGCTAATGGTTCTATTTCGAGGGTTAGTCGAGAATGACACTCAAAACAATAAGCACTTCAAGTGATGATAATTAGATTGGTGTATTAGTGTGCACCTTGAGCATTAGAGACCGTGAACATTTATAAATGTGTACTTGTGGATTTAATTTTATCGTTTCAAGAATGGAAATGAAATGAGATTTTGAGAATTTTAAGGAGTTGAAATTTTATGTTGTTAAAATATTGAGGATTTAAATTTGATTCAATAAACATAGTCAAGCTACAAAGATTTTAGAAGTGATTAAAATTTTATTTCGATGCTGAGTATCTGATTTTGAGGAGGTATCTACAATTTATTTTTAAGATTGATCGAGAAGTTAAACCTTGATGATTATTTTTGAGGATTAATTTTATGGTAGATGAGAAATATGAATATTAATATATGAGTAGATGATATACACGTGTAAGGATCTGGTAACTTGGGCAGGATTGAGATGACACTGAAAACAGACTTGGGTGTCCATCTAGAGTTGTATTAGAAAGGGCTTAGCACTCAGTATGGTGTGCATTTGACGTGTATTTGAGGGATAAGAACAACTAGTATGAACAATTATAGTAGGAACGGGAACTGACAGAGGATATGGTACTAAAGAGATAGAGGTATCAACTTGGATGCATTATTGAATCATGGTTATATTAGAGATTCATGGCATCAGATTTTGGTATTAATAGACAAGTGTGTGCAATATTGATATATTCATGGATCTTGTGGATTAATGACTAGTTGATATGGGTACCAGTGTACAGGAATAGGAATTAGTTAGTGAATGTGCTAGAGTTAAGTGTTTGATAGCGGATACCGCAAGTAATATGTTAGCAGGTTCTTTCTTTCCCTCATAATGTTCCTTTTTTTTCGCCTTTCGATTGATTGATTTTCCTAGTACTGTAGTTGTATGCATGATTTCTTGTTAGAATAAAACTTGTAGTACACCCTAACAGAGACTGAAATACCATGACAAAAGATACATGACCTATATTTTTTCTTAAATTGCATGGTTGTAGGTAGAATTTTCTTAAACCATGATCATTAGGGTTTTGACCATAGCAAAGAATCTATGACAAGGTTATGACCGACAAAAGGGACAAGATGATTAAATTATGGATGAGCATTAATTTAAATAAAGAATTTAGGGGTTGTTATAACAGAATTGATGGATCATTGATTTTGCGAAAATCGAGGTATGATTGAAATTCGAGGATAAACATTAACTTAAATTGAGGATTTATTAATTTTAGGAATGTCTTGATATGATTAAATTGATTATTAATTTGAGAAAATTTGAGAGATTATCATTTTCCTATTTTGATTGCAAGATAAAAAAAAAAAAATTTATAGTTTATATTATGAATGTTGCATTGAAGATTCTGAAAGTATCGCATCGTTGAGTATTTGAGGAAAAAGAAAATCAGGAAATAAATCGTTAATGGAATAGTGTCAAATTCTATTCTCGGGAGGAGGATTTATATTTGAATAAGCATCAATTGAATTTGGGTTAGAGGAGTAAGATGAATGATGGATTAGTGTTTAAAATTTAAATTTGGGATACAGATTTTTAAATGTTATAAATATACATTGATTGGAATTCAATTGGAGGATTGGATATTAAAATCCTTGAGTAATTAGATACGAACTTAAATTTGGAGGAGATTATGATAAAAATTTGAATTTGATTTTAAAACTTGAAGATTTTCCGGAATATGATGATATAGAATTTTGGAATGTTGTGAAATAACGATATGGAATTACTTCATGATTATTTGGTTGAAATTTAAATTTTGATAGAAATAATATGATAAGTAAAGGCAATTATTAAGGATCCTAAATTTCGAGGACGAAATTTTTCTAAGGTGGATAGACTTGTAACCTCCGATTTCCAATTTCCAAAATAATTAGATTTTTAATTTATTTTAAATACCAAGTTAAAAAAAAAATATTTTCTCCTTGAATTTTTTTTTTTTGATTTTGAACAATGTTGATTGTAGAAGGTGATTTAAAATCTTGTATAAAAATTATTTTTCCTAAATGTCGCTTTCTTATAAATTAATTAAATAGATAAATAATGATATATATATATATATATAATGCTCTAGCTTCGAATATTGTTGGCTTGGAATCATAAAATTTTTTATTTGATAAATTATTTAAAGGACTAGTGTTTTCTCCATAATAACTTTTATAATTATTGGGATAGTAAATAAATAAATGTCATACTTTCTAAGATTTTGCAAAATGGATTAATTAGTAGCTAATTGGGAATCAGTTAACTTTCCTAAAATTTTTCTTAAATTATAATACTTTTCTATTAAATTTATAAGGTTACCATCTTCCAATTTCACCCTCATTTTTCCCACATGAAAACTCATTCATTATCTGGGCCATTCATTATTGGGCCAACCCTCACCCTTTATCCCACACCTCTCTCCCTATTTAAGTCCCTCATCACCATTCCCAAGAAACCCTAATCTCCAAATTATTAGCTAGCCCCCACAATTTCCCACAAGCCAACAAGCCATCACCATTTTTGTGTGCTCGTGTCCGTGTGTCCATCATTACCGTGTCAGCCGTGTTGGCCTCGGGTCCGACCCCGGGTGTCCTATCGTATCCATTCATTTTCTGTGTCCGGTTACAACATTACAACCGATTGTGTCCGACACCATTTGGACACATCCACCCCTGTACAGTACTACATCAGATTTCTGTGTCCAACACCCGGACACATCCACCTCCACCACCGTACACCCAACCCGCAGTGTCCAGCCCCGGACACGACCCCGACACATCCACAGAACCTAACCTAACCTAGATCCCGCCGCCGCCGACGACTGGGACCTCCGCCTCCGCCGAGTTCGACAGCCGGTGGCCGCCTGCAACCACCATCTGGAACCTCGAACCGACCACCGCCGAGAAGAACGTCGACCTAACCGTCGTGCGTCGAGCTCGAAGATCCAGCCGCCGCGAGACCGAGCTTCGCTGCCGCCGGTGGCCGCCTCGGACCGCCTCACCCGCGTCGAGCCCTCGTCGAGTCGTCGACCGTCGCCGCTCTTGACCGGACGCAGCCAGATCCGCCGAGTTCGACGCCGCCGCATCGAACCGAGCGCCGCCGCCGAGTTTTCGCTGCCGCCCTGATTTTCCAGATCCAGCCTCGAAGTCGAGGGGAAGCCGACCACAGCGTGACCCCGGCGGACCTCCTCCGCATCGACGACCGGGAAACCCTCAGCGTGAGCCCCTCTCTCCGTCTTCTCTTCCCTCTTTCCTTGTTCTGTGTAAGTTAAATTCGATTAGTTTAGTTATAAATTAGATTAGTTTAGTTATAAATTAGATTAGTTTAGTTAATTATTTTAATCAGTGAGTTAATTTAATCAGTGAATTAATTAATCAATTAGTTAAAGTATATTAGTTAGTTTAGTTAATTATTTATTAATCAGTAAATAGATTCTTAATCAGTTAATTAATTTATTAATTAATTAGTTTAGTAATTTCATGTAATTAGTTTATTTTTATGTATTAAATATAAGGGTTTTGATTATGCAAAAATATAATAATATCGGGGTTTATATTATTAATTAAAAAAAAATAGTTTCAATAATAAAAAAATAAGATCAATTTGTTTAATTGGGCTGGTGACCAATTTTACTATGGATATAAAAATATATGATGGCTTTTACATAAATTCTAGATTTTTATAAATAAACTTTTATTTTTAATTATTGTTCAAAATAATTTCAAAATGATTTTTATTCAATTAAGATGTTACCTTAATAACGAACAACGACCCTTTCTCTTATTAGCCTGGAATCCTTATCTCGGTTTTCGTGCCGAACTCCAATCTTGGACTTCTTTATGTAGTTTCTAGCTATTTGGACTGCTCCGGACCCATTGGAACTAACTGCTATTTCATTTGGGATCACCTTGAGGAGGGTGGCATTATATACATTCTTTGATTAGTTATATATATATAAAATATTTTGATTGATATATATATATATACAAATATGTATTTTGGTATAAAAATATATATTTATATACATCTATTAGTGTATATACACAAATACGTATTTTGTACAAATACTAAGAGACACTTATATATATATATATATTATATACGTTTTATTGGTATATACTTGGAGTGTAAATGTGTATTATATACGTATCCCTACTAGATGACCCCAGTTGACTAGTGCCATACCTGGCAGAGCCCTGAGTTCATGTATTTGTGATGTGTTAGTGTAGCTCCTAATGCAAATGTTGTATTTGATATATTTTAGGACTGTTGGTTCCTCCAGACGATACTCTGGGACAGGACATTGGTTTTACCAACTAAGGACCCAAGGCGAGTACATTCTCTGATTAGTTTCTAATTTATGATATCTTCTATGTTCACTGTATCTAGTGTAAATATCCATGTTCTTGACACATTGGTTACACGGATTGGTATACACGGATCTCGTCATGAGATGTTATTCCTTATTCATGGTGTAGCTTGTACAAGACTTGTTTTCCTTGTTATCTTGTGCATGTACAGACACTGATTCCCGGGGAGATTTGCTACCTTCCTAGGAAATCTAGTGCCATAGCGTACCATGATTGGATCTACTATACCAGTCGGGGGTGGGGAGTATTTTAGTGTAGATATGTGATCATACCCAACTTTTCATGCATCATAGCTCACCCCACATCTCACGTCGGGTGCGGCCTGACCATCTCCGTGCCTCATAGCTGTTACGTGTGATTAGCCTGACCTCTCCATGCATCATAGCTAACCAACGGTTAGCCTGACCTTCGTGAATCATAGCTAATCACATGTAACCAGCCTGATCAAGTTCCCAAGCCGATCACATGTTAAAGCTAGTACTCACACACTTAGTCATAGGTTTCTTGCTCATGGACATATTGTTTCTTTTCCTGCAGTTACTTACAGTATTTTCCAGTATTTCTTTCATTGTACATTTCTCGTACCTATACATGCATCTGGTATATTTCCATCTAGAACTGCTACATAGTTTATATCATTAATAAAGAACTGCTATTTAGAGATGTACTTTGCTCCTTCCTGACTGGATAATATTTTTCCAGACTGTGACCTTAGTAGACTGGTTTCTGATACACTTGGGGATTGGAAGTTAATGATTGCAGGTATGATTATTTTGTCATTAGACTTGTGTTGTATTCTTTTGTTTCTTTAAATTCCTATCGTGCTGTAGTTGTGATTGAGTATATTGTTAATATTTTTATAGTATTATCCGAGTCTCCTTATGGAGTTGGATACTAGCGTGAGATTTTATAGATAGTACTTGACCTAGACAGCGTTCTACCGCCGATGCTGCGGCGTAGGCTGGATGTACCCACGCACTCGTGCCCCTGAACCGGGTGCGTGTCGTGACATTTGGAATGTTCATCATATGTTTCAATTTTAGTTAGAATATATGTTTCTTCTATAAATTGTGCTATGCATATGGAACACACTTTAATTTGACATAGATTGATCAGTAAGACTATGCAAAATATTTATGCTATAGAGCTTGCCCATATTCGTTTGAAATTCGTGTGAAATAATTCGAACTAAATGTGCTTGATCACGGACAACTTGTGCACAAGGTATTTTGGCTTCCGCGGACGGTCGCCAGGGCACTGGGGCCAATCCGATCCGGGCAGAAGAGTTCGTATAGTCGTTTGTCATGGACGGGATGCTATGTAGCGAGGCTCGCCACCTGCGTTGCATATCATTCTTGTCCCGAGACTATAACCCGTCCCTTTGTGGCATCATGCCAGTGATCCCTGTGTATATTTAAACCTGTTGCATACTAACTTGTGTCTTCGTGGCAGGGAAGGCATGGTAAGTATTGTGCAGGTCATTCAGACGGACAGGTAAAATCTACCGAACGGTGGCACGTTCATTTCAGTAAATTCTATATGCTGCTTACTTGTAAATGAACTAAGGCAAGATAGAAACCCACAAAATATGCATGCTTCATTAAAATAACGTGTTGATTGGTATAGTTCGGTTAACTCGCCTTCACCAGTATGTTTTGACATGCTGACCCTCGTTGAAATAGGTTCTCCGCACTAAGGCGAACCGAGCGAGTAGCCGAAGTCGTCTTCCCGATCCAGTCCAGCTGTAGGCGCATCCTCTGGTCGCGCCGCTTTTGAAGTACTCGAAGATAGAAGCTTGCAACTTTATATACAATGCAGCTTCGTGGCAAAGCCGTCCTCCAGCCTGGAGATCTTTATCATTTTGAAGTTTATAAAGGGATGTAATGTACAGGACTGCTATCTCATTTTGAGTCAACACTTTTGTAAGCCCGTGCGGTATATTAGTTGACTCGTTCAGGAGTTTGTAATAGATGTTCATTATCAATAAAGAGAACTTTTCCATGTTTCAAATCTGTGTTTCAATTTATCTGCGTACTCTGAATATGTGCTTGCTATGCAAATCATTAAAGCCTTGTGCGGGCGCAACCCCAGGCCCGCACGGCGGTCACGATTCGGAGGACGCCTCAACGATTCTGCGGAATCGGGTCGTGACATAATGGTATCAGAGCACAGATTCAAGTTCCTTAGACTTCGTGCTAGAAAAGTTCCTTTAACGATCAAATTCCTGTGCGAACTCTTGAACTCGCTAGGCCAAAATGAGATACGTTCATGCAATAAGTCCATAATACATTATGATCCTAATATAATTTACCTTCTTTTGAAGGAATGGCACCAGCGCAATCTGCAGCGCAAGTACCGAACGAAACACAAAAAAGTAACTCGGGTACTTCGGGAAGCTCTCAGAGCCAGCGTGGCATATCTCAAGTCGATCCGCTTGAGCGGATATGCTAATGTTAGAAGCACAACAACAAGGAGATGATGCTCGCCAAGCCCAGTTCGAAAGCAATTTAGAGACCCAATTCTCAGTCCAACAGAAGCAGGTAGATACCCTGCAACAAATCGTTCAGACTTTGGCTGCCAACCATTCTGCCGCAACAACAACGACTTCGGTGGAACAGCCCGTGCTTGAAGTAGAGACTCCGCAAATTCCAAGGCCGAGGGACGTGACTGCCTTCGACTTTGGCCACTTCAAGAAAATCTGCAATACCCTATTCAACGGGACTGAGGACCCAGTGGTAGCTCTAGATTGGCTAGCCGAACTTGAAGATCACTTCGCTCTGTTAGAGGTCCCCGAAGAGAAGCGCGTCGCCTGTGCGCAACTTCAGCTCCGCCTCAACGTGCACGATTGGTGGAACGTGCATCGACGATCTCTCCAATTTGATCACGGAGAGGAGGCGATCTTGTGGACGACTTTTCGTGTCGTGTTTGAAGAGGAGTTTATACCCCCTCCAGTACAACGTCAGATGAAAAACGAGTTCGTGTAGCTGCGGCAGGGCAGTATGACGGTGAAGCAATACTCCGCCGAATTCAACCAACTCTCCAAATTCGCTAGGGCCTATTTACCTGATGCAGCGAGTCGAGCTAGAAGGTTTGAAGGTGGTCTGCGCCCTGCCATCCATGTGCACATGGTCAATAATCAGTACGGGACAATGCGTGAAGTCATGAATCACGCCCTATCCCTTGAATCGCAGTATCCTCACGTTTCCACCGGCGCTGTGCATACCTACAATCACAAACGCCAAGGCAACGAGAGAGGAAACAATGCTGCAAAGCGACAAAACAACGGTGGTCGGAATAAGACAAATACAGGAGTGCGTTGTGAGCACTGCCACAGGCCAGGGCACACCATCGTTAATTGTTACTTGAAGAACGGGTCTTGTTACAACTGTGGCGAAAATGGACACTTGATTCGAAACTGTCCGCTCCCGGATCGCCGCCAGCAACAAAATAATCCCTAACGGTTGGTTCTATTCCTAAGTTTCGGGATGAAACATCCATTTGGTTGGGTAGGATGTAGCGCCCCGTTCCTCCTATTCGAGGAGCGCGGCTAAGAAACACAAGACGGTATCGTTCGATCGGGATAGATTGAATTAAGAACTCGTCCTCGTTATAGATTTGTTTCTTCGGAATCGATTCCCATATTCAGTGGATCGTGCCCCCGGGATCAACTTAGCGACAGAGTCATGAGGGACCTCTCCGCTGCTATCTTTTATTGCCTCGGTTTTCGATATCGCTTGTTGCTTTCGTGCTTTGAGTTGGTTTTGGGATTTGCTTGTTTTCTTTGAACGGTTTCGATGGTTTTCATTGTTTTCGTTCATTTCACTGTACTTCAATTCCAAGATAGGAAAGAGAGGAAGGAGTATTGATCGAGCTGTTCGTGGTGCAGGTGAACGAGCAGTAGGCGGCTTGCGAGCGGAGTCGTGAAGCGCCTCTTTCCTTCTCCCTTCCAATAATCTAAGTGAGTGGCTACCATCCCGATTAGCTAGCCATGCTTCCAAGCTTCACAGCCTAAAATCTTGCATTCTCCTTTGCCCCGATCAAACGATACCAAGTAATAATAAAACATACCAAGATAAAAAGGGAATATACTTTGTTTGTATTGCTTGTCATTCAACTTGGGAACGATTACTTACACTGCATGCTTATTCGTTTGGAATGTTCATCATATATTTCAATTTTAGTTAGAATACATGTTTCTTCTATAAATTATGCTATGCATATGGAACACACTTTAATTTGGCATAGATTGATCAGTAAGACTATGCAAAACATTTGTGCTATGGAGCTTGCCCATATTCGTTTGAAATTTATGTGAAATAATTCGAACTAAATGTGCTTGATCATGGACAACTTGTGCACAAGGTATTTTGGCTTCCGCGAACGGTCGCCAGGGCACTGGGGCCGATCCGATCCCAGCGGAAGAGTTCGTATAGTCGTTTGTCATGGACGGGATGCTATGTAGCGAGGCTCGCCACCTGCGTTGCATATCATTCTTGTCCCGAGACTATAACCCGTCCCTTTGTGGCATTATGCCAGTGATCCCTCTGTATATTTAAACATGTTGCATACTAACTTGTGTCTTTGTGGCAGGGAAGGCATGGTAAGTATTGTGCAGGTCATTCAGACGGACAGGTAAAATCCACCGAACGGTGGCACATTCATTTCCGTAAATTCTATATGCTGCTTACTTGTAAATGAACTAAGGCAAGATAGAAACCCACAAAATATGCATGCTTCATTAAAATAACGTGTTGATTGGTATAGTTCGGTTAGCTCGCCTTCACCAGTATGTTTCGACATACTGACCCTCGTTGAAACAGGTTCTCTGCACTAAGGCGAACCGAGCGAGGAGCCGAAGTCGTCTTCCCGATCCAGTCCTGCTGTAGGCGCATCCTCTGGTCGCGCCGCTTTTGAAGTACTTGAAGATAGAAGCTTGCAACTTTATATACAATGCAGCTTCGTGGTAAAGTCGTCCTCCAGCCTGGAGGTCTTTATTATTTTGAAGTTTATAAAGGGATATAATGTACATGACTGCTATCTCATTTTGAGTCAACACTTTTGTAAGCCCGTGCGACATATTAGCTGACTCGTTCAGGAGTTTGTAATAGATGTTCATTATCAATAAAGAGAACTTTTCCATGTTTCAAATCTGTGTTTCAATTTATCTGCGTACTCTAAATATGTGCTTGCTATGCAAATCATTAAAGCCTTGTGCGGGCGCAACCCCAAGCCAGCACGATGGTCACGATTCGGGGGACGCCTCAACGATTCTACGGAATCGGGTCGTGACATGAACTCTGTACCGAATGATTTATTCCTATGCCCTGCACGCAATCTGGTGGAGGTATCAATACATTGAATGTACTAGTAGGGAGGCCTCTCTGTAAACCCCCTCGATTTATTCTGTTGATAGTTAGAGTGGATTTGGAAAAATTTTGATAGTAGATGTCGAGGTTTATAGTAGAGATAATTTATCTGGTATTTAATTCAATTAATTAAAACCCTTGGCGCGCCCTATCATTTTCTGATTTTTCGGAGCCCAATATCAGCCCATAAATTCTGTTCAATTATTGTACTTTCGACTCGAGCCGCCAAATTAGGCATTAGACTTTTTTGTCTTTTAAAATTAATTTTTTGTGTGCTCTAAATTAATTGCATAACATTCCGAAATCGTAACACATATTTAATTCCGTGTCGGACACCTGTGTCGTTACCCTAAATTTTGGGATACCAACTTAACCCGTTGAGCCGGACCAACTAAAGGGTCCAAGACTGACTCCAAGCCCCCACCATTTTTGGCCTTTGCATCATTTCCGGATTTTGACCCCAAGTGCCCCAATTAAATTAAATTTGTGGGACACTTTATTTCTATTTAAATCGGGGATACCAACTTTGTAAAGCCCAATTTTAATCCTAAATTAATCCCAATGCCTTTCTAATTAAATTCGTGCCTAACGCACAATACCCTCTCACCATGAAAATTGCTAAACATATTTTTCTTCGCAATTTTTGTGTTATTTTATGTGTCCATGTAATTTCCCGAATTTATGGGGCTAAGTTACAATTATTGAATTGTGTGGCACCACCCTATTGGCTATGAATAATTGAGAGGGTCCCAAAATAGGGTCCCATTCACACCCATGCATTCACCCCTCATGAAGAAAACCCTCTTCTCTTCATGATCAATCACAACCATTCATTTTGAATGGGTTGATCACAACCCTCCATCTCCTTCACACACACCCCTATAAAGTAACTCCTCACCCCACCCTCAACACACATTCCAACCGGCCCTAATCCCAAGGGGGAAAACTTCTCTCTCTCCTCACTCCTTCATTTAAAGCCCCCATGCAAACTTCTTCCTCCATTCTCAATTGCATTTTTCTTCTTCTTCTTCCTTCATTTCCTCTCCTCCTCACTGTATTCACCCGACTCCAGCTTCAGCTCCCCGCCCGACCGGCCGCTCCGGCTACGATCTGCCGACCGACTGTAGGTGCTTCGCTGACTTGACGGAGCAGCCGCCGACTGCTGTGCATCGGTCCGACCAGACAGCCCTCCAGCGGTTGTGTTCTCCCTGCCGACCGGCAGTGCACTTCCCGCACAGACTGAGCTGCGGCGCCGACCGGCTATGCAGTGCTCCGGCCGACTGCATCAGCACTCCGGCATTCCCGACCGACCTCACTTTCCCCCGCCGGCAGTGTGATTCCCCGCACTCCGACGACGGTCCGGTCATCTTCATCATCTCCTCATCGTCCGTTTTTGCCACCACCATCACCACCTATCCAGCTTCACGCCACCACCACCTCCTGTGCAATACCACCACCCCCATGTCACCACGACCCCATCCTCCCGAGCTTCACCCCGGCCGAGTCCCCCGGCCGACTTCCACCCGCTGTGCCAACTCCGGCCAGACCCTTAGGCACCGGCCACCTCAGCTCGTGACCACCCCGCCTCTCCTCGTCATTTTCATCATCAACATCATCCATTATCTTTACCATAGTCATCGACACCCCTCCGGCCAACAACTACCCCGACGTGCCCCCGTTCCACCACCAAGGTGAGCACTTCCCTTCTATTTGTGTGGTTTATTATGTTAGGTTTGTTATGTTAGTTTAGTATTATCGTGTGGGGGGGGGTTATATACGTTGAGTTAGCATTGATGGTATGTTTAATGCATTGATCGTTACGGTTTGAGGTTATATAAAATATGCGTTGAAGGGTGTGGCGGAGCAGGTGTAATTGTTGGGGATGCTCTAGATGAGCTTAGAGTATTGAAAGCATGAGTTTTAGAATTTATTATCTTTTAATATATAAGAAATTGATGGTTAAATGCAAGGTAGATATTTAGGTTTATTTCAGGTTGTAATATGCACTTGATGGTTGGGGATGATTTAGATTAAGTGTAGGGTTTATAACGCATCAAGTTTAAGGTTTGGTATAATCGTTCCAAGCAAATTGATGGACATTGAGGAGCAGATAATTGATTTTGAAATATTGTGAAATATCAAACCATTAGTCACCCTTTGAGAATTGATAAATAATGATGATCTTAATGGAGTAGTAGTTTTATTGTGAAATGGTAAAGGTTGTATATAATTGGGGGTTTAGATAAATAATTATTTATTTCGAGGATGATAATTAATTGTACATGTGAATGTCTGTGAACACCGGGGTAAAACCGAGGATATGATCATGGTTTAAACTATTGAATGTCATGATGAATGTAGTGAGATCGAGGTTTGGTTAGATGATATGAAACGAATGATTAACTAGATTAGATGTAATATACCCTGAGTCAACCCTGGTCAACCCTCTAGTTTCGTATCCCTGTAAGTTATAACTAAGATTGTAGCATATGTTTAGACGTGTGTCACACCCCTGTTTGCCGTGTGATAAAGTTTGTATCTCGTCTCTAGGTACTGCGGGACCTGAGGACTTGGACGCGGTACCAGATCCCCGACATCAGCAGCCGAACGCAGGCAAGTGTACCTTGCCACCTTGTATTTCAGTTTACAGATATTTATTATTTCGTTATGTACTTTGTGCACGTAATTATGTTGACGTTCGATACTTCGCGTCCGGTTCACAACCGGATGCTGACGTTGGTCGTAACGTCTTAGAATAATTGTTAGATACTTTGTAGTACCTAGATGCACGTACCAGAGTACATCGATACCCCATGACACACTTATATACCATGATCGTGCCAGATTCCTGTATCCTGATACTGACATCATGACCAGAGACTGGGACGACCTTAGGGTCACGTCTGTTGAGTTAATTCTGTGTGTCAAGACTTTAGCTAGAGGTTCAGGTTCAACGCACAATCGTTGACCGCTTGGGAATGGGAAGACAGTTACTAGACGTTTGGGCTACTCTGCACGCGCTTATATATATGTAGTATTTTGTAGTGATACCTGTATCTAGTGTAGCTGTTTCACCCGTGTGTCTCTGTGCTCGGAGCTACGGTCCGACCCGTGTGTCTCTGTGTTCGGAGCTACGATTTTATATTAGAAAGCCCACGCATCGAACATTGTCTTTAAACTGTGTCACACCAGTTTGGTTATGATAGATTACCCTGTTGTTGCACTTGTACTATCTGTTTACCTGGCATGTTGTTTTTTTGTACCTTGTTACGTCCCTCTGAGGACCTGGTTCCCTGCCAGTTTTGCAGCATAGATGATTACGGAGCATTTGGAGTTGCTGTTGGAGTTGCATGTCCTGCGAGCATGGTACCAGGTACTCACATTATATCTATCGGCATTATAGTTATTTTGCAGTATTTATTTCATCTGCTGTTGTAGCCTAGTTTTTATAGACTCATATTTCTTCTCGGGTCTATTCGAGTTAGTGTGTTATGGGGCGGCCGACTCTAGCACATATAGCTCTTTCTTGTATACTGTTGTACATTGTGGATTAAGACATAGAGGTTTACATTTATGGAATATCTAGATAGTGCCCTTTATATTACAGCTTATACGTATTCGAGTCAGACCAGAGTCTGGTCGAATGCGTAGCTGGCGTGTCACGTATTCCTGGTCCTACGTATTTTGGGACTGGGGCGTGACATATTTTTGTGGTGGCCCATGCAGGTCCGATTTAAATCGTCTTGGTCACCTGACTGTTCCAAGCGAGCCTGCAAATTAGGAATAGAAGTTATGATTGTTGAATATGATCTCAATCCATAATCGATTTTAAAGCTCTTTGTATGTGATTATCGCCCTTGGACTTCCACTTTGCATTCATTCAATCTTCGTCAATATTGCTATCCTTGTTTCTCGTCCCCTATTGTTCGAGGAGACGAATGCTTGTGACTGATGACTTCCCTCCAGAAGAAGATCAAAGACCAGACGACAGGAGACAGAATTCGTATACCTTTCTCGAAGAAGATTATTACCTTATCAGGATAGATTGATGGGTTCTTTGGATTCTAGAACTAGTATGAAAGGTTGGCAAGAGAGTTGGACCCAGTAGTACCCTACCCGTGCTTGAGGTAGCAGTGAGCTTGGAAGTACTGAGAGCTGGAAGGATTGTTGATCATGACCTAGAATGATTTATGGGAATGCATAGCCTGATGATGGAAACTAGTAGTTGTATATGATAGCAATGCTAGGAACGATGATTATGAGCTAGAGGAGATAAAATTTTTAGGATCTCACTTGAAAGATAATAATCGGATTCCAGGAATTTTAGTATGTGCTTGGGTGACATCATTATTATAGTTGTAATTATGACTTGGAGAGATAAATAACGAAAAGAAGAAAACTCGAAGAATAAAAATTTTAGGGAAAATTTGAGGAGAAGAGAAATTATACTTTAGGCAGGGGAGAAAATTTTCTTTTAAAGGATTAGTGGGGTAAACAGAACAGGAAGATTTATTTTGAGGTTAAATCTGGAAGATGACACCGTCCTAGCATGAGTTGATTGAGCCAATACCACGCGACACTAGATTGTCGACGTGATTACATTATTTATGACCACCCGATTACCCTGAGTTTGAGTTACTTCAGGGAGCCCGGGAGCATGGTGCCCATCCTTAGAGGCACACAATGCAGGGTGAACCAGTGTACCCCCGCATTATATCAAAGTTTGAGGAGGTGATTCTAGAGAACCTTCCGGGCTTGCCACCAAATAGAGAGATAGAATTTGCTATAGAGTTGACTCCAAGAGCGGGGCCAATTATTTTTCCCGTCTTCAGACTAGCACCATTATAGTTGTCTGAGTTGAAGGTCCGTAGTAGAGGATCTCTTAGAAAAGGATTTCAGTCGGGCTAGCGTTTCTCCATGGGAAGCAACCATCTAAATAGTGCCGAAGAAGGATGAGACAGTATACTTGTGTATTGATTACAGGACATTAAATACCGTAGCAATAAAGAACAAGTACCCTATGCCGCGCATCGATGATTTATTTGATTAGCTTAGCTGCGCATATGCATTCTCGAAGATCGATCTCAGATCAAGCTATCACCAGATCAAGGTATGGAGAGAGGACATTCTGAAGACGGCTTTTCGGATAAAGTATGGACACTGTGAGTTTCTAGTCATGTTGTTTTAACTAACGCGACAGCAGTAATTATGAGCCTAATGAGCAGTATTTTCCACCAGTACTTAGATAAGTTCGTGGTGATAATTATAGATGACATATTGGTATGTTCCAAGAGTCAGGAGGAGCATGAGAGACATCTCAGGATCGTATTGGAGAAGTTGAGACAGAAAGGCAGTACGCCAAGCTCCGCAAATATGAGATATGTTTAGATGGAATAGATAGTCTACGCATCAGGACAGCTGAGAGTTCATGGGAACGATTATTCGATGCATAGTCTAGAGCTAGCTACAGTGATATTGTACTAAAGCTATGGCGACACTACCCTTATAGAGAGCGTGTTGAGATTTATACAGAACACAAAGGTCTGAAATATGCCTACACAAATAAGGAGCTCAACATGGGACAGAGACACTGGCTGGAATTGATGATAGATTATGAAATCAAGTTGCAGGACCACTCTGGCAAGACGAATGTGGTTTATGACTCATCGCCAGTTGTTAGAGGATTTTCAGGAACTCAGGATTAAGATTGTATTGCCAGGCATGGATGGACGGATGGCCAGTCTTGAGGTTCAATCTACTTTGGTTGAGAGGATCAAGGCAGCATTGCCTACGGACACGAGATTTATACGATTGCGAGAAAGGACAGAGGCCGACATGCAAACGGGATTCAAGATTCATGAAGACGGAACATTGAGGTGCGAGGATCTCCTATATGTTCCAAGTGGCAAGCTACGCCAAGAGTTAATGACCGAGGCTCATAGCTCGATTATTCTATTTCATCCCGGGGGTACGAAGATGTACCGAGATGCGAGGCAACATTACTGGTGGCAGGGGATGAAGAGAGAAATTGCAAGATTCGTGGCAAAATATTTAGTTTGGCGACAAGTCAAGTCTAAACATCAGAGGACTGCAGGATAATCGCAGCCACTTCCCATTCTCGAGTGGAAGTGGGAACACATTACCATGGACTTCGTCACAGGATTCCCGCGAAGCCCTGGCGGGAAGGATGCAGTTTGGGTTGTCATAGACAGACTCACCAAGTCTGCACATTACTTGCCCTTCAGAGTTGGACAATCCACAGAGATACTAGCTGACATGTATATGAGACAGATAGTACAATTACATGGAGTGCCTGTCAGCATCGTATCGGATCGTGATTCCAGATTCACGTCACATTTTTGGCGGAGTATGCAGGAGAGCCTAGGAACTCGTCTCAAGTTCAGCACTGCGTATCATCCACAGACTGATGGACAGTCAGAGTGCATGATACAGATATTAGAGGATATGTTGAGGGCGTACATGATTGATTTTGGAGGATCTTGGGAGGACCATCTCCATTTGGTAAAATTTTTCTACAATAACAGTTACCAGGCCAGCATACAGATGGCACCTTATGAGGCACTGTACGGCAGGAAATATAGGTCGCCAGTTTATTGGAGTGACGTGGGAGAGCGTCAGATACTTGATCCATAGTTGGTGACACAGACCGTAGAGAAGGTCAAGCAGATTCAGAGCCACCTGCGCGCAGCACAGGACAGACAGAAACACTGGGCAGACGCGCATCACAGACCATTGGAGTTCAAGGAGGGTGACCACGTATTTTTGAGGATGTTGCCCACCCGCAGTACCATCAGATTCGGAGGCAGAGGCAAGCTGAGTCCGAGGTACATCGGACCTTTTGATATTTTGGAACGAGTGGACGAAGTGGCTTACCGTCTTGCATACCTCCATCATTAGAGGGAGTACATGACGTATTTCACGTATCGCAACTGAGGAGATATGTCGCAGACCCTAGCCACGTACTTGATCATTCGGAGATTACAGTCGGACCTAGTCTGTCTTACGTAGAGCAGCCAGTTGAGATCCTCGATCGCAGCGAGAAGACTTTGAGAGGGCAGACGATTCGACTGGTCAGAGTGGCATGGAAGCACCATTCACCAGGCGAGTCTACTTGGGAGCGCGAGGATTCTATTCGGTAGCGATTCCCGTACTTGTTTGAGGAGCAAGGTACGAATTTACGTACGATAATTGATTACTAGTGTTTAAAAATTCTATTAGATATTATCGTGCTTTACTTTTAATTTCGGGGACAAAATTTTTCTAAGTTGGGCAGAATGTAAACTCCCTCGATTTATTCTGTTGATAGTTAGAGTGGATTTAGAAAAATTTTGATAGCAGATGTCGAGGTTTAGAGCAGAGATAATTTATCTGGTATTTAATTCAATTAATTAAAACCCTTGGCGCGCCCTATCATTTTCTGATTTTTCGGAGCCCAATATCAGCCCATAAATTCTGTTCAATTATTGTACTTTCGACTCGACCCACCAAATTAGGCATTGGACTTTTCCTTCTTTTAAAATTAATTTTTTCTGTACTCTAAATTAATTGCCCAACATTCCGAAATCGTAACACATATTTAATTCCGTGTCGGACACCTGTGTCGTTACCCTAAATTTTGGGATACCAACTTAACCCGTTGAGCCGGACCAACTAAAGGGTCCAAGACTAACTCCAAGCCTCCACCATTTTTGGCCTTTGCGTCATTTTTGGATTTTGACCCCAAGTGCCCCAATTAAATTAAATTTGCGGGACACTTTATTTCTATTTAAATCAGGGATACCAACTTTGTAAAGCCCAATTTTAATCCTAAATTAATCCCAATGCCTTTCTAATTAAATCCGTGCCTAACGCACAACACCCTCTCTCCATGAAAATTGCTAAACATATTTTTCTCCGCATTTTTTGTGTCATTTTATGTGTCCATGCAATTTCCCGAATTTATGGGGCTAAGTTGCAATTATTGAATTATGTGGCACCACCCTATTGGCCATGAACAATTGAGAGGGTCCCAAAATAGGGTCCCATTCACATCCATGCATTTACCCCTCATGAAGAAAACCCTCTTCTCTTCATGATCAATCACAACCATTCATTTTGAATGGGTTGATCACAACCCTCCATCTCCTTTACACACACCCCTATAAAGTAACTCCTCAACCCACCCTCAACACACATTCCAACCGACCCTAATCCCAAGGGGGAAAACTTCTCTCTCTCTCCTCACTCCTTCATTTAAAGCCCCATGCAAACTTCTTCCTCCACTCTCAATTGCATTTTTCTTCTTCTTCTTCTTCCTTCATTTCCTCTCCTCTTCACTGTGTTCACCCGACTCCAGCTTCAGCTCCCCTCCCGACCGGCCGCTACGGCTACGGTCCGCCGACCGACTGTACGTGCTCCGCTGACTGGACGGAGCAGCCGCCGACCGCTGTGCATCGGTCCGACCAGACAGCCCTCCAGCGGCTGTGTTCTCCCCGCCGACCGGCAGTGCACTTCCCGCACAGACTGAGCTGCGGCGCCGACCGGCTATGCAGTGCTCCGGCCGACTACATCCGCACTCCGGCGTTCCCGACCGACCTGACTTTCCCCCGCAGGCCGTGTGATCCCCCGTACTCCGGCGACGGTCCGGCCATCTTCATCATCTCCTCCTCGTCCGTTTTCGCCACCACCATCACCACCTATCCAGCTTCACGCCACCACCACCTCCTGTGCAATACCACCACCCCCACGTCACCACGACCCCATCCTTCCGAGCTTTACCCCGGCCGAGTCTCCCGGCCGACTTCCACCCGCAGTGCCAACTCCGGCCAGACCCTTAGGCACCGGCCACCTCAGCCCGTGACCACCCCGCCTCTCCTCCTCATCTTCATCATCAACATCATCTACCATCTTCACCATAGTCATCGACACCCCTCCGGCCAACTACTACCCCGACGTGCCCCCGTTCCACCGCCAAGGTGAGCACTTTCCCTCTATTTGTGTGGTATATTATGTTAGGTTTGTTATGTTAGTTTAGTATTATCGTGTGTGGGGGGGGGGGGGGGGTTATATACGTTGAGTTAGCATTGATGGTATGTTTAATGCATTGATCGTTACGGTTTGAGGTTATATAAAATATGCGTTGAAGGGTGTGGCGGAGCAGGTGTAATTGTTGGGGATGCTCTAGATGAGCTTAGAGTGTTGAAAGCATGAGTTTTAGAATTTATTATCTTTTAATATATAAGAAATTGATGGTTAAATGCAAGGTAGATATTTAGGTTTATTTCAGGTTGTAATATGCACTTGATGGTTGAGGATGATTTAGATTAAGTGTAGGGTTTATGAACGCATCAAGTTTAAGGTTTGGTATAATCGTTCCAAGCAAATTGATGGACATTGAGGAGCAGATAATTGATTTTGAAATATTGTGAAATATCAAACCATTAGTCACCCTTTGAGAATTGATAAATAATGATGAACTTAATGGAGTAGTAGTTTTATTGTGAAATGGTAAAGGTTGTATATAATTGGGGGTTTAGATAAATAATTATTTATTTCGAGGATGATAATTAATTGTACATGTGAATGTCTGTGAACCCCGGGGTAAAACCGAGGATATGATCATGGTTTAAACTACTGAATGTTGTGATAAATGTAGTGAGATCAAGGTTTGGTTTGATGATATGAAACGAATGATTAACTAGATTAGATGTAATATACCCTGAGTCAACCCTGGTCAACCCTTTAGTTTCGTATCCCTGTAAGTTATAACTAAGATTGTAGCATATGTTTAGATGTGTGTCACACCCCTGTTTGCCGTATGATAGATTATTGATTGAGTTTGTATCTTGTCTCTAGGTACTGCGGGACCTGAGAACTTGGACGCGGTACCAGATCCCCGACATCAGCAGCCGCACGCAGGCAAGTGCACCTTGCCACCTTGTATTTCAGTTTACAAATATTTATTGTTCCGTTATGTACTTTATGCACGTAGTTATGTTGACGTTCGATACTTCGCGTCCGGTTCACAACCGGGTGCTGACGTTGGTCGTAACATCTTAGAATAATTGTTAGATACTTTATAGTACCTCGATGCACGTACCGGAGTACATCGATACCCCAGGACGCACTTATACACCATGATCGTGCCAGATTCCTGTATCCTGATACTGACATCATGACCAGAGACTGGGACGACCTTAGGGTCGCGTCTGTTGAGTTAATTCTGTGTGTCGAGACTTTAGTTAGAGGTTCAGGTTCAACGCACAATCGTTGACCGCTTAGGAAGGGGAAGACAGTTACTAGACGTTTGGGCTACTCTGTACGCGCTTATATATATGTAGTATTTTGTAGTGATACCTGTATCTAGTGTAGCTATTTTACCCGTGTGTCTCTGTGTTCGGAGCTACGATTTTATATTAGAAAGCCTACGCGTCGAACATTGTCTTTAAACTGTGTCACACTAGTTTGGTTATGATAGATTACCCTGTTGTTGCACTTGTACTATCTGTTTACCTGGCATGTTATTTTTCTGTACCTTGTTATGTCCCTCTGAGGACCTGGTTCCCTGCCAGTTTTGCAGCATAGATGATTATGGAGCATTTTGAGTTGCTGTTGGAGTTGCATGTCCTACGAGCATGGTACCAGGTACTCACATTATATCTTCCGGCATTATAGTTATTTTGCAGTATTTATTTTATCTGCTGTTGTAACCTAGTTTTTATAGACTCATATTTCTTCTCGGGTCTATCCGAGTTAGTGTATTTTGGGGCGGCCGACTCTAGCACATACAGCTCTTTCTTGTATACTGTTGTACATTGTGGATTGAGACATAGAGGTTTACATTTGTGGAATATCTAGATAGTGCCCTTTATATTACAACTTATACGTATTCGAGTCAGACCAGAGTCTGGTCGAATGCGTAGCTGGCGTGTCACATATTCCTGGTCCTATGTATTTTGGGACTGGGGCATGACACTCTCGCCCTCTCAACAAAACCAATCACGTTCAATATGTTTTGTTCACCAACTTATTATGTTGTTTTTCTAGTATAGTCTTAGGATAAGTTACATGGCATACTAAATGTAAAGCCTACTCGTGTCTCAGATAAGAGTGTCATCGAATAACTGAGATTGTCTTACCAATTATTACCATTTGGCCTTCCATGTTCAAGAGACACATCAATGGTTTCTAGCATAGATATAATAAAATAAAAGAAATTACTATATAAACTCTTAGTGTCTTGAACGTGTCTCTACTATAGACATGTTATACTCAAACCATATAGTGTACCATGCATTCGTCTTCGTGCACAAACGGTATAAACATAGATTACCGCTAGTAAGGCTAACTTGATCTATTTGAAGAGGCCACTGGCACCACAAGCCATCTTGGACTATATTCTGGTATTCAAAAATCACCTTCATGAGTGAGCGTAATTCACACCGTCAGTTCTCGAATACTAATATTGCGATGCTCCTTTAGTGGTCGATCGCACTGTCACGACCCGCACCCGGTATAGGGGCACGAGAGCGTGGATACGTCCAGCCTACGCCGCAGCATCGATGGTAGAACACTGTCTAGGTTACAGTAATACTATACAGCTAACACCTGTCAATGATGTCCATCTCCATAAGGAGGTCAACATACATCTCACAATAATCTCACAAGTAACTCAATCACAACAACTATAAGGCACGATAAAAGATAAAAGGGAATGACATAGTTAAACACCATGTCTCAAACATGAAGATAAATCACAGTCTAGCTGTCTAACACAAGTCTCCAATTAAACTTAACATAAGTCTAAACATAAACTGAAATAACCTAAATAAGTCTCAAGCATAAATAAATACTATCTAGATAGTTGTAGGCAATGTCTCATCTAGAAGCATAGTCTCCTCTAGGATCTCTGGTACATAGTCTGCATCTATACCTGGTCCGTAGTGCGTGGTACAGAAATCCTCAAGATTCTCTGGAAAAAAATATTCAGTCAGGATTGGAACAAAAATACACCTCTAACAGCAGTTCCACATATATTGACAAAAACTATAATACAGTGTAAAGAAATACAAGAGAAAGTGAAATACTGGCAATGAGAAATACTGGAACAAAGTACTGGAACATCATCATCAATATGCATCTGACAAGGAATAGAACTACGAGTGTACGCAAGTACAAAGAACTGGTATATAAGTGTGTATAATAACAGCAACTAGAACATATGGAAATACAAGATCAATCTATCAAGATACATGTCAAGAAATCATCTATCTAAGTGTGTGAAATATCAGTATATCATGTGATCGGCTTGGGACTATATGACTTATTACATGGATTAGCGATCATCCCCAACAGGTCAGGCTAACCAGATGTAACAGCGATGAGGCATGTAAGGGTAAGGCTGCACCGACGTGAGATGTGGGTGAGCTAATGCTGCATGTAAAGTTGGGTATGATCATATAAACTACTAATACTTCCCCGTTTTCCCCAGCTAGCACGATGGATTCCAATCACGACTCCTCGTGACAGGTCTCAATGATGCTAACTCGTATAAACAACAGTGTCAGAGTCATGTACGCTATATAACAAGAATTATAGAGATAATCAACATAATGGAAACTGTCAGAGAATGTACTCGCCTGTGGTCCTTTGCTGGCAATATCACTGTCTGGGTTCCAGGTGTCGTCTGAATGATCCAACAGTCCTATAGACATAGCATATAATACAATACTTCATCAGACAATACTCTAGCACACAATCAACATAATGATCTCAACAGGCTACACTAGGGGTGGTCACGTCTGTCGTTGTTGTGCATAACAGACAGTCAATAATATGGTCTTGCCAGTACGTCGGTGTACATATGGCAGTCTGCTAACATACTACATGGTCACAGGTCAATGTAACTACGGGGTTTCCGTGGTTACATTCAAGTCATCTAGGGCATATATTACATAGTACATACTACGGCTAACGTATCTCGTAGTACTAATTAATTACACAATTAATAGATATTCATATGTTTATACTTAATTCAATTCATACGATGCACATTTCTATATACGTATGTATTATGCTGATTGAAAATTATACGGTTCATAGGCATCTGCATTAATATTCATTAATTATGATTATAATACACGTATATATATACTAGGGAATATCTATACACTACTTATACGTATGTATATAGATATTAGCTGGGAACATATAATATACATACCAATATACCAATACGCATGCAAATACGTATATACATACGTCCTTATAGTTATATATATATCACAGGAAATGACGGGGACGTGGACAGGAGCGAACCTGCATGCGGCACGATGATGAGGACGATGATGTCAACGATCAGGGGGTGGTCGGTCGATTAAAGTGGTGTTGACGAGCGGCGGGGTACTCGACGTCGATAGCAGCAGGTCACGACGGCTCCAGGCGAACGCAGTCGGGCTTGGGTCAGCGTTCAGCGGGTTCGACGCAACATTCAGCGGGTTCGACGCAGCATTCAGCGGGTTCGAGGCGGCGTTCAGGCGGGTTCGACGCGGCGTTCAGGCGGGGCATCGTCCAGGCTCGATGGCAGCGGGTCCTGCGCTCGGGGACAGCGGGTCCTGCGCTTGGGGTCAGCGGTTGTTCGGCGCTCGGGGTCAGCGGGTCCTGCGCTCGGGGACAGCGGGTCCTGCGCTCGGGGTCAGCGGCTGTTCGGCGCTCGGGTCAGCGGCTGTTCGGCGCTCGGGGGTCCAACGAGGAACAGTAAAGTCGGGGGGGGGTCGGAGATGGTCGGCTGGTGTATTAGGTTTTGATTGAGAAGGAAATAGGGAAGCAATACTTATGTATATATATGTAATCATAGTAGACTTTGGGTTGACCTAGAATTAGGTCTGGTCAAGGCCTTCTTGGGATTGGGCTTTCTCATAGGTATTACAATGGTTGGAATTTCAATTAATAAAGAAATTGCTAGAATGCTTTGGTTAGATGGTCTGAGGCCATGGTTCAGGGAAATTGATGTTGTATTACACACTTCCAAGAATTTATGGAATTTACACCTAAAGAAGAATTTGGGTTTATTTACGTATCGTCCAACGGAATGGATACCTCAATGTACTCTTGCACCAAGGTGTCTAAACAATAAAAAGTTGTACAAGTTTGACTTATAAATCAATTTAATAAAAGTGAATGCAAGTGGTGTTCTAAAATTCGAAATAACGGTAAGGTGCTACAAAATAAAGTCACAAAAATTGAGAATAATCAATTATCATGCAGTCATTTACTCATTAATTACGAAAATACGAAATACCCCTAATCCAAAAAGTGGGGGTGACAAGTCTACCCTCCTTAAAGAATTTTGTCCTCGAAATTTAAAATGACTAACACAAGAACAAGCAATCAATTAATGAATTATATCTCAAGTCTCGAAGAGATATGGATACCGCTCGCGCATTTCGTCCTCTCTCTCCCAAGTTGATTCTCCTGGAGAGTGATTTCTCCATGCAACACGAACCAAGGGAATAGTCTGGTTCTGCAATATCTTCTCTCTACGATCCAAGATCTCCACCGGTTGTTCAGGATAGCTGAGTGTCGGTCCAACTTCGATCTCCGAGTGATCTAATACGTGACTAGGATCTGCCATGTACCGTCTCAGCTGTGACACGTGGAACACGTTATGCACTCCATCTAGAGCAGGCGGCAAGTCTAGTCTATAGGCCACTGTACCGATCCTTGCAAGAACACTGACGGGCCCGATGTATCGTGGACTAAGCTTTCCTCCTCTGCCGAAACGAATCGTGCCCCGTGTCGGAGAAATTTATAGGAACACCAAATCGCCAACCTAGAACAACGATCTTAACATGCAACCTAAACAAAGCAATCACAAACCAAACAAAACAAATCAAAACAATACCTGAAACTCTAGGGGTCTACGGTGACCATCTGTCCAATGCCTCTGTCTGTCCTGCGCCACTCGCAGTCTGTCTCTGATAAGTTTCACCTTTTCTGCTGCATCCACGACCATTTCTGGTCCTAACAAGGCTCTTTCTCCAACATCATCCCAAGATAAAGGGGTACGATACCTCCGTCCATATAAAGCCTCAAATGGTGACATCTCAATGCTGGCCTGGTAGCTGTTGTTGTAAGCAAACTCTACCAAGTGTAGATGATCCTCCCAAGAGCCTCCGAGATCCAATACGCAAGTGCGTAGCATATCTTCAAGGGTCTGAATCGTCCTTTCAGACTGCCCGTCTGTCTGAGGGTGATATGCGGTACTGAACTTGAGCTGAGTGCCCAAGCTAGACTGCAGGCTCCTCCAGAAATAGGAAGTGAAATGACTATCCCGATCTGAGATAATACTCACAGGAACTCCATGTAATCTGACAATCTGCTGTACGTACATCTCTGCTAGCTTCTCCATTGAAGTACCCACTTTAAAAGGTAAGAAGTGGGCTGATTTAGTCAATCCATCCACGATGACCCAAATTGCGTCCTTTCCTCCTGGAGAACGAGGAAGTCCCGAAATAAAGTCCATAGTCACGTGCTCCCACTTCCATTCTGGAATAGGTAAAGGTTGAAGCAATCCCCCTGGCCTCTGTGGATCTGCTTTCACCTGTTGGCACACTAAACATCGGGATACAAAGCGTGCTACTTCGCGCTTCATACCATACCACCATACATGCCTCCTCAAATCTTGATACATCTTGTTGGCTCCGAGATGCATCGAGTACTGAGAGCGGTGTGCCTCTTGTAAAACTTCTTCGCGCAGCTCTCCGCTTGGCATACACATCCTCGTGCCATGTTGTAAGGATCCATCACCTGCAATAGTGAAATCGTCTATCAATCCTACCTGAACTTGTGCCCTAATATTCCTTAGAGTCTCATCATCGTACTGCGCAGCTCTAATTCTGTCTATCAGCTCTGATTGAATCTGCAGTTCCCACATCTGAATCTCAGCTCCTGGAACTAATACCTTAATTTTCAAGCTCTCAAGATCAGCTAATAAGTGTCTATCCGAAGTCAAGCACATAGCTATTGGGTACCTGCTCAAGGCATCCGCGACTACATTGGCTTTCCCTGGATGATACTGTAATGAGATATCAAAGTCTTTCATCAATTCTAACTACCTACTCTGTCTCATATTCAGATCCTTCTGTGTAAACACGTACTTTAAGCTCTTGTGGTCTGTAAAGATTTCCGCACGCTCTCCGTACAGATAGTGCTTCCACAATTTTAGGGCAAAGATAACTACTGCTAACTCCAGATCGTGAGTGGGGTAGTTCTTTTCATGAGGGCGTAATTGTCTTGAAGCATAGGCAATTACTTTCCCGTGTTGTTGAAGAACGCATCCCAACCCTTTTCCTGAAGCATCACTGTAGATAGTGAATCCACCTGTCCCTGATGGCAACGTCAAAACTGGTGCTGTCGTTAATCTCCTCTTCAGCTCATCGAATGCAGTTTGGCATTCTTCTGTCCAGACAAATTCCACATCCTTCTTGGTCAGCCTAGTCATTGGCTCTGCAATCTTGGAGAAGTCTTGTACAAATCTTCTGTAGTATCCTGCTAGTCCGAGAAAGCTCCTGATTTCAGCTACCGTACCGGGGGTAGCCCATGACTTCACTGCCTCTATCTTCTTTGGGTTAACTGAAATTCCGTCACCCGTTACCATGTGTCCAAGAAATTCAATATTTTCAAGAAAGAACTCGCACTTTGAAAGCTTCCCGTATAATTTCTCTCTCCTGAGTGTTTCTAAGACTATTCTCAGGTGCTCTTCATGTTCTTCTGGGGTTTTTGAATATACTAGAATGTCGTCAATAAACACTACTACGAACTTGTCAAGGTACTGGTGGAACACCTTGTTCATCAAGTTCATAAATACTGCTGGTGTATTGGTTAAACCAAACGGCATTACTGTAAATTCAAACTGGCCATATCTGGTTCGAAAGGCGGTCTTCGGTATGTCTTCTTTCTTCACTTTCACCTGGTGATAGCCGGACCTCAAGTCTATTTTTGAAAACACCTTCGCTCCGTTCAATTGATCGAAAAGATCATCTATCCTCGGCAGCGGGTATTTGTTTTTGATAGTGAGGTTATTCAAAGCTCTATAATCGATACACATACGTACCGTGCCATCCTTCTTTGGTACAAATAATATCGGTGCTCCCCATGGCGATGAACTGGACCTAATAAAACCTTTATCTTGCAGCTCCTCAACTTGTTTCTTTAGTTCTACCAACTCATTGTTGTTAACTCTATAGATATATTGCAAAATAGGCTCCGCTCCTGGTATCAAGTCTATAGAGAACTCAACTTCTCTGTTTGGTGGCAAACCTGGCAACTCCTCTGAAAATACATCCAGGAACTCCGCTATAAGTGGATGCGGTATCTCTTCTTCTTCCACCTTGGCTCCGCAAAAAGTGCCTCTGCTCCGCTCCTCTGCTCCTCTGGCAATCTCAAACTCTGGCTCTCCTGGTGGTCGAAATACTACTCTACCTCCGTAGTAATCTATAGAAGCATGGTGTTTACTTAACCAGTCCATTCCGAGTACAATATCGTATTCCGGAAGTGGCATGACGAGTAAACTCACGCTCAACTCTCGTCCTTCCAATAACACTCTCCGATTCTTACAACAATCACGGACTAGGATAATGCCTCCTCCTGTCGTGATCTTGTAAGTCCTATCTAATGGTTCCATTTCTAAATAATTTTTAATGACATAGGATACAGATACGAAACTATGGGAAGCGCCAGAATCAAATAATGCAAGTGTTGGAATAGAATCAAGTAAAACTGAACCTGAAATCACGTCTCCAGCTGGCTCGGCCTCCTCAGTGGTCATGGCGTAAGCTCGTCCTTGTGGTGCTCCTCTCTGTTGCTGCTGCTGCTGAGCAAACCTCTCCTGCTATGATGGAAGTGGAGGTCCTCTCTGCTGGCCTCCTGGTGCAATAGGTGCTCGGGCTGGTCCTCTCTGAGCTACTCCTCCTCCTTGGCGAGTCTGAATAGTTGGGCAGTCCCTCAGCTGATGTGCTGCTGATCCACTGCCCAACCTTTTTCTGCAGATATCTCTTGTATGTCCCATCTTTCTGCAATACGAACATGGGGCAACGAGTTGATTATGTCTTTGTGGTTGTTGTTGTTGAGCATGTCCTCGAACTGGTGCCTGTTGCTGGTGTTGCTGCTGGTGTTGTTGCTGGTATTGCCTATGTTGTTGTTGAAAATATGGGCGCTTGGCTGGTCCTGTGTTACCTCCTGTTGCTCCGGATGTATCGCGTCCTCTCTTGGGCCTGAGGTCCAAGTCGTCTTCGGCAATCTGGGCATCCATCAGAATACTCTCAAATGTAGCAGTACGTCGTACCGAAGTACGAGACTTGATCTCCCTATTTAATCCCTTCCTGAATTTCCAAGCTCTGTCTCCTGGGTCTCGAACCATCGATGGTGCAAATCGACTCAATCGACAAAACTCTGCAGCATATTCGTCGACTGACATACCTCCTTGGACTAAGTCATGGAACTGACTTTCTAATGCTCCCAAGGCTACGTCAGGAAAGAATTTCTCTTTGAAGAGTTCCTTAAAGTCCTCCCAAGTAAGTCCTTCAGCGGCGAGTCTCGGCTCTGTACGATACCACGTCAGTGCGATATCAAACATCTGGCTGCCAGCGGCCTCTATCTGAAGAATCTCTGGAATCTGTGATAAGCACAGATTCCTCTCTATGTCTTCTAACCATTCGTCAGCATATAGTATTCCTTCTGTTCCTTTGAACTCTCGAGGCATCATCCTCTTAAAGTCCACAATGGTACCAGGCCTCTGTTATTGCGGTTGTTGTGCTACTCTCTCCATAGCCTGGAGAGTCACCTGATGAGCATTCTCCATGCTCTCTCTCAACAGTTCGGTCTGCGCCTGGTGTACTTCTGCTTGCATTCTCTGAGCCTCAGCTTGAATACGCTGAGCCTCTGCTGTTACTCTCTGGGCCTCTAGCATGCCCTACATCAGTGTGAACATCTGTGCCCAGTCAGCGGGCACTCCTCCCGGAATCAGTGTCAATGGTGGTGGAAGGTTGTCTGTCATAGCTGGGGCAATCCTCTGTATAGGTGGAGGAGGAATCCCGTTAGTTGCAGACACTCCCACATGAACAGGAGATGTAGGAGAATCTCCTACACTGGGATGACCTTAGGGTCGCGTCTGTTGAGTTAATTCTGTGTGTCGAGACTTTAGCTAGAGGTTCAGGTTCAACGCATAATCGTTGACCGCTTAGGAAGGGGAAGACAGTTACTAGACGTTTGGGCTACTCTGCACGCGCTTATATATATGTAGTATTTTATAGTGATACCTGTATCTAGTGTAGCTGTTTTACCCGTGTGTCTCTGTGCTCGAAGCTATGGTCCGACCCGTGTGTCTCTGTGTTCGGAGCTACGATTTTATATTAGAAAGCCCACGCGTCGAATATTGTCTTTAAACTGTGTCACACTAGTTTGGTTATGATAGATTACCTTGTTGTTGCACTTGTACTATCTGTTTACCTGGCATGTTATTTTTCTGTACCTTGTTATGTCCCTCTGAGGACCTGGTTTCCTGCCAGTTTTGCAGCATAAATGATTACGGAGCATTTGGAGTTGCTGTTGGAGTTGCATGTCCTGCGAGCATGGTACCAGGTACTCACATTATATCTACCGACATTATAGTTATTTTGCAGTATTTATTTTATCTGCTGTTGTAGCCTAGTTTTTATAGACTCATATTTCTTCTCGGGTCTATTCGAGTTAGTGTGTTATGGGGCGGCCGACTCTAGCACATATAGCTCTTTCTTGTATACTGTTGTACATTGTGGATTGAGACATAGAGGTTTACATTTATGGAATATCTAGATAGTGCCCTTTATATTATAGCTTATACGTATTCGAGTCAGACCAGAGTCTGGTCGAATGCGTAGCTGGCGTGTCACGTATTCCTGGTCCTACGTATTTTGGGACTGGGGCATGACACTCTCGCCCTTTCAACAAAACCAATCACGTTCAATATATTTCGTTCACCAACTTATTATGTTGTTTTTCTAGTATAGCCTTAGGATAAGTTACATGGCATACTAAATGTAAAGCCTACTCGTGTCTCAGATAAGAGTGTCATCGAATAACTGAGATTGTCTTACCAATTATTACCATTTGGCCTTCCATGTTCAAGAGACACATCAATAGTTTCTAGCACAGATATAATGAAACAAAAGAAATTACTTTATAAACTCTTAGTGTCTTGAACGTGTCTCTACTATAGACATATTATACTCAAACCATATAGTGTACCATGCATTCGTCTTCATGCACAAACGGTCTGCACATGGATTACCGCTAGTAAGGCCAACTTGATCTATATGAAGAGGCCACTGGCACCACAAGCCATCTTGGACTATATTCTGGTATTCAAAAATTACCTTCATGAGTGCGTAATTCACACCGTCAGTTCTCGAATACTAATATTGCGATGCTCCTTTAGTGGTCGATCGCACTGTCACGACCCGTACCCGGTATAGGGGCACGAGAGCGTGGATACGTCCAGCCTACGCCGCAGCATCGGCGGTAGAACACTGTCTAGGTTACAGTAATACTATACAGCTAACACCTGTCAATGATGTCCATCTCCATAAGGAGGTCAACATACATCTCACAATAGTCTCACAAGTAACTCAATCACAACAACTATAAGGCACGATAAAAGATAAAAGGGAATGACATAGTTAAACACCATGTCTCAAACATGAAGATAAATCACAGTCTAGCTGTCCAACACAAGTCTCTAATTAAACTTAACATAAGTCTAAACATAAACTGAAATAACCTCCATAAGTCTCAAGCATAAATAAATACTATCTAGATAGCTGTAGGCAATGTCTCATCTAGAAGCATAGTCTCCTCTAGGATCTCTGGTACATAGTCTGCATCTATACCTGGTCCGTAGTGCATGGTACAGAAATCCTCAAGATTCTCTGGAAAAAAATATCCAGTCAGGATTGGAACGAAAATACACCTCTAACAGCAGTTCCACATATATTGACAAAAACTATAATACAGTGTAAAGAAATACAAGACAAAGTGAAATACTGGCAATGAGAAATACTGGAACAAAGTACTGGAACATCATCATCAATATGCATCTGACAAGGAATAGAACTACGAGTGTACGCAAGTACAAAGAACTGGTATATAAGTGTGTATAATAACAACAACTAGAACATATGGAAATACAAGATCAATCTATCAAGATACATGTCAAGAAATTATCTATCTAAGTATGTAAAACATCAGTATATCATGTGATCGGCTTGGGACTATATGACTTATTACATGGATTAGCGATCATCCCCAACAGGTCAGGCTAACCAGATGTAACAGCGATGAGGCATGTAAGGGTAAGGCTGCACCGACGTGAGATGTGGGTGAGCTAATGCTGCATGTAAAGTTGGGTATGATCATATAAACTACTAATACTTCCCGTTTTTCCCAGCTAGCACGATGGATTCCAATCACGACTCCTCGTGACAGGTCTCAATGATGCTAACTCGTGTAAACAACAGTGTCAGAGTCATGTACGCTATACAACAAGAATTATAGAGATAATCAACATAATGGAAACTGTCAGAGAATGTACTCGCCTGTGGTCCTTAGCTGGCAATATCACTGTCTGGGTTCCAGGTGTCGTCTGAATGATCCAACAGTCCTATAGACATAGCATATAATACAATACTTCATCAGACAATACTCTAGCACACAATCAACATAATGATCTCAACAGGCTACACTAGGGGTGGTCACGTCTGTCGTTGTTGTGCATAACAGACAGTCAATAATATGGTCTTGTCAGTACGTCGGTGTACATATGACAGTCTGCTAACATACTATATGGTCACAGGTCAATGTAACTACAGGGTTTCCGTGGTTACATTCAAGTCATCTAGGGCATATATTACATAGTACATACTACGGCTAACGTATCTCGTAGTACTAATTAATTACACAATTAATAGATATTCATATGTTTATACTTAATTCAATTCATACGATGCACATTTCTATATACATATGTATTATGCTGATTGAGAATTATACGGTTCATAGGCATCTGCATTAATATTCATTAATTATGATTATAATACACATATATATATACTAGGGAATACCTATACACTACTTATACGTATGTATATAGATATTAGCTGGGAACATATAATATACATACCAATATACCAATACGCATGCAAATACGTATATACATACGTCCTTATAGTTATATATATATCACAGGAAATGACGGGGACGTGGACAGGAGCGAACCTGCACGCGGCACGATGATGAGGACGATGATGTCAACGATCAGGGGGTGGTCGGTCGATTGAAGTGGTGTTGACGAGCGGCGGGGTACTCGACGTCGACAGCAGCAGGTCGCGACGGCTCCAGGTGAACGCAGTCGGGCTTGGTTCAGCGTTCAGTGGGTTCGACGCAACATTCAGCGGGTTCGACGCAGCATTCAGCGGGTTCGACGCGGCGTTCAGGCGGGTTCGACGCGGTGTTCAGGCGGGTTCGACGCGGCGTTCAGGCGGGGCAGCGTCCAGGCTCGGTGGCAGCGAGTCCTGCGCTCGGGGACAGCGGGTCCTGCGCTCGGGGTCAGCTGCTGTTCGGCGCTCGGGGTCAGCGGGTCCTGCGCTCGGGGACAGCGGGTCCTGCGCTCGGGGTCAGTGGCTGTTCGGCACTCGGGTCAGCGGCTGTTCGGCGCTCGGGGGTCCGACGAGGAACAGTAAAGTCGGGGGGTCAGAGATGGTCGGCTGGTGTATTAAGTTTTGATTGAGAAGGAAATAGGAAAGCAATACTTATGTATATATATGTAATCATAGTAGACTTTGGTTTGACCTAGAATTAGGTCTGGTCAAGGCCTTCTTGAGATTGGGCTTTCTCATGGGTATTACAATGGTTGGAATTTTAATTAATAAAGAAATTGCTAGAATGCTTTGGTTAGATGGTCTGAGGCCATGGTTCAGGGAAATTGATGTTGTATTACACACTTCCAAGAATTTATGGAATTTACACCTAAAGGAGAATTTGGATTTATTTACGTATCGTCCAACGGAATGGATACCTCAATGTACTCTTGCACCAAGGTGTCTAAACAATAAAAAGTTGTACAAGTTCGACTTATGAATCAATTTAATAAAAGTGAATGCAAGTGGTATTCTGAAATTCGAAATGACGGTAAGGTGCAACAAAAAAAAGTCACAAAAATTGAGAATAATCAATTATCATGCAGTCATTTACTAATTACGAAAAGACGAAAATACCCCTAATCCAAAAAGTGGGGGTGACACGCACTCCCACTATAAGTCTCGCAATACCTCAATTCCTCCTAGGCCGTATCACGCCCCAGAACCAGAATACTAGAGAGTGGGGGCAGACAAAGCCAGCTATGTATACCAGAGTACTCTAATACCCCAAGATACGGTCACTGCTGTAAATAGACATTAGGGGTTACACTACAAGCCATCAGTCATCCTAGGTCAAGCAGTCCTAGTATCTCAATCACAAGCAGGAATCCACCATGTACAAGATATATAATCATCATAAGCAAGATAGTAAAGCGTCTAAACAAAATATACATAGATGATCATGAAACTTGTAATACAAAATAAAGAACTAGCAAGAGTAATAGTCATGCATGATCAGCTCTAGCCATGGTCTAGAATATGCTAGGCATGTCATGCCTAGTAGGCGATGTATTAGGTATAAAATATGAGCTAACAGGTGCTTGGGCTAAACGCCACAAAAGAATATGTACAGTAAGCGGGAGAACAAAATAGAAACCGACTCAATCAGTCTAGTGCTTCTAGTGGTCATCATCCTCGAGAATATACCGAAGATCCTCTGGCTCTGCTACGGGATCTGGCCAAGCAAAACCAGTAGGGTCAGACCCCAAATACCATAAAAATAATTTTACGAAAAAAATTAAAATTTATCTGGAATCTATAAAACTCAAAGCTACCAGCATAAAAGCTAGGCACGGGTCTCACGTAGCATATAAAAATATACTCCAAGATGGAAACTCCAATATCTCTCTTGATATCGAGTCCAGACTACCAAGGTCAAATCTAGGCTAAGTAGAAAAACCAAAACTGAGCCCAAATCAATTCTAAAACACGCACAAGGTTGGAAATCACTAGAGAAACATAGTTAACACAACCATTTTCATGAAACCCTAAGTAATCAAAAACCAAGGAAAACGAAAACAATAATAAAATACTTTTGTTCAAGAGTTTGGCAAGATGTACTTGCCTCAAGTCAAGCTCCCAGCCTTAACTTTCAATTCCACCACCAAGAGGGGTTCAAAAACTACACTCTTAGGCCTCAAGACCAAGCTCCTAGTTTCCGCAGGAAATGGAGAGGAAATGAAGAAGTGGAGAAAGAAAGAAAAGAGAGAGGTGAGAGAAAATCTGTTTGTATATATATAAGAGGTGATTTAATCATGACAGTCCGATCTGCCACGTCAGCGATCAATGTCACAAGTTAAATCAATCTCGACCGCTCAAAATAAAACTAAGAAACCAATGGATAATAAGAAGTATCGAAGACTATTCACGAAAATATCTAAATAAAAATATCTCAAAAATATCTCAAAAGTGAAACTTTATCGCGCGGACGAATTTTTCGTCGGTATGCCGCGGAATGCCAGCAGTAAATCCGGTCGGTGAGTAATGTTTTAGTTCTGAATAAAATCTGAGATCCCGCGAGATGCAAAAAACACAGTATATATATACAATAATATATATATATATATATACCAATACAGATACCGTGAGACAAGTCTCATAACTCTTCTCTCCTTAGAAAAATTATGTCCTTGGAATTTCAATAAGGCTCCAAAATCCAAACAATAAAAAATTCAGACAAGTAAATGGAACAAGGAATACAAAGCAACTAACTACTGCAAACAACTAACACACAAGATAGGATAAGATATGAAGATTACAAATAAGTATACCTCATGAGTCGGACAAATACGGGTAACGAGCACGAATATTATCCTCATTCTCCCACGTTGACTCACTCGATGAGTGTTGACCCCAAGAAACTCAATCTAGTCGGATAATCCGGTTCTTGAGAACCTTCTCCCTCTGGTCCAAAATAGACACAGACCTCTCCTCATATGATATGTTAGTACCAACGACCAACTTCGAATGATCTAGGACATGGCTTAGATCTGGAATATACCGACTCAAATGGGATACGTGAAAGACATCATGTACCTCGTAAAGCGATGACGGAAGAGCTAATATATATATGAGACATCTCCTATGCGCTCAAGAATATCGAACGGACCAATAAATTTAGGACTCAGCTTTTCTTGTACTCCAAATCTAATAACTCCACAGGTAGGTGAAATTCTAAAAAATATGTGGTCGGTGACAGAGAACTCAAGATGTCGGTGATGCGAATCTGTCCAATGACACTGACAATCCTGACCTACTCTGAGATGCTCTCTGATATGTCTGATAACCCCAACTAACTGAGCAATCATCTCGGGTCCAAGCATCTACCTCTCGCCAATATCATTCCAAGCTAAGGGTGATCTGTATCTGTTACGCCCTAGTCCTAAAATATGTAGGATTAGAAATACGTAGCATGCCAGCCGTATGTATATGACACTCTAATATGTTAGAAAATTATAACACACATGTATGATGTATATGAATAAATAAATTCATAAGTGGTATATATTGTCAACACAAGTCACAGGCTTTTATATCTCATCCATAGACACAAGTAAAGACGTACCAAAATAAATAACTAAAATTCTCAAGTACGAAGTAACTAAAATAATAGTCAGGTGGAGACAATCCACTACCAAACGACTATATCAACTAAAATGATAGAGTAGGAAGAAACTCTCATATAAAATAAAATATCAAATAAAGAGAATAGCAGCTAAAGATTTATCATCTGTGAAGTAATCATGGGTACTCAGAGGGTAAGACCTCCTCAACAGTAAATGAAGCGTCAGGCCCAAGTCCGTACTCCTGTGGATAATCCTGAGCGTCTGTACCTGGAAAGGTACCAGGTCATCAGAGGGACGTAACAAGATACATAAAAACGTGCCACAATATACTAAAAGTAAACATCTAACTTGGTCGCCTAACCAGTCTATGTGATATGCAATTTAAGAACAACTTTTCTGCTTATAGAATATCTGGCTAAATAATGGGATTGGCATAATTTCCCCTGGAAATAAATAGCCTACAAAGCGTAACTCATTTCGATCGTTAGAGGCCGTCTGTACATAATATAAGGGTCATCTCACCGTGTATCTCCGACGATGGGTTACAAAAAGAAAAAGTGTAAAGGAGTCACATACGCTTACTCATTGTTGTCCCCACCCAATGATACTAACGTGTCACATCCATAACACGCAATACCTCTAGTAACTGCTAAGTCCGCTAAATTATGATATTTTTATTAGCAGTTATTTCTTATCCGTCGTACGACCTACACGTAAAGGTGGCCAGCCTATTACGCAAGTTTGTATCCTACATGAGACTCATACTTGTGTAACAAATGTGTCATGGCCAAATAAAACATAATAATACCTTAAAATTATGGGGTGGTCTCGTAAAACTAGGTCAAAATATATAATATAAACAGAAGACAAAAGACGGCACAATCGTCGTTTGCACCCAAGTCTTTCTTGTACGAGCAGTTTAATATAGCAAAATAATAAAAATAAACGACAGAAAATAAATTTGCAGCAAGGAATGTAACTAAAGAGTACTGTGGCAAGGTATACTTGTCTAACAAGCAATCCGTGTAGTATCAACATCTAGACGACAAGTGCAAAGAGCCGAAAGGTAGGGACTTTGAATGAACGCCCATGGATGATGAAATAAATATCACCAACGTCGCTAGAATTAGCTGTCACTACCACATTTTAGGAAAAAGGGTATTTTAGTAATTTCCTATTTAAATAAATATTGTGCATGGTAAATAATTTTTGTTGTATTACTTAATTGTTGTTGGATGTTATTTAATTATTTTAAACTTATTTTAGTAGATCCAACTATTTTAGTTTGGACCCATGGACCAACATGAATTAAATAGTTAGACTTGGCCCATTTAGAAAGCCCATGGTTAAGGAGATGGATTAAATTAATTAAGTGATTAGACTAGAAGCTTCCTTCCTTAATTATTTCTTCATGAGAGGCCCCAAGGGGTACATTGGAAATTTTACAATTGCTTGGGGAAGGGGGCATGGCCGACCTATATTAGAGGGAGGGAATTTCTCTCTCCTCTCATTCTCATTTCCAATCTAGATCTAGAATTTTCCACTACCAAATTCCCTCCATTCCCATTCCAATTCTCCACCAAATTCATTCCAAATTCTTCCCAATTCACCATTAGAAAGTTGAGAAGCAAGGATCTAGAAGGAGGAAGCAAGGATCTACAAAGAGGAGCAAGGATCTATAATTTGGAAGCAAGTTCATCTCAATTGGAGGTTTTATTGGGAATCCATCTCCCAATAGGTATAATTCAGTTTTTCCTATTTAAATAGCTTCTAAATCTGATATTTAATCATGTAAAATCAACCTATATGTATGTACTACCCATAGGACTTTGTTTTATGTTCATAGGAGACCCATGGAGGAAGTTATGGTGCTTTTTGTGTCAATTTTGTTGGAATTCCGAATTTACATTTTGTTGTGTGTGTCAATTGATCCTATAGATCAATTGGGCATGTGCTTATGTGTTTGGGGCTAGTATCGTGTCCTAATTTGGTACATGTGGTTCGTATCCCAACTATTTGGTGATACGTGTCATTTTGGGGATTTTCCTCCGACACGAGGCTTTGAACATGTCGTATTTTGACACGGACACATAGATCTACTTTTAACACTTTGATTTGTTTATAAATATTATTTGTGACTTATTTGTGTCCTTCGGGGTACATTTGGTTGTGTGTTGGACTCGTGTCACATGCGTATCCTAGATCTAGTGGGATACGGTGTGAAACTTTCCAATTTGGTATGTTTATGTGTAGATCTAATTATTTATGCTTTAAATTCTTCATTTATAACTAGTATATATATATATATATATATATATATATAGATATTATATATTATTTTATTGTATTTATTATGGTATTTATTGTAGCATAGATCTATATATTTCTATGTGTTCTAATATGGTGTATAAATATATGTATGTAGCTTTCTTGCATGCAATTATATATGTACTTATGTTAATAAAATAAATTATAAATAAAGGTTTTGTAATATATATTTATGTGTTTAATGTGTAATTATATTATTTATAATTATTATGTAATTATTTGGATATTAATGAATGTATTTTTATGTGTGCTTCTAGCCATGTAAAATATGTACATTAATATGTGCATGTGTTTGGTATTTTAATTTTGTAAGTTTATATGTATGTATATATAAGTATATAGTTATTAAATTTGTTTTATATATATATATGCATTTTGATTTATATATTGTATATATATATATATATATATATATATATATATATATATATATATATATATATATATATATATATATATATATATATATATAGGTGTTTTTGTGAGGTATAATACTAATAATAATATATTATTTGGTTTGTATATACATTATTTAGAGTGTGCATTATTTGTACTATTAGTATTCTTGTGTGGGTATCTTTTGGGATCTAATTTTGATTCCTAAATTGTTGTATTTTATTTCTATATTATTTATATAGAGGTCTTGTGAGGTTGACCTTGGTTTGACCATGTTTGACTTTAGAGTTGACCATAGTTGACTTTTAACTTAGAATTTATTTATTGACCTAGAAGTTGACTAGTTTGACTTGTTCTCTTTCCGGGACCTTATATTAATGTGGTATTCCATATCTAGGTCTTCGAGGTACTGAGTCAGACATCTGTGAGACTGTTCTTTGGACTTCAGGCGAGTACATTCTCTGATAGTTTCATTTATGATATCCTCTATGTTCGTTGTATCTAGTGTAGATATACATGTTTCTCTTGACACTATGGTTACACGGATTGGTATATCCGGATCTCGTCATGAGATGTTATTCCTTGGTATATGATGTATATGGTACAAGTATTGTTTTATTGGTTATCTTGTACATGTACAGACACCGATTTTCGGGAGGAGTCGCTCTCTTCTTGGGAAATCTAGTGCCATAGCATACCGTGGTTGGATCTATTATACCAGTTAGGGGTGGAGAGTATTAGTATAGATATGTGATCAAATCCCTATTGAATAAAGTATTGGTAAGCGAATAGTGTTGATCATGCACCGCACGTATGATTAGCCAGGCCGCATTGTATCTTGCCCAAGCCGATCACATGTTAAGCTAGTACTCACACACTTAGACATTAGTATTATTGTTTCATTGGCATATTGTTCATTATTGTATTTCTTTCCAGTATTTCCTTATTGTCTATATATCTCTTGTATCTATTGTGCATCTTGTTTATCCACAGCTATTTACTGTTACATAGTTTTTATCATGGATTAGAACTGCTGTTAGAGATGTACTCTGCTCCTTTCCTGACTGAATATATTTTTCCAGATGACACTGAGGATTACCCTACCTATTATGGACCCAGGATGTTGTGGGTTTAGATTTTGAGACCCTGGCTCAAGAGGGACTTATCCCAACTGAGACAGTTGACCCTGGAGTGTAGCTTTGTAGTATGATAGTATTCTTTTGTACTGGATTTGTCTCCAGCTTATTTTGTTACTCTTCAGACTCATTGATGTATTATTTTAAACTCATGAGTTGTATGGTGACTATTCTATTCCTATCTGATTCGTGTTCCTTCTATCTTAGTTCTGTGATTGAGTATACTATCATTATTGGTGGTTCATTATATTAGATAGATTATCTAGACAACGTTCTACCGCCGATTCTGCGGCGTAGGCTGGGCGTTGTTTCCGACTAGTACCCTTACCCCGGGTGCGGGTCGTGACACATTTTTGGTGGTGGCCCATGCAGGTCTAGCTTCACAAGTATGTGATATCATGGTAGTGCGAAAACTTAGTTGTACTACTGCGAGCCTGCGATAGGATATAGGATATAGGCTGAGATACTCAATCACATCTAGGAAAATTCTTTTGATTCAACTATTCTCCTTTGACATTGATACTTGAACCCTTAAACTGTCCTTTCCTTGATGTCTTACATCTTGTGCCATATTGATCCTCATTCCGTCTCTTTATGAGACATACTCGGAGATACTTGCGGAGGCACGCAAGGTTGAGCGGGATTTGGGTTTGAAGACCAAGAGAGACCGTAATTCTTTTCTGGGGGCCAACGGCAGTGTAGTATCTGCCAAACGTCCTCATTTCCAGTCCAGACCTTTCCAGCAGCCACAGCAGAACCAGACTCCAGCTAGAGCGCCTTTTCACCAGGCACCTCAGCAGCAGAGGCAGTTACAGCAGGCCCCATGCAACTTCTGTAAGAAACCCGGCCACATCTGGGAAGTTTGCAGGAGGAGGCTAGGAGTTTGTTTTTATTGTGGTACGGAAGGGCATCAATCGAGGGAGTGTCCTCGTCATGCAGTTCAATGAACAGCTCCAGCTCCGAGGACACCGACAAGACCACCTGCAGCACAGCCGAGGGGACCGCTTCCGACATAGCAGCAATGTTTTGTCCAGCATCAACAGCAGGGAGGTGCTCGACAGGGACGAGCGTTTGCTATGACCGTCGAAGAGGAGGAACCCACAGAAGATGTCATCGCAGGTTCTATTCTTCTTGATTCCATTCCAGCCTTAGCTTTGTTTGATAGTGGTGCTTCCCATAGTTTTGTATCTGTTTCTTTTGCTCGGAAGCATGGTTTGGTAGCTGAGTCTTTGCTTAGGACTTGCAAGATCATGACCGGGGGAGGCATTATCCTGGTTAATGATATTTGCAAGGATCGGAGAGTTACTCTGGGAGGCCGGGAGTTGAGTGCGTGTTTACTTGTAATGCCACTTCCGAGCTACGACATTGTACTTGGGATGGATTGGTTGAGTAGGCACCGTGCTAGCATAGACTGTAGAGGAGGTAGAGTTTTGTTTGGTTCGCCAGGAGAGCCAGAGTTCGAGTTTGCTAGAGGAGCTGCGGAGCAGGGAGAAGGCATTATTTTTGGAGCTATGGTGGAAGATAAGGAGTTGCCACATCCGTTGATAGCAGAATTCTTGGATGTATTTCCTGAGGAATTGCCAGGATTGCCACCAGATCGAGATGTTGAATTTTCTATAGACTTGGTGCCAGGTGCAGAACCAATTTCGCAACATGTCTATAGAGTAAACAACAGCGAGCTGGTCGAGTTGAAGAAGCAGGTGGACGAATTGCAGGATAAGGGGTTTATCAGATCGAGTTCTTCATCATGGGGACCCCCGGTATTGTTTGTACCGAAGAAGGATGGATCGGTGCGTATGTGCATTGATTACAGGGCTTTGAATAATCTTACTATCAAGAATAAGTATCCTTTGCCACGGATTGATGATCTGTTTGATCAGTTGAGTGGTGCGAAGGTGTTTTCTAAGATAGATTTGAGATCAGGCTACCATCAAGTGAAGGTGAAGCCGGAGGACATACCGAAGACTGCTTTTAGAACTCGGTATGGTCAGTACGAGTTTATGGTGATGCCGTTTGGTTTGACTAATGCACCGGCGGTATTTATAAACTTGATGAACAAGGTGTTCCACCAGTACCTTGACAAGTTCGTAGTGGTGTTCATCGACGACATACTCATATACTCGAGGACACCGGAGGAGCATGAGGAGCATTTGAGGATTGTGTTGGATGTGCTGAGGAAGGAGAAGCTGTATGGAAAGTTATCCAAATGTGAGTTTTTCTTGGACAAAGTAGAATTCTTGGGGCATGTTGTGACTGGTGATGGTATTTCAGTGGATCCGAAGAAGATTTCAGCAGTAGAATCTTGGAAGACTCCGAGTTCAGTAGCAGAGATCAGGAGTTTCTTGGGATTGGCAGGCTATTATAGGAAGTTTGTGCAAGATTTTTCGAGGATTGCCGAGCCGATGACCAGACTCACAAGGAAGGATGTGGAGTTTGTTTGGACGGAGGATTGCCAGGTTGCTTTTGAGGAGTTGAAGAAGAGGTTGACATCTGCTCCTATTTTGACGTTGCCATCAGGGTCCGGAGGTTTCACTATTTATAGTGATGCATCGGGGAAGGGTTTAGGTTGTGTTCTTCAGCAGCATGGGAAGGTGATTGCCTATGCATCCAGGCAATTGTGTCCTCATGAAAAGAACTATCCTACCCATGATTTAGAGTTGGCAGCTGTCATATTCGCCCTGAAGTTGTGGAAACATTATTTGTACGGAGAGCGTGTGGAGATCTTCACAGACCACAAAAGCTTGAAGTACGTTTTCACGCAGAAGGAGTTGAACATGAGGCAGCGTCGGTGGTTGGAATTGATGAAGGATTTTGATATCTCTTTGCAATATCATCCTGGGAAAGCCAATGTAGTTGCCGATGCTTTGAGCAGGTATCCGATAGCAATGTTCTTGACGCAGGATCGATATCTGTTGGAGGACTTGGAGAGCTTGGGCATTGAGGTGATTGTTCCTGGGTGTGCTATACAGATGTGGGGATTGCAGATACACTCAAATTTGATGGACAAGATCAAGGCAGCACAGTATGATGATGTATCTTTGAGGAGTATCAGAGCTCAAGTGAGAGCAGGATTGGAGGATGATTTCACTATTTCAGAGGATGGATCTTTGAGGCATGGAGTTAGATTGTGTGTGCCTAGTGGGGAGTTGCGAGAGGAGGTATTGCAGGAAGCGCATCGCTCTCAGTATTCCATACATCCAGGTGCTAACAAGATGTATTGGGATATGAGAGAGAGTGTGTGGTGGTATGGCATGAAGAGGGAAGTGGCACAGTTTGTATCCAGATGCTTAGTGTGCCAGCAGGTGAAAGCCGAGAGGCAGAGGCCAGGAGGGTTACTTCAGCCATTACCCATTCCAGAGTGGAAGTGGGAACACATTACTATAGATTTTGTGTCCGGACTTCCACGATCTCCAGGAGGGAAAGACGCGATTTGGGTCATTGTTGATAGATTGACCAAGTCGGCCCACTTTTTGCCTTTCAAGGTGGGTTTGTCTACGGAGAAGCTGGCAGAGATGTATGTGAGGCAGATCGTTAGGATACATGGAGTTCCCGTCAGCATAGTCTCAGATCGAGATAGTCGTTTCACTTCTTATTTCTTGAGGAGTTTGCAGGAGAGTTTGGGCACTCAGCTCAAGTTCAGTACTGCATATCATCCCCAGACAGATGGACAGTCAGAGAGGACTATCCAGACTCTCGAGGATATGTTGCGTACTTGTGTACTAGATTTTGGGGGTTCTTGGAAGGACCATCTCCATTTGGTAGAGTTTGCTTACAACAACAGTTACCAGGCCAGTATAGAGATGTCACCTTTTGAAGCTCTATATGGTCGGAGGTGTCGTACTCCTTTGTCTTGGGACGATGTTGGAGAGAGAGTTTTGCTTGGGCCAGAGATGGTTGTGGATGCAGCAGAGAAGGTTCAGTTGATCAGAGACAGACTTCGAGTGGCGCAGGACAGACAGCGGCATTGGGCCGATAGCCATCGAAGACCTTTGGAGTTTGAGGTATAGTTTAGATTTTATTTGGGCTTATTCTTGTTTGTTATAGATTAAGTTCTTAAGATGGTATTTTGTTCTAGGTGGGTGGTTTGGTGTTTCTGAGGATTTCTCCGACACGAGGCACGATTCGCTTCGGTGGAGGCGGAAAGCTTAGTCCGCGATTCATCGGACCTTTCACTATTCTAGAGAGGGTCGATGCAGTTGCTTATAGACTAGACTTGCCACCTGTATTGGAGGAAGTGCACAACGTGTTTCATGTGTCGTAATTGAGATGATACGTGGCAGATCCTAGTCATGTATTGGATCACTCAGAGATAGAGGTAGGCCCTACTCTTAGCTATCCAGAGCAGCCAGTTGAGATTCTGGATCGGAGAAAGAATGTGCTGAGGAACCAGACTATTCCTTTGGTATGCATCGCATGGAGGCATCACTCTCCGGGGGAGCCTACCTGGGAGAGAGAGGATGACATGCGAGAGCGTTATCCATATTTGTTTGTACCTTGAGGTATGTTATTTTCTAGTTATGTTCTGTTCATTAGTTAATGGTGATTCTTTAGTTCTGTTCTGTGATTTTTTCTGGGGGTAGTTTTCATCTTTAAATTTTGAGGACAAAATTATTTTAAGGAGGGTAGACTTATCACTACCACATTTTAGTAAAAAGGGTATTTTAGTAATTTCCTATTTAAATAAATATTGTGCATGGTAAATAATTTTTGTTGTATTACTTAATTATTGTTGGATGTTATTTAATTATTTTAAACTTATTTTAGTAGACCCAACTATTTTAGTTTGGACCCATGGACCAACATGAATTAAATAGTTAGACTTGGCCCATTTAGAAAGCCCATGGTTAAGGAGATGGATTAAATTAATTAAGTGATTAGACTAGAAGCTTCCTTCCTTAATTATTTCTTCATGAGAGGCCCCAAGGGGTACATTGGACATTTTATAATTGCTTGGGGAAGGGGGCATGGCCGGCCTATATTAGAGGGGGGGAATTTCTCTCTCCTCTCATTCTCATTTTCAATCTAGATCTAGAATTTCCTACTACCAAATTCCCTCCATTCCCATTCCAATTCTCCACCAAATTCATTCCAAATTCTTCCCAATTCACCATTAGAAAGTTGAGAAGCAAGGATCTAGAAGGAGAAAGCAAGGATCTACAAAGAGGAGCAAAGATCTACAATTTGGAAGAAAGTTCATCTCAATTGGAGATTTCATTGGGAATCCATCTCCCAATAGGTATAATTCAGTTTTTCCTATTTAAATAGCTTCTAAATCTAAGATTTAATCATGTAAAATCAACCTATATGTATGTACTACCCATAGGACTTTGTTTTATGTTCATAGGAGACCCATGGAGGAAGTTATGGTGCTTTTTATGTCAATTTTGTTGGAATTCCGAATTTATATTTTGTTGTGTGTGTCAATTGATCCTATAGATCAATTGGGCATGTGCTTATGTGTTTGGGGCTAGTGTCGTATCCATAATTTGGTACATGTGGTTCGTATCCCAACTATTTGGTGATACGTGTCATTTTGGGGATTTTCCTCCGACACGGGGCTTTGAACATGTCGTATTTTGATACGGACACATAGATCTACTTTTGACACTTTGATTTGTTCATAAATATTATTTGTGACTTATTTGTGTCCTTCGGGGTACATTTGGTTGTGTGTTGGACTCGTGTCACATGCGTATCCTAGATCTAGTGGGATACGGTGTGAAACTTTCCAATTTGGTGTGTTTATGTGTAGATCTAATTATTTATGCTTTAAAATTTTCATTTATAACTATATATATATATATATATATATATATATATATATATATATATATATATATATATATATATATATATATATATATATATATATATATAGATATTATATATTATTTTAGTGTATTTATTATGGTATTTATTGTAGCATAGATCTATATATTTCTATGTGTTCTAATGTGGTGTATAAATATATGTATGTAGCTTTCTTGCATGCAATTATATATGTACTTATGTTAATAAAATAAATTATACATAAAGGTTTTGTAATATATATTTATGTGTTTAATGTGTAATTATATTATTTATAATTATTATGTAATTATTTGGATATTAATGAATGTATTTTTATGTGTGCTTCTAGCCATGTAAAATATGTACATTAATATGTGCATGTGTTTGGTATTTTAATTTTGTAAGTTTATATGTATGTATATATAAGTATATAGTTATTAAATTTGTTTTATATATATATATGCATTTTGATTTATATATTGTATATATATATATATATATATATATATATATATATATATATATATATATATATATATATATATATATATATATGTATATATATGTATATATATAGGTGTTTTTGTGAGGTATAATACTAATAATAATATATTATTTGGTTTGTATATACATTATTTAGAGTGTGCATTATTTGTACTATTAGTATTCTTGTGTGGGTATCTTTTGGGATCTAATTTTGATTCCTAAATTGTTGTATTTTATTTCTATATTATTTATATAGAGGTCTTGTGAGGTTGACCTTGGTTTGACCATGTTTGACTTTAGAGTTGACCATAGTTGACTTTTAACTTAGAATTTATTTATTGACCTAGAAGTTGACTAGTTTGACTTGTTCTCTTTCCGGGACCTTATATTAATGTGGTATTCCATATCTAGGTCTTCGAGGTACTGAGTCAGACATCTGTGAGACTGTTCTTTGGACTTCAGGCGAGTACATTCTCTGATAGTTTCATTTATGATATCCTCTATGTTCGTTGTATCTAGTGTAGATATACATGTTTCTCTTGACACTATGGTTACACGGATTGGTATATCCGGATCTCGTCATGAGATGTTATTCCTTGGTATATGGTGTATATGGTGCAAGTATTGTTTTATTGGTTATCTTGTACATGTACAGACACCGATTTTCGGGAGGAGTCGCTCTCTTCTTGGGAAATCTAGTGCCATAGCATACCGTGGTTGGATCTATTATACCAGTTAGGGGTGGGGAGTATTAGTATAGATATGTGATCAAATCCCTATTGAATAAAGTATTGGTAAGCGAATAGTGTTGATCATGCACTGCACGTATGATTAGCCAGGCCGCATTGTATCTTGCCCAAGCCGATCACATGTTAAGCTAGTACTCACACACTTAGACATTAGTATTATTGTTTTATTGGCATATTGTTCATTATTGTATTTCTTTTCAGTATTTCCTTATTGTCTATATATCTCTTGTATCTATTGTGCATCTTGTTTATCACAGCTATTTACTGTTACATAGTTTTTATCATGGATTAGAACTGCTGTTAGAGATGTACTCTGCTCCTTTCCTGACTGGATATATTTTTCCAGATGACACTGAGGATTACCCTACCTATTATGGACCCCAGGATGTTGTGGGTTTAGATTTTGAGACCCTGGCTCAAGAGGGACTTATCCCAACTGAGACAGTTGACCCTGGAGTGTAGCTTTGTAGTATGATAGTATTCTTTTGTACTGGATTTGTCTCCAGCTTATTTTGTTACTCTTCAGACTCATTGATGTATTATTTTAAACTCATGAGTTGTATGGTGACTATTCTATTCCTATCTGATTCGTGTTCCTTCTATCTTAGTTCTGTGATTGAGTATACTATCATTATTGGTGGTTCATTATATTAGATAGATTATCTAGACAGCGTTCTACCGCCGATTCTGCGGCGTAGGCTGGGCGTTGTTTCCGACTAGTACCCTTACCCCGGGTGCGGGTCGTGACATTAGCGAGTAGTCAGAAAACACTACAATTTTGTCCATTTTGGACACAGAGGCAAAAAGATAATTTTGGATCAAAGCGGTGTCCATATGTAGGCCACTTTGTACTGAAATATGTGACAGGGGTAAATATTTCTAAATAGAATAAATTATAGGTCAAATAAATCATAATCGACGATACGAACTCAATGGTATCTCCAGTTTTGGATTCTACTGAGATGATCACAAAATCGCTCGTCAAGACAAACCGTAGGGCCCACGAAACGGCGATTCGGTCAACTATCTCAGAATCGCATGGAACTAGGGTCACAGGACCAGTGTGATACCACTGACCCAATGTCGCAAGTTTTTCGGCGTTCTGATGAACGGTCACAAACTTTTAGGGTATTTTGTAAAACGTCGATACGGAGGACTTTTTATAGATACAGGTTGATTCCGACGTGCACACAAGTCCAAATCAACTTCCACGAAAGCCCACACGTCAAGAAATACCATACGCACCTTTTAATACAACTAGTATGCGAAGCGATGGTCCAATTTATTGGGACACACTCCGTATCATAAGTTTTTGAGTTTGGAAAATATAGTTTTTTGTCAAGTTTAAACAGGTTTAATTCAGCAAACAAAAAAATTAAATAAAAACTAAAAGAACATAATTATTCTTGTGTATGTTGTTTAAAAATTTATTCAAATAGATTTTAAAAATACTACTTGGTTTGGAAGAAAAAGGACAGTAAACAGGGGTACTTTGACTGTTTCTGTCGTGTCAGAAAATATAGTTTTTTTTAGTTTTAGACTAATTTTTCTATCTGATTTAAACAAAACTAATGGCTATAAGTTACATAATCCTAAACTAGGTTAAGTAGGCTTTCCATAGGATCAAAAAAATCAAGTTTTCATCGAGTGTACAAGAAGATATAGATGTAGGGAGATGGGTACCTGAAACTGTTGTTGTTGGTTGTGATGCGGGTCAGGTAGGCTCGACGATAATTCTCGACGATTATAGGCAGTCAATGACGGTGCAAGGTGGTCGAGGGGCTGCGGCAGAGGTTGGGGTTGTCACGCCCAATCGGTAATCGTCCCCCGGGCGTGATACCGTGCACGTGTAGGGCGCGCGTGCACAAGGCCTAGGCATAATGATAATCCTTAGAACATATGCAACAGAGTACGCAAATAAGATAACACACATTGAGGCATATAAAAGTTTTCTTTTTATTGATAATGAACATCTGATTATAGACTCTTAACCCAAAAGTGATAAGGATACCACACGGGCTTACAACTTGGATACAAAATGAGATAGCCGTTCCATACATCATATCCTTTACTAAAACTTCAAAATGATGTAGACACCTGCTGGCAAAGCTATCGCCTTGCCTCGGAGCTGCATATAAGGGTTGTGCAGCCTCCGAGTACTTTGTACAACTTTCCCAAAAAGTCACGAACGGTTGTAAAGAGTACTGGACTGGTTGGGGGAAGGAGAAGCTTCAGCTCCTCGTCGCGTCGCTTGGGCTCGGGGAACCTGCTGCAATGAGGGTCAATACTTTAAAAAGTACCGGTGAGGGCGAGCTAACCCAACTAACCAAATCTAGAGTTGTTCATATGAAGCATGCAATTTAATTATGGTCTTTCTATCTTGCCTTAGTTCAATTTATATGCAAGAATTGAGTATTTAATTTACAGAAATAAATATGCCACTGTTAGGTGACTTTTACCTTCCCGTCTGAACTGCCTGTACAATACTTATCATGTCCTTTCCTGCCATGAAGACACCATTAGTTTGAGCAAGCAATGCAAAAATATATATACATTGGGTCATGGCATATCATTGCCACCGTGGACAATAGCTACAGTAAGTCGGTGATCCTGTAGCTCGGGTAGCAAGCCCCGCTACAAGGCCTCCCCCGCATTACCCGTGCTAGACTTGCTAGCGTAGCTATCCTAGTTCCGCCAGGAACGAATCGGCCCCAGTGCCCCGGGCGTCGTTCGCAGGAACTAAACCTTGTGCACAAGTTGTCCGACCGAACTACGCATTGACACTAAGTTAATAGATAAAGCATTCAAACCACAAGAATGTATATATCTACTTTGGTATAGTGCATTTGGCATAGTCTACCTATCCAAGTGATTGTATTTCAATGTAGTTTGCACAATACATCTGTACAGTTATATAGAATAAGTTTTAGCTACAACTGAAACATGAATATATATATATATATATATATATATATATATATATATATATATATATATATATATATATATATATATATATATATATATATATATATATATAAACGCATAGAGGACAAGCACGCATCGATGTGATCGTTTGAGAATTCTAAGTGATAAGCATTACAAGTGTTTCAAGTCTAACTCTTCTTTTCCTTTGACTCAGTTTATTCTTATTATGATATCGTTGGAGCGGGACGCACAAATGAGCCAATTTTATTAAGAGTGAACACTTGGAAGAAGGGTGCTAATCGAAGTAAAGCCACTCACAAGTTGGTGAACTAGAAGAGAAAAGGGAGAACTTCAAGACTCCGCACGTGCGTCGTCTACCCGATCACCTAGACGCACCAACAGATGATCCATATCCCCTGCTTCGGTCTTTGAGGTTCGATACGAAATACGAAATCCTAAGAACGAAGGCAACAAAATCCATCAAAACCGTTCATGAAACCAACAAGAAAGCAACCAAGCAGCAACAAAAACGGCCAAGGAAACCAATGCAACGGAAATGCCCCTCTCGACTCTGCCGCCAAGTCCTTCCTTGAGACACGATCCGTTGAATATGGGACCTAATTTCAAAGAAACTAATCCATAATGAGGAAAGGCTCTTGATTCAATCTATCCCGATCGGACGATATCAAGTATTTCTTGGCCGCGCTCCCCGAATAGGGTGAATAGGGCATTACATTATAACCATCTAATAGAAAATTTCGTCCTCGAAACTTAGGAATAGAACCTACCCCTAAGGAATAATGAGGAAAACCTTTCCCTCATATCAGATTCGAGTTTCCATGTCGATTCTTCCGCTTGGCTTCGCCAAAGAACGCGCACTAGCGATATTACCCGATTCCGTAACTGCTTTTACTTATACTCCAAGATCTGTACGGGTTCTTCGACGTACGACAAGTCCGCCTGCAGATCTAACTGACCATAGTCTACCACATGGTTCGGGTCATGTACATACTTTCTAAGCTGAGACACGTGAAAGATATCGTGCACTTCTAATAGGGCTGACGGTAATGCAATTTGATAGGCAACTGAAGTAACTTGTCTGAGAATTTCAAACGGGCCAACAAATCTCGGACTTAACTTCCCCTTTACTCCAAATCTTATGACTCCTCGCATGGGTGAGACCTTTAGAAACACGTGGTCACCCTCTTAGAACTTAAGGGGGCGACAACGAATATCGGCATAGCTTATCTGCCGGGTTTGTGCTACTTTTAATCGTTCTCGAATCAACCAAACCTTTTGGACTGTTTGTTCAACCAGTTCCGGCCCAAGAATTTGCCTCTCTCCAACTTCATCCCAACAGATTGGTGACCTACACTTCCGCCCATACAGAGCCTCATACAGAGCCATTTGGATGCTAGACTGATAACTATTATTGTATGCAAATTCGGCTAGCGGCAGGCTGACATCCCAACTTGACTTCGAATCAATTACGCAGAGGTGCAGCATGTCTTCTAATACCTGATTCACCTATTCTGTTTGGCCGTCTGTTTGAGGATGGTAGGCTGAGCTGAATTTCAACTTGGTCCCCATCGACGATTGAAGGCTTTCCCAGAAACATGAGATGAACTGTCCGTCCCGATCTGATACTATGGAAACTGGCACTCTGTGCAGCCGGACTATCTCGTCAAGGTAGGTCTGGGCAAGGCGATCGACGCTCCAAGTACTTTTAATGGCAATAAAGTATGCAGACATGGTTAACCGGTCGACGATGACCCAGATTGCGTCATTCCCCCGTTATGTCCTTGGTAGGCCAACAATGAAGTCCATATTGATGTGCTCCCACTTCTATTCTGGGATAGCAAGATTCTGTATTTCTTCGCCCAGCCTCTGATGTTCTGCTTTCACCCTCTGACAGGTTATGCATTTTGACACAAAGAGCGCCACATCTTTCTTCATGCCGTGCCACCAGAGGATAGTACGAAGGTCTATATACATTTTCGTGCTCCCGGGATGGATTATATAGGCTGTATAATGAGCTTCAGCAAGGATCTCCTTTCTGAGTTTTGAGTTATTGGGGACGCATAGCCTTCCTTTAACTCGCAGCACCCCATTTTCATCTACTGCAAAGTCTTTCGCCTTTTTCGCTAGAATCTGCTCCACATTTTTCTGAGGAAGGGGTCGTCCCTATGAGTAGATGTGACTCTCTCTATCAGGTTAGGTACAAATCGCATCTGAGCAACCCGTGTGCCGCGATACCGAATTCGGAGTTCGATGCCCAACTCTTCTAAGGCCCTTTGTAACCTGCTATCAACGGACAGGGATCCTGCAAAGACCCGACTTAACACATCCGCTACCACATTACGCTTACCAGGAGTGTAGTTTATCGTCAAGTCATAATCCTTTATCAATTCTAGCCAACGTCGCTGTCGTAGGTTCAGATTCGCCTGGGTGAACAAGTATTTCAAACTCTTGTGATCAGTATAAATTCGGCAAGGCACTCCATAAAGGTAGTGTCGCCACAACTTCAACCCGAACACAATTGCTGCAAGTTACAGATCATGCGTAGAATAATTATTTTTGTGCTTTTTCAGCTGTCTGGATGCATTGGCTATCACTATGTCTTGCTGCATAAGTACACACTCTAAGCCCTGCCCTGACATGTCGCTGAAGATTTGGAATCTCGATGTCTCATCTGGTAGTACAAGTAACGGGGCAGAGGTGAGGCGATGCTTTAACTCTTGAAACAAAGTTTCGCAGTCGGCAGACCACTCAAACGCGACTCCCTTCTGTGTGAGGCGAGTCAGTGGTGAGGCTAGTTTCGAAAAATCCTTTACGAACCGCCTGTAGTAGCCCACTAGCCCGAGAAAGCTTCGAATTTTACTAACGGATGCAGGTCGCTTCCACTTGACAATGGCCTCCACCTTTTTTGGATCGACTGAAATGCCTCCCGCAGAAATAATGTGCCTAAGGAAAGTACACTGCTCAACCATAATTCGTACTTGCTCAGTTTTGCATATAACTTGTTGTCTCGAAGGGTTTGTAGCACGGTCCGCAACTGCTCTGCATGCTCCGCCCCATTCTTTGAGTATACCAAGATATCATCGATGAACACTACTACATAGCTATCGAGATACGACTGGAACACTTGGTTCATTAAACCCATAAAGGCGACAGGGGCATTGCTCAAACCGAACGACATTACCAAAAACTCATAGTGGCCCTAACGAGTGCGAAAGGCTGACTTCGGCACATCGTCCGACTTAATCTTGAGCTGATGGTAACCCGAGCGGTGATCAAATTTTTAGAATATTGTTGCAGCTTGTAATTGATCAAAGAGATCGTCTATTCTGGGGAGGGGATACTTATTTCGGACAGTAGCCTTATTCAATTCCCGATAGTCGATGCAGAGCCGCATCGAGCCATCCTTTTTCTTAACCAACAACACAGGCGCACCCCATGGAGACACACTCGGGCGGATGTATCCATGATCTAGCAACTCTTGCAACTGAATCTTTAACTCTTTCAGCTCTGTTGGTGCCATTCGATACGGAGTTTTGGAAGTCGGTCGGGTTTCTAAAAATGTGTCAATAGTGAACTCTATCTCTCGATCAGGTGGCATACCGGGCAACTCGTCTGGAAACACATCAGGAAAATCTGCCACAATGGGAATGGACTCAACGTTTGCACAATCTTACCGAGTGTCTCGAACGGATGCCAAGTACCCTACACAGCCGGAGTGAATCATCCGTCGAGCAGACATTGCTGAGATCACCATGTAGATATTCGACGCTTTCGACTGTGGACTGCACGAATAGCAAAATTCGATCTCGCCAGGAAGACGAAACACGACTTTCTTTTTCGTACAATCGATAGTAGCTGAGCAAGCGCCAAGCCAATCCATTCCCAGAATGATGTCGTAGTCCCCTATGTCTAGAACTATCGTATCTAGTGACAATTTCCTTCCTCTGATGCAAATGCAGCCGTCACGATAAACTGAATCGGCAGGCAAGCTTGTGCCTGACGGGGTATTGACGCTAAGCCTTAGGCCTAACGGGGTTTGAATGAATTTGTGTTCCCTAGCAAAGTTTGTTGACACAAAATTGTGTGTGACACCAGAATCAAATAACACTCGTGCAGGTACATTATTGAATAGTAACATACCTGACACAATGGTGTTTGAGGCAAGCGCCTCATCCCTCATCAAGGCATAAACCCGTTCCCCAGTATTCGGACACCTGCTGGCGAAGCTATCGCCTTACCTCGGAGATGCATATCAGGGTTGTGCGGCCTCCGAGTACTTTGTACAACTTTCCCAAAAAGTTACGAACGGTTGCGAGGAGTACTGGACTGGTTGGGGGAAGAAGAAGCTTCAGCTCCTCGCCGTGTCGCTTGGGCTCGGGGAACCTGCTGCAACGAGGGTCAGTACTTTGAAAAGTACCGGTGAGGGCGAGCTAACCCAACTAACCAAATCCAGAGTTGTTCATATGAAGCATGCAATTTAATTGTGGTCTTTCTATCTTGCCTTAGTTCAATTTACATGCAAGCATTGAGTATTTAATTTACAGAAATAAATATGCCACTATTAGGTGACTTTTATCTTCCCGTCTGAACTGCCTGCACAATACTTACCATGTCCTTTCCTGCCATGAAGACACCATTTGTTTGAGCAAGCAATACAGAAATATATATACATTGGGTCATGGAATATCATTGCCACCGTAAAAAATAGCTACAGTAAGTTGGTGACCCTTGCAGCTCGGGTAGCAAGCCCCGCTACAAGGCCTCCCCCGCATTACCCGTGCTAGACTTGCTAGCGTAGCTATCCGAATTCTGCCCGAAACAAATTGGCCCCAGTGCCCCGGGCGCCGTTCGTATGAACTAAACCTTGTGCACAAGTTGTCCGACCGAACTACGCATTGACACTAAGTTAGTAGATAAAGCATTCAAACCACAAGAATGTATATATCTACTTTGGCATAGTCTACATGTCCAAGTGATTGTATTTCAATGTAGTTTGCATAATACATCTATACAGTTATATAGAATAAGTTTTAGCTACAACTGAAACATTAATATATATATAAATGCATAGCGGACAAGCACGCATCGATGTAATCATTTAAGAATTCTAAGTGACAAGCATTACAAGTGTTTCAAGTCTAACTCTTTTTTTTTTTGACTCAGTTTATTCTTATTATGATATCGTTGGAGCGGGATGCACAAATGAGCCAATTTTATTAAGAGTGAAGACTTGGAAGAAGGGTGCTAATTGAAGTAAAGCCACTCACAAGTTGGTGAACTAGAAGAGAAAAGGGAGAACTTCAAAACTCCGCACGTGCATCGTCTACCCGATCACCTGTACGCACCAACAGATGATCAATATCTCCTGCTTCGATCTCCGAGGTTCGATAAAAAATGCGAAATCCTAAGAACGAAGGCAATAAAATCCATCGAAACCATTCAAGAAAACGGAAGTCATAAAACCAACAAGAAAGCAACTAATTGGCAACGAAAATGGGCAAGAAAACCAACGCAACGGAAAGGCCCCTCTCGACTCTGCCGCCAAGTCCTTCCTTGAGGCACGATTCGTTGAATATGGGACCTGATTCCGAAGAAATTAATCCATAATGAGGAAAGGATCTTGATTTAATATGTCCCAATCGGACGGTATCAAGTATTTCTTGGTCGCGCTCCCCGAATAGGGGGAACGGGGCATTACATTATTGTATTTTAATGTAGTTTGCACAATACATCTGTACAGTTATATAGAATAAGTTCTAGCTACAACTGAAACATGAATATATATATATATATATATATATATATATATATATATATATATATATATATATATATATATATAAATGCATAGCGGACAAGCACGCATCGATGTGATCGTTTGAGAATTCTAAGTGACAAGCATTACGAGTGTTTCAAGTCTAACTCTTCTTTTCCTTTGACTCAGTTTATTCTTATTATGATATCGTTGGAGTGGGATGCACAAATGAGCCAATTTTATTAAGAGTGAAGACTTGGAAGAAGGGTACTAATCAAAGAAAAGCCACTCACAAGTTGGTGAACTAGGAGAGAAAAAGAAAAACTTCAAGACTCCGCACACGCGTCGTCTACCCGATCACCTGCACGCACCAACAGATGATCAATATCTCCTACTTCGGTCTCAGTGGTTCGATACGAAATGCGAAACCCTAAGAACGAAGGCAATGAAATCCATCGAAATCGTTCAAGAAAATGCAAGTCATAAAACCAACAAGAAAGCAACCAAGTGACAACAAAAACGGACAAGGAAACCAACGCAACGGAAAGGCCCCTCTCGACTCTGCCGTCGAGTCCTTCCTTGAGGCACGATCCGTTGAATATGGGACCTGATTCCTAAGAAACCAATCCATATCAAGGAAAGGATCTTGATTCAATCTGTCCCGATCGGACGGTATCAAGTATTTCTTGACCGCGCTCCCCGAATAGGGGGAACGGGGCATTACAGGGATAGGGTTAGGGTTTTATTCCAAAGAAAGAGGCTAGGGTTAGGGTTTACGTTTGATGATATATATATATAGAGAAGGAGAGGGGGTCGCGGGTGTTGGGTCTGCTCTTGGGCCACGCGGGTGAGAGGGGGTAGGTTTAGGATTAGTGTTTTGTTTTGGATTTTTAGTTAAAGGATTAATTAAAGTTATTAGGTCATTTATATATTATTAGCTAATATTGTCTATAAAATTCATAGAAATTTCCAAAAATTCTATAAAATTTATTTTTGGGTTCCCCTAAGTTTATACAATTTTTATTAATATTTACTAATTATTGTTTATATAAATAAATTTTTTTGAGGGGTTTTACAACATCTTCTGCCATACAACGCCTAAAAGGGTACCATCTGAATACTCACTTGGAAGTTTTTGTTGTAGGAGAATTCTACTAAGTACAAGTGATCCTCCCATGAACCACCAAAGTCTAGCGTACATGATCGAAGCATATCCTCCAAGGTCTGAATCGTACGCTCTGACTGACCATCTCTGCTGAAGTGTCACTCCCCATTCCGAATATATATATTTGGAACATATTTTATTTTAGCATGGTTGCATGTGCATGGAGACTAGACCCATTCTTTGGTTTAACTTGGTTCATGGTTCATTTTGTGGGTTGGTTCAAGTCATGAGAACCCTTGGTTCAACCCTCAAACCCTACCATATATAAGCCAATCTCTCATTCTCTTTCTTTATTACTTCATTTTCCTTCTCACTCTTGTATTTTCTCTCCCCATTCCATAGGCAAGTACACCTTGCATGAGAAATAGAGAAACGCTCCATATTAATTAATAATTGTGTTCTTTGCATGATATTAGACACTTTTAGAACTTGGAGTTTTTATATTTAGTTGATGGATTATTGCAGATCTACATTTCTAAACTTAGGGGTTTTATAGGCTTAATGAGTTTTTCTTAGTTTTGATCTATTTAACATATATTTTTGAAAACCAGTTCTTGCTACATGATAGAGCTTTAAATTTTAAGCGTTTTGGCTTTTGGTTCACTTGATTTGGACTTAAAATGAGGATTTATGGTCAAAATAAAATTTTGATTTTTGGGGCTTCTGCCATGGCCAAATTGCTGTTGGAGAAGACGAAGTACTCATGCGTCCATCATCATATGCGGCAGAGAGTGCTATGCGACCTAAGTGTTATGCGGCCTAAACTCTGTACCGCATATATTGACCAGCATACGTCCATCTTATTGGATGCATGACTGCTTATTTTACACAAGTGTCCTTGAGATTCTTGTGTTTCAACTTGTTGAACGAATGGGAAATTTTCTAAGTCCAAGAGGCAATCCATGCAGTATGACTTCATATACGGTAAGCAGAGCATGCGGCCACCTTTCTTGGACGCATAACTCTGAACCGTTGGCACATATTTCTATGACTCTGTCCTTTCTCTCTGACATACGTGTCACGTTCTAGTCCCAAATTATAGAGGAACTGGACACGTGACAATGGCCAGCAGCACATACCGATGGACAAACCCAATTTAATGGATCCATCGGGGCATGCTTAAGCTATATTACAATAGTCCGGGTCTACTAATCTCATCCACAGAATGAATATATCAATATCAACAAAAGAAAATATAAACATCATCATCAAGTCACAAGTACATAAATCGGGGAACAAGCCCGATACAAGTCTGATACAACTGTCAAGATACAAAATAAAGATATCAAGAAAAGTACTGAGTATGGAAACAGTATATACTCAGAAGATACCCGATGAGATCACTCGTCTATTGGGCATGGTACGGCTCCAATGCATGCTCCTATTCCTGCTTCTGCTCCTGATAATGCTTTTGTCCTGTATATCTCTGGGTCGAACTCGTCTACTACTCCTGGGGACATAATCCGGATCCAGGTCCTCAGGGGACATAGCAAGGTACAGAAAATACAAGCCAAAGATAATGCAGTGCAGCAAATAAATGAAACAATAGGATAAATATATAACCAGCTAAGTGATATGCAAGATGAGAGCAGCACTAGAACTCAAGCTGAAACTACTACAAGCTCTGTGTCGGGGAGCCGGTAGCAGTGATATCATGTGGTTGTCTAGCTCGGAGTGAGACTAAGACGCCGGCATAATATATAATCAACCTGTAGTTTGTGTGTCTCTCCCCACCCAATGTAATCATGCATCTCATATCCACGACGTCTCATGTCCATGCCACGCAGGATCATAACTAATGCATCCAGTCATATAATATCTAAGCAAGGAATAAGCCATAAAAACTGTATCCTATACAGAATCACCATTAATATCTCAGAACGATTCTGTATCATGAATAGTGTCAGGTATCCTGGGTAAAACGTACTTGATAAGGCAAGTACGAGAATGCAAAGGGTCACGATATCCATATCTAGGTGACGTACACAACTCCGCGTACGGGGTTGGCACCCGACTATAATCGGACGCTAAGTAAAGTCACACGATCCTAGGTCAAGCATGTACAACAATGTATAAATAAGTCAAAGAATATTTAACAAGAACTGCAGGATTTGGCAAGGTACACTTGCCTGGGATTCCGGTTCCAATTGTAGCTCTGACTTCAGCGGTTTTTGCAGGGAGTACTCCGGACACAGGGGCGAAAATAATATTTTCAGGTCAAAGCGGGGTCCATATGTGGGCCGCTTTGCACCAAAAAATGTGTCAGAACCAAAGGTCTCCAAATATGTCAAACTTAGTGTCAACAAGTCAGGAACGATGATACGAACCCAACGGAACTTCCAGAATTGGATTCCGATGAGCCGGTCACAAAATCGCCCGTCAAGTGGAGCATGTGGGGCCCACGATACGCGATTTTGTCAACGTTCTCAGAATTGAACCAAACTTGGCTCACAGGACCAGCGTATTGCTACGAGTCCAATGGCACAAGTTTTGTCTCGATCTGACGTGTGTACACTAAGTTACAGCGAGATCCAGAAAGGACGGATACGGGACGTTGTCGGTGGATACGTGTTGATTCCGGTGTGCACGCACATCCGAATCAACTTCTGCAAAATCTCGCACGTCCGTATCAACGACGCGCACGTATCGGTGAAGACCGCATGCGACCAAGTTGTCCCGTTTGGCGGGACGTACTCAGTTCCGGGGTGAAACAGGGCATTGGTTTTCCTGTTTTTTGATCGTAGTTTGTGACCAACACAGGACGCGATGCACCGAGCGGTTTGCACGGGCACCGAGGGGGTCACACAGGGTTTGCGTTGCAACAGACGAAACAGAAAACGGGGCAGCGAGGAGAAAGAAATGAGTACCTGATCAGGGCTCCAAAAACTGAGAATTCCGTGTCCGTGTGTCGTCTCAACACTGTTCTGTGTCGTGTCCGGGTTCTAGGGTTAGGGTTTCGGACACAGGGCGCCGGGGCTTCGCCGGAGGAGGGGGAATCATCTCTGGCAGGTCAGGGCAGCTCAGGCGAATGCGGCCGGAGCTCTGGCAGGTCATCGGCGAGGCTTGGGGCTGCACTGGCGGGTCGACGAGGCTCGAGGAGGCGGCTGGAAGAGGTAGTAGGGTCAGCTCAGGGCGGCGCTCGGGCTCTGGCCGAAGGAGCTGGAGGAAGCTCGTGGGTGGTGGTCGAGCAGGGAGATGGCGGCCTACTGCGGAGGACGGCGAGGTCGGAGGAGAAGGGGAAAAGCACTGGGAGTCGGGGCAGCCGGAGGGCTTGCTGGGGGAGGAGGAAGGAGGAGAAGAGGGAGGCCAGGGCGGTGCTGGGGCGAGGGGCTGGTGGCGAGGTCGGTCGAGTCGTGGCCGAGGGACAGCCGCGAGGGGATTGAGCCGTGCTGCGGGGAGGCGGAGAGCCTAGCAGCGGGTGGCTGGCGAGGGGTTCGTCGGCGTTTAGGGTTCCGGCGGAAGGAGGAGCTTCGGGTTTTATAGAGGCGAGGTGGCAGAGGGAGCGGCAGGCGGTTACGGAGGTGAGGCGGCGGCAGGGCGTCGAAGGGGTGGCCGTTCGGGGAGAGGAACCGGAGCGGCGGGCTGCCGGAGCGGCACGGGTGCGGGTGAACGGCTAGGAGAGGAAAAGTTTCGGCGGGTCGGGTCGATGACGGGTCGGGTCTGGGTTAGACCCGGATCCGACCCGCTAAGGATTTGGGTTTGGTTCAAATGAACCCGGTCCGGTTCAGAAATTGGTTTGGTTTATTTAAAATAAACCCAGTTTAATTAGGGTTCAATTTGGTTTAATTTATAAAATAATTTTTAGGGCTTTAAAAATACTTTCGGGGTCCAATAAATTCCCGGAAAATTACCCTATGTCTAGTTTTTCATTTTACACCACAAAATATTATTTTCATAATATTTTAATATTACTAAACATCAATTAAAAATCATTTAAATTCAAAATACCTTAGTTTTAATTAATAAAAATTCCAGAAAATTCCAGAAAATTGTGAAAAATCAAAATTAAAATTTCTTGAAAAATCAAGGGGTTTACAATACGTTATTGCATTGTCACATCATTCACTCTTCTATGTCACACCACTAACACTTTATTTATTGGCCATCACTTCAACACTTGTCCCAAGGAGTAGACTTTAACCCTAAGCATGCGACCCAGACTTCATATGTGACCCAGACTTCACATGCGATCCTGGCTTCATATGCGGCCAAGTGGTCCATGAGGCCCAGACTTCATATGCGGCCAAGATTTCTCCTGCGGCCTAGAGACATATGCGGCCAGGACTTCATATGCGGCCTAGAGATCCATGTGGCCTTGATTGTTTGATTGAATATTTTCTTTTTCTATTATGATTTATAATTGAGTTAATGTTAGTGTTATAATTCTAAGAAAGAATGGATTTTGTAACCATACCTCGTGCTAGACATGACCATGAGCTAACTAGGAATATGGCATGAGTTGAACTGAGATTTCAGTATAAACCAGACTAAGTGGATATTGACTAACCGGCTATGGGCATGACATAAGCTTCATTTTGCAATATGATTTTGATTCATGTGACTCAATGTATAATTGGTAATTGGACTCAAATACTGTATTCGTGCTGATACAAATTATTGCTTAAAAGTGTATATGATCGGATGTGCATCGAGATACGGTATACCGTATCACGTGTTAAGTAATTTATATTTGGGTTGTGCGTCGAGAATGCCTCCAAATTTCTGAACGCGTGATATTAAAATTATATATTATTTCTCCAGCACAGACATAATATAAGCGAGTCAACTACCAAACCGTGGCTAGGATATTGATTGAATATTGCACACGCTCGGGTAAATCTAGATTGAACTTTTATAGATTTGTATCTAGCGTGCTCGTACTTTGTATGACATCTTAAGAGAAATTTTTATGTGACCACATCTTGAGATTTTGAACACAATATAAGGCTAATTAGGTAACTAAAAGTGGTAGTAACATTTGGAGGAAACGGTATCCCAAGTTTATGCCAACGAACCTTCCCGCAGAGATTCATTCTTAGTACGCTGTGGGCTGGCACTACAAATACTGTATATCATCCACCTTAGTGGAGTATAGAATCTGCCCTATTATAAATATACTGAGCCACTATTTACTATAGGAGTATTAGAACCGCTAATATCGTATTTTTAGCGCAGTGGTCCTTCACAGGACTGGTGCATCCTGCAAGTGCCTGTATATTCCTTATTTGGCTCGGTTAGCTCATGTTCAGCACTTGCATATCTGAAGATACCTATTATGCATTATTTCTGAGATAACCTCAAACTCCAAAAAATAGCAAGCCGTGTATAAGTGATTGACCGATATAAGAAAAATGACTTGGTTGTGATTGTATTATTCGGTTAGTAGTCTAGGAAAATGGACTATCATAGTCTGATGGTTCAACCATTGTCCTTGTTTGGTTATAGGGTTGGGCCTTTGCGCTAGGATATGCCATGGACCTAAGTTACGACACTGAACCTATGTATTATTATATAATTACTTCTTAGTTTTTTGTTTCTCTATTTCGTGCTTGCTTTGTGGTACTTGCTATTTGGGGTCTAACCCCACTAGTTTTGCATGGCCGATTTTGAGCCAGCACCCGAGGATCCAGCGTACTATCCCCCAACTCATGGCGCGTACCAGGAACATAGTCGCAAAGGATAACGAGTGGGTTTTCTACTTTCCTGCTCGTTGTTGTACTTTTGTTTCTTTTGGGCGTTTAGCCACCGGCACCTATTAGCTGGCACGTCTGGATATTAGATACCTTACATGATTGTATTAAATCAGACTACAACTAATCACTGTCATGTACTTTTGATACTCTGTTAACTTCTTATTTTGCACAACTGGTCTTTAGAACATTTTGAGAAAGCATTTAGGATGCCTTATTGCTTTACCATATATGCTCTATGGTTACTATTTCTTGTTTGAATGATTGAAACATAGAAGTTCTTGACCATAGAAGACTTGATTGTAGCATGTACCCCTTGTCTTATTACTGCCGTGATCATCATACGATGTATAATACTTTGTACGCGGTAGCTGGCTATGTCTATCTCCGTATTTCGGTACTGGACGTGATATAAAGGCTCTGCCAAAAGTGGAAAGTGAATCTGGAATCCTGGACTGAGACTATGCTAACTGGCACTCCATGCAGTCTGACAATCTACCTCATGTATATCTCTGCTAGCTGCTTAGTGGACTGACCAACTCGGAAAAAGGTAGGAAGTGAGAAACCTTCTTAAGTCGATCTACTATCACCCATACGACATCTCTACCATTCAGGGATCTAGAAAGATTGGTCACAAAGTCTATAGTAATATGCTTCCATCTCAACTCCGGAATCGGCAAAGGCTGAAGTAATCCGGCCGATCTCTGATGCTTAGTCTTAACTTGCTGACAGACTAAACACCGAGAGACAAACTATGCTATCTTCCTCTTCATCCCATTCTACCAAAAGTGTTGACGAATATCACGATACATCTTCGTCCCTCCTAGATGAATAAAATACTGGGAACTGTGGGCCTCTGACTTAATCTCGTGATAGATATATCCACTCGGCACATAAAGTCGACTTCTGAACCTGAGAGTCCTTTCCTCGTGAATACTCAACTCTGCTCGGCGTCCTGCCTCACACTCTGCTCAGTCGATGAAGCCTGGCATCACCTGACTGTGCTGCCCTGACCCTCTCTACTATAGTAGACTGCACCTGCAATCCTTCCATCACGCCCGTATACCAGGTAACACCACCTCGCTACCCATCTCTAGAAGATCCTCCAGGATGTGATGCTGCTCCATCAAGAACTAAGCTCCTTCTCTCATGCTCAAAGCGTCTACAATGACGTTGGCCTTACCTAGATTGTACTGAAGATCAATATCATAATAGGTCAGTAACTCCAGCCATCTCCTCTGTTGCATGTTGAGGTACCTCTGTGTGAACACATATCTTAAGCTCTTATGATCTGTAAAGATCTTCACTCGCTCGCCATACAGATAATGCTTCTAGAGCTTGAGTGCAAGCATAATTGTGGCTAATTCCACATTATGGGTCGGGTAATTCTTCTCATGGTCTCAAAGCTGCAGGGATGCATAAGTTATAACCCTACCATCCTGTATAAGGACACACCCTAGCCCAATGCCTGATACATCATAGTAAACCGTGAGCCCACCTGGTCCGACGAAAAGTGTCAGAATAGGAGCCAAAATTAAGCTCCGTTTGAGCTTCTCAAAAGAAACTTGAATAGCATTAAACCACTCAAAGCGCACATCCTTACACGTCAGCCGTGTCAAGGGTGCAAAAATCCTAGCAAAGTCTGCCCCAAACCGTCTGTAGTAGCCTGCTAATCCCAGAAAACTGCACACCTCCGAAACTGTACTTGGTACTAGCTAACTCTCAATAGTCTCCACCTTCTTGGGATCCACCTCTACGCCTCCACCGAAAATGATGTGGCCTAAGATTGAAATACGATATAGCCAGAAATCATACTTGCTGAACCCCACATATAGCTGATGCACTCGAATAGTCTGGAGTACTATGAGAAGGTGTCGCTCATGCTCTACCTCAGTTCGAATATAGACTAGGATATCATCAATAAACACTATCACAAACTGGTCTAAGTAAGGTATGAAGATGCGATTCATGAGATCCATGAATATTACTGGCACATTGGTTGCTCCAAATGGCATAATAAGGACCTTCCAATGGCTATATCTAGATCTAAACATTATCTTGGGTATATCCTGCTCTCTGACTCTAATATGATGATACCCAGACCGTAAATCAATCTTAGAAAATATAGCTGCCTCACTGAGCTGATCAAATTAGTCATATATCCTGGGCAAGGGATACTTGTTCTTAATGGTCACCCCATTTAAAGTGCGATAATCAATACACAAATGGGATGAACCATCCTTCTTTTTAACAAAAAGTAATGGAGATTCCTAAGGTGATCCACTAGCACGAATGAATCCCTTGGTCCTCAACTCCTCTATCTCTGGTACAGAATCTCTAACTCTGATGGTGACATCATGTAGACTCTCTCTGAAACTGGCTCTGTCCCTGGAATCAAATTGATGTAGAACTCCATATCTCGAACTGGTGGCATGCCTAGAAGCTCGTCGAAAAATACATCCGGGAACTCACAGACAACTCTGGGAAACTGTACCTTGTCTACTGCCATCCTCAGGATAACTAACGGAGACTCCACCTCACCTCTTAAAAATAAGAACTCTCCCTCACCTGGGACACAGAAGATAACCTTGCCAGTATGATAATCTATCGTCTTGTGTCGCACACTCAACCAATCTATTCCTAGGACTAAGTCATAATTGCCCATAGAAAACTCTATCAATCTAGCAAAAAACTCTCTACCGCACACTATGACTCGACACGAGGCATAAACTCTATCTACTTCCATGAGACCGTTACCAATAAGTTTATTCAACCTTAAAGTAAGGACTCAGACTCCAAGCCAACTGGTATCGCAAATCGTTGCAGATATAAAAGAGTGTGATACGCCATAATCAAATAATGCTGAAGCTGAATGCGAATATAATAGAATGGTACCTACAACCACCTCTCCAGCCGCTAGAGCCACCTCGTATAACATCCGAAAAGCATATCCTTGCCCTCTGGGTGCTAGTCCCCTCTACTGCTGGCCTCTCTGCCTGATTTGATCCTGGGCCTGAGCAATACTGCTGTGACCTCTGCTGCTGGAATATTTGGGACTGTGTCGGTAAAGGCCTCGAGCCCTGCTACTGCTGAACTGGCACTGGTGCCCTGAACTATGGAGCTACTGACTGGATTGATGATAATCCATTTGGAACCTCCTAGGACAAGTACTCACCATGTGGTCTGCTCCACCACACACCCAACATAAGCATTGTGCTTTACAGCACTCTAAAAAGACATGGCCTGGCTTCCCACAGTGGGAACACCCAACCGAAGAAGTCTGCCTCTACTACTGAGGACAAGTCTGAGAAGACTGCTGAACCAAAGTCTCTCTCCTCGGTGATTCGATCGACAAAGCTCGAACTGCTGGAGCTGGTGCCGAAGACTGGATAAAAGATCCCCTCTAAATATGAGGCTTCTTCTGGCCCCCAATTTTGTCGACTATTATCTGAGAAGTGTACTCGTACCTCCTTGCCGCTCTCATTAATGCATCAAAAGTCTTGAACTCATATGATCCACTGCCAAGATGATCTCCAAATGAAGTCCATATTGTAACCACCTAGCTCGGTCCAACTCGGTCGCCACCAAGGTGGGAACAAATCGGCTGAGCCTACAGAACTTTGTCGCATAGTCATCGAGGGTCCTCGTCATCTGCCTAAGGTTGTTAAAACTCTACTGCAAATTATAGCTAACACCGTGTCATAATACCGGGTCTGAAATCTCTCACTAAAATTTGCCCATAGAATCGGCACCGTCAGTGAAACCTCCTGAGCATTCTACCAGTCGTGGGCCAAATCCAGCAACTGCAGCCTAACCACTAATACTTGCTCCCTATCCGAAACTCATGCTGCCTCGAGTATGGTCTTAGTATCCTGGAGCCATACATCAGACGCAATCGCATCCTCAGTATCATAGAAGTACGGGGGATGGATACACCTAAAGTTGTTCGTAGAATTATATATCTAAGAACAACCTCGCTCCATGGCCGTCTGAACTGACTGAATGAGAACGTTACTCTTTCGCTGATGAGTCACCATGAACCTCGTTAGAATGTCTATCAATACTCGAACAATATCTGGCTGCCAGCGGATTGGGCTGAACATACTGTTATGCCTCTAGATCAATCCTCGACTCAATTCCTGAATGCTAAGGCTGGGACCGAGCCCCAGGTTTTGGCTGACCATCTGGACGCTGATCTTCCATCGTTTGAGCTCGTATGATCTAATCAGAAGGACCAGGAACAGTGCCCCTGAAAGTTAAAGGATACAAAGATCAAATTGAGGAACATGATAGAACAAGGATGAAAGTAGATAACAAGTCAAAGATTAGAGATAAAATAGTCCAAAAGTAAATCTAGGAGGAACAAGTTAGGATTGAGACATCTAATCACTGATAACCCATACACTTCTAAAAACCAGACCTGCATGGGCCACTACTAAAATCCTGTCACATCCAGAACCAGAATACTAGAGAGCGGGGGCTGACAAAACCAACTACTTATACCAGAGTACTCCAGTACCCCGAGATACGATCACGACTGTAAATCGACATGATGGGTTACACTACAAGCCATCAGTCACCCTAGGTCAAACAGTCCTAATGTCTCAATCACAAGCAGGAATCCACTATGTAAAAGATATATGATCATCAGAAGCAAGATAGTAAAGAGTCATAAACCAAATATACATAGATGATCATGAATCTAGTAATACAAAATGAAGAACTAGCAAGAGTAATAGTCATGATCAGCACTAGCTATGGTCTAGAATATGTTAGTCATATCATGCCCAGATGGCGATGTATCTGGTATAAAATATAAGCTAACAGGTGCTCAGGCTAAACGTCATAAAAGAATATGTACAGTAAGTGGGAGAACAAAATAGAAACCTACTCAATCGGTCTGGTGCTCCTGGTGGTCACCATCCTCGGAAATGTACGGAAGATCCTCTAGCTATGCTACCGGATCTGGCCAAGCAAAACCAGTAGAGTTAGACCCCAAATAGCAAGTAGCACAAAGGAGGCCAAAAACTATAAACTAAAACCAACATGCAACATAACTACAATATACTAAGCAACATATAACTACCAGCTTTTAAAAGCACCATACAACATAAAAATAACTGCCGATGTGAAAGCACTGTGAAACATAGAAATAAACTGCTAAAGTAAAGTAAAACTGAGCACTTAAATAGCTACACATTATATCTAGTAAAGGTGGCATGCACGAGATCACGAAAAGGTAAAAGCAATAAAGATGTAAATAATAATAACCAAGGAAAAGTAAACATGTACGAGACAATATCCATGAAAAGGAAAAGATAAGTCGGCAAGTAAGAAGAAGATATGGGAACTCCTAAAATAGGAACCATAACCCTTAAACCAAACAAGGACCAGGATTATGATTCTTTTTCGAGTCGTACCTAGTCTCTCGTCACTTACCGGAATGTAATTATGCGAGAAAAGAAAAGACACTAGGCAAGTAATAGTAACAGTCAATAAAGCACGGCCAAGCAATGTCTACGTCTTGCTATCATTAGCTAACTATGGTTATCATAAAACCTAATTACTAAAAAATGCAATCTTGAGAACCTCTCTATTGGTCACATGTCCTGCAGGCTATCCAAGTTAAGTCCAGCCATAACTAAGCTAATAAATATAGTGGAATACCCAGCCTTAAAGCCTGCATCCTAGAAAGTGGCACCACACGATGGTGAGCCTAATATGCCCCGCACGACGGCGAGCTAATAAACGTCTATATAGACATAATGCCCCCACACGACAGTGAGCTGAAAATGTGCCCCGCACGACGCGAGCAACAAGTCCATGAAGCAAGGTGGCTAGACCAATGGACGGCATACAACCTAGAGATTTTCTTCTCCCAATGATCTAGTTGTTCACGCTAGTTAATCCTTTTTTTTTGGATTTCGAGTGTGGCATTCCGCAGAATCCATCCTAGACATGATGCTCCCCGCTGGGATATGCGAGACAAGACAATGTTTTAACGAACATACACACAGAAAAAAAAGAATACAACCATACGGTTATAGACAAAGCTAGCATGCGCTATAACAAACCACAACAGATAATATACTTAGAAAGTATTACGAGTGCACTACTACAAGTCACTGTCATGCATGTAAGGGACAATGAACACGAGTGCACTGCTACAAGTCACTATCACAGATGTCATATACAATAACCACGGGTGAACTGCTATGAGTCATTATCATGAGTATCTAGGGTAGTAATCATCCCCTAGTATATGGAAGACTAGTCACAAAAGTCATGGTCAAATGTATCTAGGGTAGTAATCATCCCCTAACATACAAGAGACTAGTCACGTAAGTCATGGTCACGCTAAGAAAGTATCACAGCCAAGCGAATAATCAAGAAAAGACAAAGTAGGCAAAATCAGGGTCATTCGGATTATCCGTCGAATCTCCTCAGATCACTGTCGGATCATCCGATCTATCACAGCAAGTTAATGGACCATAATTTGGATCATCCGTTGGACTATCGCGGATCACCGTCGGATCATTCAATTGGTCATAGCAGGTTTGTGGGCCAAAATTTGGACCATCTGCCGGACTGTCGCGGATCACAGCTTGATCTTCCAGGTGGTCAGAGAAACCCAGACTTTGAATAATTCAAAGACTTGTTCGGGCCGTAAAAACTCTGTTCTAACTCGAAATTTAGATTTTCAAAGGTCAAAATTGTATAGGATCAAATTCTCGACATCCTGGAAGCATTTGATTTCACTAAATTTGAGATTCGATAGATCAATTTCGAGAAATACCGTAAAAGTGATTTTATAGGAAAAACTGAAACTTGTTCGGATTCCACAAAACTCAAAGCTACCAGCATAAAAGCTAGGCACGGGTCTCACGTAGCATATAAAAATATACTCTAAGATGAAAACTCCAATATCTCTCTTGATATTTAGTCTATACTACCAAGGTCAAATCTAGGCCAAGCAAAAAAACCAAAAATGAGCCCAAATCAATTATGAAACACGCAAACAGTTGGAAATCATTAGGAAAACATACTTAACCATTTTCATAAAATTCTAAGTAATCAAAAACCAAGGAAAATAGAAACATCAATAAAATATTTTTCTTCAAGAGTTTGGCAAGATATACTTGCCTTAAGTCAAGCATCCAGCCTTAACATTTAATTCTACCACCAAGAGGGGATCAGAAATCACACTCTTATGTCTCAAGACCAAGCTCCTAGATCCCGCGAAAAATGAAAAGAAAATAAAGAAGTAGAGAAAAAAGAAAAGATAAAGGAGAGAGAAAATCTGTTAGTATATATAAAAGAGGTGATTTAATCGTGACCGTCCGATCTGTCATATTAGTGATCCACGTCACGAGTTAAATCAATCTCGATCGCTCAAAATAAAACCAAGAAACCAATAGATAATAAGAAGTATCGAATACTATTCACAAAATATCTAAATAAAAATATCTTAAAAATATCTTGAAAATATCTCAAAAATGAAACTTTATCCGTCGGACGAATTTTCTGTCGGTATGCCGTGAAATATCGGTGGTAATCCGGTCTGTGAGTAAAGTTTTTGTTCTTAATGAAATTCGAGATCCCGCAAGATCCAAAAAATATAGTATATATATACAATATAAAATATGTATCCATATACCAATATAGATACCGGCGATCGTCCCGAGGAATCCCAAACCTTGTGCACAAGTTGTTTGTGACCATGCAAGTTTCTTCTTCTTTTCCATCTGCTCAATTTTTTTCTAAATCTTAATATTTACTGTAGGCTCCACGAGCAATTTCTTTTTTGAATATACTATGCTTCCAAAGCAATCTCTTCTCAAACTTTTATCTTCATGCAGCTCCCCAGTTCGGGGACTGCCTTGGCGACCTAAGGGTTCCAAAAACATTCTATGTTTATGACTCTGGCTCAAAATGACTAATTGATAGTCTTCCTGTCTAAAATGAATGAACTGTATCTCCGTGAAGTGCTACAAAAATAATAGCATATTCTATGTAAAAGCATTACAATAATACGAATGCTAAGTACTAGGACAACATGTAAGATAGTCTACTTGAAGTATTTGTAGTTCTACTTTACAAGTCTAAAGAACACAAAAATCCAATGTTAGTAGCAAGTTTACATTCCTTGTTCTATACATCTGATAAAGAGTAGGATTATTCTTTTAGCTATATGGGTTTATCTTATTTTTTTAGCATGTAACAGTTATTGCCTATCGACTAGCATGTATCGTCACTGTTATTAAGTGTGAAGACCAAGCAAAGACAAGTTCACCGAAGCCACCAAACATAGCGAGGACTTGCCTCGGTCGAGTGGAACTCTGAGTGAACCACTGCATATGCCAAGTCCGAACGTCGTTGCACCAATGATTCATCTTGCAGAGCTGGGTGGAGCGGGTCGTTATATAATACACCACTCAAAAACAGTTTCATCCTAAAAACTTTCTGTAAACCCCCTCGACCAAAGTTAGATTTACTTAGTTTAGATAGAGAGATTAGGGTTAATCTGGAGCCAATTAGAATTATTACACAGTGTTTAATATATTTGTGCAATATTTATCACTTACTGTACCCCATTGTTGCTTTGATAATTAGAGCACTACACTAGCTATTACCTTCAAACAAATTCCATACACTTTTCCTAAATATGCCAGCCTACCATTCTAACCTTTGTGTAACTCATAACTACTCTCTCTTGTGCTTCATTTTACTCGTGCAATATTCGTTGCAATCGTCTATTTTTAAATCCCCAATAAATCCAACCTTGCATAATTGTTCGTTCCAGTCAAAATTTAAGACACAGACCCAACCCACTCTTATACAACCTAAATTATGGCATTAATCTATTCTGAGTCTACTACGCCCATGACACTTGTGTCCCACCCAAATTTAACCCCATGTATTTCCAATTGATTAAAGAACACCTTGTGCATTAGTTTTTAATTAAATTATTGTGAAGACCAATCTCACCCAAAGCTAGACCCAACCTAGCCCATATACACCCTACATTGCTTCATGTGGACATGTTCCCCACCTTAAGAAGCCCTAGCTGACCTAATTCCCTAGAAGGACCCCCTTTCTCTCTCTCCTATATAAATACATTTCTCTCTCCCCTAAACTAAAAACCAACCCTACTCGAAAACCCTAGCATCCCTCATTAACCGCCTCCTCCTTCTCCCGATTACATCCGGCCGCCACCACCTCAACCACCGACCTCCTCCGCCTGACCTTTGACATCGACCACCGACCCCGGTCGCCTGAACCCTCGACCGCCAGTCCCCCTCTTCCTCCATCTCCGTTCACCATCACCATCAGTACCCGCCTCCTCCTTCCTTTCGACTTCCAACCAACCACCTCCATCGCCTGACTACCGCCAACCACCGCCACCAGCCTCACCGTCTCCACCACCCCAGCACCACCAGCAACCATCACCAGCCTCACCGTCTCCACCACCTCGCACCACCATCATCAATATCACCATCACCAACCCGCACCATCCCCCGACTCCACATCAAGCTGACCCCGATCACCCCCAGCCCACCTGACCACCACCTGCTAGCACCGCCAACCACCACCACCAGCCTGACCGTCGCCTTCCCCACGACCAGATCCAATCGTCGCTGCTGCTGCTGCCGAGGCTGCTGCTGCCGCTGCTACTTCCCCGTGCACCGCCGGAGCTCCGCCCCACGCCGGAGAGCAAGTCATCGACGAGCACAGACCACCTCCCCGCTCGGCCACGACTAGGTACACGTTTATTTTACCCTTTTTCTTCATGAGTCGAGGCGTCGACGTATCGTTTAACAGACACGGGTAATATAAAACCCTAAGTAAAATATATGTGAGTGTGTGTTTATTTAAATTAGTAATTAATGATTAGTAATTACTCAAATAATAAATGACTTGTTAATAAAAATACTGTAAATTGCCTAAAAACCTAGACATTGACCAAGTGTACCTTAACATGATAATTTGGACATGTATTTCTGTACAAAACGTAATTAGTTTCGTAACAGGACTGGTAATTTGCTACCTCGAGGTACACGATAAATGAGGACAGGACACGTGTACGTCTTAGCTATGTGCACACACGACTCTGTTAGTTGACCAGCGTGACCCCTTGCGTCAGTGCCTAAGAGCAGCATATTATTTCTGTGCGTATTACTTTAGTGTCTGATGATCGAATTGCTATATTATATTATATGTATAGGGTCGCTGGACCAGTCAGAAGAGACTTCAGGAGCAGGTTATTGGCATTCGCAACTTGAGGACCTAGGCAAGATACCTTGCCATATTTACTGTTTAATTTAAATTATGCAAATTTGTATGATATCTTGTTGCTTTATTTCATATAACGGTGCGCATCCGAGATTGACTCGGGTGCAGTCGACGAATGCGTCGATGAGTAGTATACTTGACCTAGTCACTAGCAGACTCACCCCTATTAGAAGGATACCTGATATCTTCTAAGACCTGACACTCTTACACGCATCACAGTAACAAACTCATGTTGGGATACGGGTTCGCGTATCCGACTAGCTATCGATGCGTATGACATGCATCACGGTTAGTACGTAATCAGGGTTATATAATTAGTAGAGACTTGGCATATAGTTACGTGGTATGCACATTGTGTATTCGACTTATATATCTGCATTGGATGGGGAGGACAACTAGTAGGCATATGGGATACACACATTGGAATCCGTAGTATCCGGAGGCACCACAGATCCAATGACTTCCTTTATACAGATACCGCATTCTTCGTAGCGATACAGATGTATATATTTGCAGATACATTATTCTTCAGAATGATGGACGTTACATGTACATATACCACGCTCTTAGGAGTGTTGGACGTTATGCCTACACCTACCCATACGTACCAATATTGTCCTCATATTGCATTCATATAGATGGTTAGCATACCCCTTTATTTTATTCAGTATATATATATGGCATGTATTTTTGTATCTTGTTACGTCTCTCTGAGGACCTGGTTCCCTTCCAGATTTGGACGAGGCATATTATCCTACAGTGTACGGACCCAGACAGAAGACGAGGTACGCATCCGAGGAGGAGCTAGAGGTTCTTCCATCAGAGTTCCCTTGATCATTGGTAGGCCTTCCGCCTAGGACTGGAGCATCCTTATCTAGTCAGCTGATGCTTTAGTCATTATTCTTTTTTATCTGTCTTTCAGTACTTTTATTTTGTCATAGTAGTGGGTTTGTTCCCACCAGACATTTTTGGATTGTACTATGATATTTCAGACTGGCATTTATTTTCCAGTATTTATTTTTAGTACTTCTTGTTTATATTGTGGATGAGATTAGTCTACCTGTTCTGATGTTAGTATTGGACTTGTTAGTATTTTAGGACAGTGGAGTATGCTTCGTAGGATCCATTAATTTAGGTAATCCCTCGGAGACGTATTAGCTGGCTATTGCCGCGTGGCCTGGTCTCGTGTATTTTTGGATTGTACTATGATATCCAAATATGCATCACCATCTCTTAAACCACCGAACATCTCGCTCCATATCTATATAAACACATCTTGTCTAACTTCAAGATCGCTCGTATAGACTCCCTATTTATTTCCTCAACCCATGCCACGGTCATGCCTTAGCAAAAAAAATTTGAACAACTTTATCACCAAATTAATTTGACTATCTCTAAAATCTAACCATCAAATCTTCTGCCTCAATCTCTACTGTTGTAACTACCTAAAATTAGGACTAGGAATATTTTTATCAATTCACTTTTGGTTGCTAATCATATTAGTATATTAAATTAGTGGTTAGTCTAGAATTAATTACTATTATTTGTCATGGATAGAATATTCCTTTTAGTTAGTTAGATACCATCCATAACTAATTAGATTCTCCCATAACCAAAAGATTTCATTCACACTAGATCTTGAATTCAAATTAGGAAGAAGGAGGGGCAAACTTATAATTCCCAAACCCTAAACCCCACTAAAGTGGCTGCCCCCCTAATCCTCCTCCATTCTCATTTTATTTTTTCTCTAAAAAGTTCTTCTTCTTCCCCAAGCTTCTTCTCCAACAAGCCACCCTCCAATTCTAACCAATTTTTACTTCCAACCACTGAATTTTCATTCCAATTTTCTTTCCATGGTGGCCTAGAGCTATGGAGCATAATAGGAGCTTGGAGAGGAGCCTAAGATAGGAGGGTCGTGTCCAATTTATCATCTCTCTGTCCAAATTCGTGGATCTTCATTGGGACACAACTCCCAATAGATAATTTTTCTTTTCCCTCCAATTTCTATGTTAAAAACTTAAATTGAACCCATATGAACCCACCAATAGTTAGATCCAACCTTATAGGTGATGAAATATGTGGTCGAAAGCCTTTTCCTTTTAGATCCACGTGTTTTTATAGTCAATTTGGTAGAATTATGAATTTATGTCTACCAAGTGTTTGTGTTGTGTTCCCAAAAGAAATTTTGTGTCAATTTGGTTTATGCTTGTGTTATAGTATCCATAATTGGATACCTAGTGTTTGTGTCATGATACTTCATGATACCCATGGCTATATTTTGTAATTTGTGGATATTGTTGTCTCTTTGTGTCAATTATCTATATATTGATATTAGATCTAACTAATTTATATGTTCATGTCAATTTATATATATATATATATATATATATATATATATATATATAGTTAGTGTTTTAATTTATTGGTATGTGTTGTGTCTTTGGGAGTGTTGAGTGTGTCATGTTAGAAAGTTAAAATTCTAATTATGTTAATACTTGGGAGTATCATGATTGAGTTATGTTGGAAATCATAGAATTGGTTTGAGTTTTGATAGTGTATCATGAAGGGGGTCCTTATTGTCATGCCCCAGTCCCAAAATACAAGGGACCAGGCCACGTGGCATTGGCCAGCTGACACGACTCCGAGGATATTCTAATTTAACAGATCCTAGCGAAGCGTGCTACGCTGTCCTAAATCTAACAAGTCTAAAAATATCATACAACAGGCAGAGTCTAATCTCATCCACAAATACAACAAGAAATACTAAAATGAAATACTGGAAAATAAGAACAGAGTCGAATGTCATAGTACAAACCGAAATATGTCCGGTGGGAACAAACCCACTACAAATGATAAAATAGAGTACTGAAGACAGAAATAAAGAGTGGGACTAGAGCAACTGCTATCTAGATAAGAAGCTCCAGTCCTAGGCGGAAGGCCTACCAAGTAATTAGGGAAACTCCGACTGTAGCACCTCTAGCTCCTCCTCGAGAGCGTACCTCGTCTCCACTCCTGGTCCGTACACAGTGGGGTAATATGCCTCGTCCAAATCTGGAAGGGAACCAGTCCTTAGAGGGACATAACACGATAAAAATGCATGCCATAGATAGTACTGAATAAAATAAAAGGGGTGTGCTAACCATCTAAGTGAATGCAATGTGAGGACAGCTTAGTGCGTATGGGTAGGTGTAGGCATAACGTCCAACATCCTCTAGAGTGTGGTATCTGTAACGTCCATCATTTCGAAGAATGAGATATCTGTATATATATAACGTCCAACACTCTAAGGGACGTGGTATCTGCAATAATATATACATCCCTACCACTCCGAAGAGTGCGGTATCTGAATAAAGAAAGTCATCGGATCCGTGGCTCCTCTAGATACTACAGAGTCCAATGTATGTATCCCATACGCCTATCAGTTATCCTCCCCGCCCAATGCGGATACACAAGTCGAATACACGACGTGAATATCCCGTATCTATATGCCAAGTCTCATCTAACTAGATCACTCTAAATTATGTGCTAATCCGTGATGCATGTCGTTCACACCGATAGCGAGTCTGGTACGCGAACCCGTATCCCAACATGAATTTACCATCGTGATGCGTGTACAAGTGTCACGGTCTAGGAAGATATCAGAATATCCTCAAAGTAGTAGGTGAGTCTGCTAGCAGCTAGGTCAAGTACACTACACATCGACGCATTCGTCGACTGCACCCGAGTCAATCTCGGATGCGCACAGTTATATGTATATTGCAACAGATATCATACAACAGTTATGATTTCATTTAAACAGTAATCCAGCAAGGTATACTTGCCTGAGTCTGGTAGCTGCGAATGCTAATATCCTGCTCCTGAAGCCTCGCATGTACGGTCCAGCGATCCTATATTTAATATTATAATACCAACATCAGTCACTACAATAATATGACACACTACTTGCAGTAATAGACTGACGCAGGGTCTTGACTGTACATCTAGTGGGACCACGTGGTACATATATTTATATATAACACCTATACATATATGTACTCAAATACATATTTAAATATAATAAAAAAATACGTATATTTTAATTGTACATTTTAAAATAGCATCTATATATATTACCTAATAATACGCAAATTAATATGTACATATACACATATTAGTTAAATATATTACATATATAAATACATAATACCATATGTATAATTTAATACATACACATATATTTACATATATTTAAATAATAATTTATGTACATAAGTACATATATACAACATGTATATATATAGTATATATATATTTATAGGTATAATATACAAAAATAGAAAGTGTACCCATATATAATATATACTAATATATATTATATTAATACACAAAGTATATATATATATTTATATATATATTCATATATTTATTTAATACACTAATATACTAAATACATAGAGTATATATATATTTATATACACAAAATATATAAATTTATATATATTTATATATATACACAACATATAATAAATATATAATATACCAATACATAAAATGTATATTTATATATACACACAAAAATGTGTATATATATATATATATATATATATATATATACATAATAGATATTAATATATATAAAGTATTTAAATACAAGTATATAGTATATAGTATATGTATACATATAATACGAACTACACACACACACACACACACATATATATATATATATATATATATATATATATATATATATATATATATATATATATATATATATACTTATTTATACAAACAGAATACAGTATTTATATAAAATACAATATATGTATAAATACACAAAAAACAGGAAACATATTTATATATTAGTATATACTAATGCTAACCATGTATACTAGGTATAATACACAGTATACGTATATTAAAATACGTACCTAGGTCCAGGGGGTCGAGGTGGGTCCGCCGGGTGAGTCGTCGCCGGCGAGGGTGGCCGGGCGGAGCTCCGGCAGCGCGGGGGAAAGTCGACAGCAACAGCAGCAGTTGGCAGCGGGTGGCACTGCGGGGGCTGTGTCGGCCGGCATGCGGTATAATACACAGTATATATATATTTCCTTCTGGTTTTGTTTTTTCATTTGTGCTTCCTTTGTGGTACTTGTTATTTGGGGTCTAACCCTACTGATTTTACATGGCTAGGTTTATAACCAGTGCCCGAGGATCCAGCGTACTTCCCCTTGTACAATGGCGAGCACCAGATGGATGACCGCTGAGGGACACGAGTAGGTTTCTTCTTCCCTGCTCGATATTGTACATTTTTCTCTTTTGGTTATTTAGCCACTGGCACGTGTTAGCCATAGATCTAGACATTTAGTTTATTACATGATTATAATTAATCAGACTGCAGCTGATCATGGTCATGTACTTTTGCTACTCTGCCAGCTTCTCATTTTGTACATATAGTTTTTAGAATATTTTGATAGAACGATTAGGATACCTTTTTGCTTTATCATACATGTTCTATATTTGCTATTCTTGTTTGACTGATTGAGACAATAGATGTTCTGTGTGACCCTAAGTGACTTGCTTGTTGTATGCACCCCTTGTCTAGTTACAGTTGTGATCACCGTATGACGTATAGTACCTTGTATGGGATAGCTGGCCATATCCGTCTCCGTATTCCTGTACTGGGATGTGACAATATTTTAGTGGTGGCCCATGCAGGTTTGTACTTTTAGACTAGTGGGGTGTTATGGTCATAGGAGTCTCAATCAAACATGTCTTTGAAATACTAAATTCGTTCTTCTCAATGCCCTGCTTGACTATCGAATCAATTACTTCTTTGATACTTCTCGTCCTGTCCTTAATGGCTCTTGTCCTTTTCTTTAGGGCTTCTTCAGTCGCTGGAGCAGCAAATCTGGCATGTCAGGTGTAGCGGCCCGTTCTCCCGGTGCGGAGAGCGCGGCTAAGAAATACAAGACGGTATCGTTCGATCGGGATAGATTGAATTAAGAACTCGTCCTCGTTATGGATTTGTTTCTTCGGAATCGATTCCCATATTCAGTGGACCATGCCCCCGGGATCGACTTAGCGGCAGAGTCAGGAGGGACCACTCCGCTGCTATCTTTTATTGCCTCGGATTTCGATGTTGCTTGTTGCTTTCGTGCTTTGAGTTGGTTTTGGATTTGCTTGGGTTTTCTTGAACGGTTTCGATGATTTCATTGTTTTCATTCATTGAATTACACTTCAATTCCGAGATTGGAAAGAGAGGAAGAAGTATTGATCGAGCTGTTCGTACAATGCAGGTGAACGAGCAGTAGGCGGCTTGCGAGCGGAGTCGTGAAGCACCTCTTTCCATCTCCTTTCCTTTCAGCTAAGTGAGTGGCTACCATCCCGATTAGCTAGCCCTGCTTCCAAGTCTTCACATCAAATAAATCTGCATTCTTCTTTGCCCCGATCAAACGATACCCAGTAGTAATAAATAAAACCAAGATAAAAAGGAAATAGGCTTGGATTATATTATACTTATCAATCAAACATGTGAACTGTTATCTTATGGTATGCTTGTTCGTGCAAATGTTCTATAAAACCGTGCTAAGTATGGATCATGTCTTGTATATGCAAAATTATTCAGGGAGGCTATACAAAATGAATCATGCAATACTACTTGTCGTGTACTCGTGTTCTTGTACTCGTGTTGCCTCAACAGCATAAATTGTTAACTTGTAAATCGTGTTCGATCATGGACAACTTGTGCACAAGGTATTGGTTCTGCGGACGGTCGCTGGGGCACTGGCACCGATCCGGGAAGAACTCGTGTGTAGTCATCATGTTCGGGACAGGATAGCTTGCAGCGCATCGTGTACTCTCGTAGCATGCTATCCTTGTCCTCGGCTATGTCTACTATGGCAATCATGCTAGTGAACATCGTGTATATTTAAACCTGTTGCTAACTAACTTGTGTCTTCGTGGCAGGGAAGGCATGGTAAGTATTATGCAGGTAGTTCAGACAGGCAAGTAAAATCCACCGAACGTTGGCAAGTTCATTTCAGTATTATACATATTTACTGTTGCTTGTAAATAAACTAAGGCAAGATAGAAACCCACAAAAATATGCATACTTCATTAAAACAACGTGTTGATTGGTATAGTTCGCTTAGCTCGCCTTCACCAGTATATTTTGGCATGCTGACCCTCGTTGAAACTGGTTCTCCGCACTAAGGCGAACCGAACGAGGAGCCGAAGTCGTCTTCCCTGATCAAGTCCAGCTGTTGGCGCATCTTCATCGCGCCCCTTTGAAGCATTTTGAAGAAAGAAGCTTGCAACTCTTCATACACAAATGCAGCTCCGTGGCAAAGCTGTCCTCTAGCCCGGAGGTCTTTATCTTTTGAAGTTTAGTAAAGGGATGTAATATACAGGACTACTATCTCATTTTGAGTCAACACTTTTGTAAGCCCGTACGGCATATTAGCTGACTCGTTCAAGAGTTTGTAATAGATGTTCATTATCAATAAAAAGAACTTTTCCATGTTTCAAATCTGTGTTTCAATTTATCTGCGTACTCTGAATATGTGCTCGTTATGCAAAATACTTTAGCCTTGTGCGGGCGCAACCCCAGGCCCGCATGGCATCACGATTCGGGGGGACGTCCCAGCGATTCTACGAAATCGGGTCGTGACATAGTGGTATCGGAGCACAGATTCAAGTTCCTTAGACTCTCGCACTGGAAAAGTTTCTTTAACGATCAAATTCCTGTGCGAACTATTGAACTCGCTAGGCCAAAATGAGATACGTTCATGCAATAAGTCCATAATACATTATGATTCTAATATAATTTACCTTCTTTTGAAGGAATGGCACCAGCGCAATCCATAGCGCAAACACCGGATGAAACACAAGGCCAAGGGAGTAGTTCGGGCACTTCGGGAAGTTCAGGAAGCCAGCGAGCCGTGCCAAGCATCGATCCCATCCAACAAATGTTGCGGATGTTGGAGGCAAACCAACAAAGGGACGAGGCTCGCTATGAACGGGCCGAGAAGCGGGCAGAGGAGAGTCAGCTCAAGTTTCAAGACAATATAGAAGCTCGATTCTCAGTCCAACAGAAGCAGGTAGATGTCCTACAACAGATCATTCAGACTTTGGCTTCCAACCATTCCACGGCAAAAGCGCTGACTCCGGTGGAACAGCCCGTGCTTGAAGTAGAGACGCTGCAAATTCCAAGGACGAGGGACGTGACTGCCTTCGACTTTGGCCACTTCAAGAAAGTCTGCAACACCCCATTCAACGGGACTGAGGACCCAGTCGTAGCTCTAGATTGGTTGGCCGAACTTGAAGATAACTTCGCTCTGCTAGAGGTCCCCGAAGAGAAGCGCGTCGCCTGCGCACAACTACAGCTCTGCCTCAACACGCCCAATTGGTGGAACGTGCATCGACAATCTCTTCAATTTGATCACGGAGAGGAGGCGATCTCGTGGACGACTTTTTGTGCCGCGTTCAAAAAGGAGTTTATACCCCCTCCAGTACAACGTCAAATGGAGAACGAGTTCGTGCAACTGAGGCAAGGCAGCATGACAGTTAAACAGTACTCCGCCGAATTCAACCGACTCTCCAAATTCGCTAGGGCCTATTTACCTGATGTAGCGAGTCGAGCTAGAAGGTTTGAAGGTGGACTACGCCCTGTCATCCATGTGCACGTAGTCGTTCATCAGTATCGGACAATGCGTGAAGTCATGAATCACGCCCTGTCGCTTGAACCATACTATCCTCACGTTCCTGCCGGCGCTGTGCATACCTATAATCACAAACACCAAAGCAACGAGAGAGGAAACAACGCTACGAAGCAACGAAACGACGATGGTCAGCAAATAAAGCATTGGAGCAATATATGTCAATTCTGCAAAAAGCCTGGACACGATAAGAAAGATTACCGCTTGAGACTTGGGTTATGCCTCGCTTGTGGGAAACCAGGCCATGTCATAATTCCTGCCCGAACCTTCCTGATCGTCGTCCTCGGCATAATGTTCCTTAGAGGTAGACTCTATTCTTAAGTTTCGAGGACGAAACTTCCAATTAGTTGGGTAGGATGTAGCGCCCCGTTCTCCCGGTGCGGAGAGCGCGGCTAAGAAACATAAGACGGTATCGTTCGATCGGGATAGATTGAATTAAGAACTCGTCCTCGTTATGGATTTGTTTCTTCGGAATCGATTCCCATATTCAGTGGACCGTGCCCCCGGGATCGACTTAGCGGCAGAGTCAGGAGGGACCTCTCCGCTGCTATCTTTTATTGCCTCGGATTTCGATGTCGCTTGTTGCTTTCGTGCTTTGAGTTGGTTTTGAATTTGCTTGGGTTTTCTTGAACGGTTTCGATGATTTCATTATTTTTGTTCATTGAATTGCACTTCAATTCCGAGATTGGAAAGAGAGGAAAAAGTATTGATCGAGCTGTTCGCGTGCAATACAGGTGAACGAGCAGTAGGCGGCTTGCGAGCGGAGTCGTGAAGCGCCTCTTTCCTTCTTCTTTCCTTCCAGCTAAGTGAGTGGCTACCATCCCGATTAGCTAGCCCTGCTTCCAAGTCTTCACATCAAATAAATCTGCATTCTTCTTTGCCCCGATCAAACGATACCCAGTAGTAATAAATGAAACCAAGATAAAAAGGAAATAGGCTTGGATTATATTATGCTTGTCAATCAATATGTGAACTGTTATCTTATGGTATGCTTGTTCGTGCAAATGTTCTATAAAACAGTGCTAAGTATGGATCATGTCTTGTATATGCAAAATTGTTCAGGAAGGCTATGCAAAATGAATCATGCAATACTACTTATCGTGTACTCATGTTCTTGTACTCGTGTTGCCTCAACAGCATGAACTGTTAACTTGTAAATCGTGTTCGATCATGGACAGCTTGTGCACAAGGTATTGGTTCTGCGGACGGTCGCTGGGGCACTGGCACCGATCTGATCCGGGCGGAACTCGTGTGTAGTCGTCGTGTTCGGGACAGGATAGCTTGCAGCGCATCGTGTACTCTCGTAGCATGCTATCCTTGTCCTCGGCTACGTCCACTATGGCAATCATGCCAGTGAATATCGTGTATATTTAAACCTGTTGCAAACTAACTTGTGTCTTCGTGGCAGGGAAGGCATGGTAAGTATTGTGCAGGTAGTTCAGACAGGCAAGTAAAATCCACCAAACGGTAGCAAGTTCATTTCAGTATTATACCTATTTATTGTTGCTTGTAAATGAACTAAGGCAAGATAGAAACCCACAAAAATATGCATGCTTCATTAAAATAATGTGTTGATTGGTATAGTTCGATTAGCTCGCCTTCACCAGTATGTTTCGGCATGCTGACCCTCGTTAAAACTGGTTCTCCGCACTAAGGCGAACCGAGCGAGGAGCCGAAGTCATCTTCCCCGATCCAGTCCAGCTGTTGGCGCATCTTCATCGTGCCCCTTTGAAGCATTTTGAAGAAAGAAGCTTGCAACTCTTCATACACAAATGTAGCTCCGTGGCAAAGCTGTCCTCCAACCCGGAGGTCTTTATCTTTTGAAGTTTAGTAAAGGGATGTAATGTACAGGACTGTTATCTCATTTTGAGTCAACACTTTTGTAAGCCCGTGCGGCATATTAGCTGACTCGTTCAAGAGTTTGTAATAGATTTTCATTATCAATAAAGAGAACTTTTCCATGTTTTAAATCTGTGTTTTAATTTATCTGCGTACTCTGAATATGTGCTCGTTATGCAAAATACTTTAGCCTTGTGCGGGCGCAACCCCAGGCCCGCACGGCATCACGATTCGGGGGACGCCCCAGCGATTCTACGAAATCGGGTCGTGATATCAGGGCCCCCTGGGCCGCAGTGAGAGGCATCACCTGCTCTGAGTCAGGTCTAGGTTGAGCCAGTGATTAAGCAAATCGAGACAGTCGAACCAGTAGCAGATCATGTTGAACGACGGACCCTAGAGTTCCCAGTACCTCCAATCGTACCGGCGGTACTTGACGCTCTGAAATTATTGGAGATCATCTGAGGTATGTTAGCAACTCAGCAATATCAGCAATTTCAGCAATAAGAACAAAATGTCTTACTGAATCAAGGGCTGCATACAGCTCTAAAGAGAGGTAGAAGGACATATTCGGGAGTTTCGGTCAGATTGTGATGACTTAACCTGAGGTACTTTGACGACACATAGGATGCCATCATGGCAGACGTGTGGCTCCAAGACATCGAAGTTATCTTGGTAGTAGCAAAGTTTTTGGCTGAGGAACAAGTTGATCAGGTCTGATTGCAGCTTCAAGACCTTGTCCGTGACTGGTAGGCGTCAGTGGAGGTTGACTTGAGGCATCTTATTTCTTGGGATAGTTTTAGGACTCTGTTTCTGGCCAAGTATTTTGGAGTCATAGCACAATATGATCTCCAACAGAGTTTTATCGGTCTCAAGCAGGCCGGCAGGACTGTAGATGGATATGTAGCCGATTTTTGCTGGATGAGTAGATTCACTTTGACTATGGTGGCTACATAGTCAGATAGAGCGATGATGTTCCAACAAGGACTTCATTTGGAGATTCTACAACTGGTTGAGGGATACGACTACCAGCCTTATAAAGAATTACTTATAGCAGCTCGAAGGCATGAGCTTACTATGCAGAGTTTTGTCGGCGAGTACGGGAGGCTAGAAGAGGTCTCATGCTCAGAGTGGAGGAGGAGGTAGTGGAGTAACTCGAACGTTAGTACCATCACCTGACAGTCGTATTCATGATTCAACACCCCGGAGGGCGACAGTTTCAAAAGTGACGACACCAGCTCGACAGCAGCCGAGGCAGCAACAACAGCAGCAACGCCAGGGAGCACCAATGGGTTATACTTACTTTGGCAAGGGAGGCCACACTAGAGATGTATGTAGGAAAGCCAATGGATTGTGTATAAGATATGGTAGTCCAGACCACTAGATTGACAATTGTTCGATGATGTAGTGGCCAGTCCAATAATTTACAGCACTGCCAGCACCAGGGGAAGTTCAGCACAAAGGGACGACAATAGAAGTATGACCATTAGCTCAACATCCGTTACCGACACAGGCTCAGATATACCAACATCAGAGGAATCGATAACATGGCCAGTAGAGGCCACAATATCATGTCCAAGGGAGGCAATAACACAGAGCGTAGCAGGGCTAAGGGCAGGCATTCACTTTGTCTCTGGAGGAGGCTTCGGCATCGGGCGACGTGGGGGCATGTGACATCTCTATTGCATATTATCCTACTGTAGCATTGTTTGATTCAGGTGCATCTCATTCTTTTATATCTGTATGATATACGACACACATTGGATTGGAGTTAGGCATTGCTAGAGAGGTTGAACATACTCACTGGTAATGGGCTTTAGAAGTTAGTAGGATGTGTATAGCATGTCCAATCATAGTGTGTGGGCATTCATTACTTGCACGGTTGATCGAGTTCCCTATAAATAACTTTGACGTTATCCTAGGCATGGACTGTTTGAGAGACTGTCATGCTACGATAGATTTCCATAAGGGTAGGGTATTATATAGTATCCCAGGAACGAAAGGCTTCGCCTTTGATAGATCTGTAGAAGACCAATATGAAGAGAGGATTGTTGCGGCAGTGATAGCAGAAGAATAGCTTCCCGAGATAGTCAAAGAATTTCTAGATGTCTTTCTAGAAGAATTTTCAGGGCTACCACCAATGAGAGATATAGAGTTTTACATAGAATTGATTCCCGGAGCAGGACAAATATCTTGTAAGGTTCACCAGATGGCACCATTTGAACTAGACAAGATTTACCAACACGTAGAAGATTTGAAGGCAAAAAAGTTTATCCGAACCAGTGGATCACCTTAGGGAGCGCTTGTAGTTTTTAGTAAAGAAGAAGGATGGGTCAATGAGGTTGTGCATCGACTATAGGCAATTGAATATAGTAATGGTGAAGAACAAGTACCTATTACCAAGGATAGATGATTTGTTTGATCAATTGAGCAAAGCTAAGATTTTCTCCAAGTCTGACCTCCGGTCAGGATATCATCAAGTAACAGTTCGGGAGCAAGACATACCCAAGACAACATTCAGGTCACGATATGGGCATTATAAATTCTTAGTTATGCCATTCGGATTGACCAATGCTCCAACAATATTCATGGATTTGATGAACCACATTTTTATGCCATACCTAGACCAGTTTGTGGTGGTTTTCATAGACAACATTCTAGTCTATTCTAGTAGCGAAGAAGATCACAAAGAACATATCCGGAAGTTCTTCTAGATTTTGAGGGAATAGCAGTTGTATATAAAGCTCAGCAAGTATGAGTTTTGGTTAGATCACGTATCATTTTTGGGTCACATCATCTTTGGAGCAGGAGTAGTAGTAGTAGACCTGAATAAGGTTGAGGCCATAGAGAGTTTGCCAGTTCCTAAGACAATAGCAGAGGTATATAGTTTCCTGTTATTGGTTGGATATTACAGGAGATTTTTAGCAGACTTTGCAAGAATTTTAGTGCCATTGACCCATTTGACGCACAAGGAGGCTAAGTTTGTCTGGTCAACAGAATGTCAGACATCATTTCTGCACCTATTCTCATGCTCCTAGTAGATTGCGGATGATTTACAGTGTATTACGACGCTTCTGGTAAGGGGCTCGGATATTTTTGATGCAACATGGAAGGGTGATAGCTTATGCATCTCGGCAGCTTCGAGATTATGAGAAAAACTATCTAACACACGATTTAGAGCTGATGGTAGTGGTTTTTGCACTTAATCTATAGAGGCACTACTTGTATGGTGATTGGGTAAAAATATTCATGGATCACAAGAGATTAAAGTATGTATTTACCTAGAAGAATTTGAACATGAGGCGGATGAGGTGGTTAAAATTGTTGAAGGATTATGACGTGAAACTCAAGTACCATCCAGGCAAAGCGAATGTTGTAGCATACAATCTTAGTAGGAGGGGTATTGCATATATGTTGACATCAAAAAGCATATCTTAGAAGATCTTCAAGAGATGGGTATTGAGAATAATACTTCCACAAGACGTAGGAGTGTTGGGAATTTACAGATTCAGTCTACCATTGTTGAGAGGATCAGGGTAGCTTAAGAGAAGGATCCGTAGATCCAGAAGCTTCGGGGAGAGTGCGAGTCTGGTCGCAGGAAGGAGTTGACAATTTATGAGGACGAAACTCTTAGGTTTTGTAAACCCCTTGATTTTTCAAGAATTTTTAATTTAGAATTTTTCACAATTTTCTGTAATTTTTTAGAATTTTTTTGTAATTAAAACTAAGGTATTTTAAATTTAAATGATTTTTAAATTATGTTAAATAATATTAAAATATTATGAAAACAAAATTTTATAGTGTAAAATAAAAAACTGGACATAGGGTAATTTTCTGTGAATTTATTGGACTCCGAAAATATTTTTAAAGCCCTAAAAACCAAGTCGTAATTAAACCCTAGAAATAAACCCGGTTCAATTGAACCAAACCAACCCAAACCAAATCAGACCTGGTTCAACTGAACCGAACCCAGCCTTATCGGGTCGGGTCGGATCTAAACCCGACCCGAAACCCGCAGACCCAAACCCGCACTTAAACACTAGCGGGTCGGGCCAGATTCATGTTGAACCCGACCCGCGGACCCGGACCCAAACCCGTTAACCGCCGAAACCCTAATCCTAAACCAATCGGGATTACAGTTCAGGCTATTTAATAGCCTTGACTTCTGTGCACGCCGCCGCCGCAAACCCTCTCTCAGCTACGCCGCCGCCCGCAGCCAGCCGTCGACGAACTCCCCTGAACCCTAACTCCCGGCCGCCTTCGCCTCACCGCCTCTTCTCCTCTGCCCTAGTCCAGCCGAGCACCCCCATCTCCCCTATTCCTCCCCCGACCTCGACGACGATCCCCTCATCCGCCCTGAGCCCACGACCTCCTCCCCGTCGTCCTCCTCTCTCCTCCACCCTCGACCAGACCCCACCGTCTTCTTCGACTCCCCCTCTCCACCGTCTCCCTCTTCCTCCGCCTCGAGCACGACCCCACAGCCCCAGCCCTACCTCGCCGCAGCAACTCCGACCAGAGCCGCCCCCGGCCAGCAGTGCCTCAGCCCTACCCAGCCCCGACGAGCCCGCTCCGCCTTCGCACACGTTTACTTCCTCCGGCGAAGCCCTAGCCGCTGGCCGCCGGAACCCTAACCCTAGAACAGCCAGGACACGGCTCGGACACAGGACACAGCACAGTGTCGAAACAGCATCCCGGATACGAGAATTCTCGGTTCACGGAGCCCTGTTCAGGTAACCCGTTCTCTCTCCTCGTTGCTCCATTTTCTATCCTGTCTATTGTGACACGTAGAGTGCATAACCCTCTCGATGCCCGTGCAACCCGCTCGGTGCGTCGCGTCCTGTGGCGATCGCGAACTGCGATCCAAAAACAAGAAAACCAACGCCCTGTTTCACCCCGGAACTGAGTGCGCCCCGCCAAACGGGACGACTTGGTCGCGCGCGGCCTTCACCGAAATGTGTGCGCCGTTGATACGGACGTACGAGATTTCGCAGAAGTTGATTTGGATGTGCGTGCACACCGGAATCAACGCGTATCCACCGACAACGCCCCGTATCCGCCTATTCTGGAATACGTCGTAACTTCGTGTACACACGTCGGATCGAAACGAAACTTGCGCCATCAGACTCGTAGAAATACGCTGGTCCTGTGACCCAAGTTTGGTTCGATTCTGAGAACGTTGACAAAATTGAGTATCGTGGGCCCCACGGCTCCACTTGACGGGCGATTTTGTGATCGGCTCATCGAAATCCAGTTCTGGAAGTTCTGTTGGGTTCGTATCATCGTTCTGGACTTGTTGACACTAAGTTTGACGAATTTTGAGACCTTTGACCCGGACATATTTTTCGGTGCGAAGCGGCCCACATGTGGACCCCGCTTTGACCAAAAATGATCATTTTTGCCCCTGTGTCCAAATTAGACTTAAGGACAGGCGTTTCTAGCTATTTGATATTTTTTGAATCTAATGGTGATGTTTATTACAGCAACCGGAGTAGTACCTGCAAATCACACTGAAGCCAAAGCTACAGTTGGAGCCAGAACCCCAGGCAAGTGTACCTTGCCAACGTTGCAGTTCTTGTTACATATTTCCTTGTCTTATTTATATATTATTGTACATGCTTGACCTAGGACTGTGTGACTTACTTAGCATCCGATTAATAGTTGGGTGCCAATACCGTATGCGGAGTTGTGTAAGTCACTTAGAGATGGATATCGTGACCCTTACATTCTCGTACTTATCTTATCAAGTACATTATACCCAGGACACTTGACACTATTTATGAGACGGAATCTTCCTGAGATATTCATGGTAATTCTGTATAGGATACAGGTTTATGACATACACAGTTTACATTCTTAGATTTTATTCAGACTTGTTGCATTAGATAGGATTTTGCGTGACATGGACATGAGATATCATGAAACTGTGACGTGAGATTACATTGGGTTGGGAGATATTTACCAAACAAAAGGCTGATTGTATATATATAATATTTTAATAGAAGTGCCTTAGACTCTGACACAGAGCTTTGGTACCGTACTGGCCCTTCGAGAGAATACTGCTATGGGTTTCTCCGACACTGATCCAGTAGTAGTCTTAGCCCGAGTATGACTAAAACTCTCAACTTGAATATCACTTAGCTAGTTATATATTTACCCTATTGTTTCATTTATTGTTGCACTGTATTTATTTTGGCTTGTATTATCTGTACCTTGTTATGTCCCCTGAGGACCTGGATCCGGATTATGTCCCCAGGATTAGCAGACAAGATCTATCCCGAGGTATACGGGACCGGAGCATTAGCATTAGCAGAAGCAGGTGCATACATTGGGGCAGAACCAGGATCTGAGGACGAGATCGTACCAGAGGACTTCTTCTGAGTATTGGCTTGAGATACTCATTTATTTCTGTTTCTAGTTATTTTATTTCCAGTCTATTGCATTGATGTATCAGACTTGTTCTCGGATTGTTCTCCGAGACACTTTTATTGAGATATGCTAGTTTATATTTATTTGCATTATTTCTGGCATTTGATCTGTGATTATCTGTTGTAGATGAGATTAGAATAGACTGTGACTTATATCATTGGACCTATTTATTGTTGTACTACAGCTTAAGTATGCCCCGATGGATCCATTAAATTAGGTTTGTCCATCGGTTTGTGCTGCTGGCCATTGCCACGTGTCTAGTCCCTCGATATTTTAGGACTGGGGCGTGACAGGTTTGGAAATCGTCTCTATATATCGAGCAAAGATATTCAACAAGAAGTCATGACCGAGGTGCATAGTTCCCAGTATTCAATTCATCCAGGAGGTACCATGATATATCAAGATATCAAGCAATATTTTTGGTGGAACAGGATAAGGAGGGAGATAGAGCGATTCGTCTCTCGATGTTTGGTATGCCAGCAAGTAAAGGTCGACCAGCAGAGACCAGCAGAATTATTGCAACCGCTTCTTATCTCGGAGTGGAAGTTGGAGCATATCACGATGGACTTTGTGACCGGTTTACCTAGATTCCTGACTGGTCGTGATATAGTTTGGATGATAGTAGATCGACTCACGCAAGTAGCTCATTTTCTTCCTTTTCGAGTAAGACAGTTTACAGAATAGTTGGTAAAGATGTACATGTGATGGATAATAAGACAATATGGTATTCTGGTAAGTATCGTATTAGATCGAGATACTCGGTTCACCTCTAATTTTTGGAAGAGCTTGCACAAGAGTCTAGGCACTAAGTTGAGGTTCAGTACTGCTTATCATCTTCAAATAGACGGGAAGTCAAAAAGAACCATCCAGATATTAGAAGACATGTTACGGGCTAGTACTTTGAGTTTTGAAGTCAAAAAGAACCAATATTACCTTTATCTCGTCGAGTTCTCGTATAACAATAGTTATCAGGTGAGTATCCAGATGATACCATTCGAGATGTTATATGGAAGGAAGTGCTGATCACTATTGGCATGGGATAATATTGGTGAGCGAAAGATGTTAGGTCCAGAGATGATCACATAGACAGTAGAAGTGGTCAAGAAGATCAGAGAGCGACTTCGAGTTGCACAGGACATACATTGGCATTGGAAAGATCAGCATCGTAGGCTTTTAGAGTTTTATATCGGTGACCACATATTCTTGCAGATTTTGCCGACCCATGGAGTCATTAGGTTCGGGGTTCACGGGAAGCTTAGTCCATGATACATCAGTCCGTTTGATATTCTCGAGCGGGTATGCGATATTGGTTATCGTCTTGTCCTTCTGTCTTCACTATGTGAGGTGTACGTTATATTTCATGTATCTCAGTTGCATAGGTATATCCAGGATCCACGTCATATCCTCGACTATTCTGAGCTAGTCATTGGTACCGACTTGTCTTACAAGGAGCAACCCGTATCCATTTTGGATCGAAGGGAAAAGGTGCTAAAGAATCAGACTATCCATCTTATCCGAATTGCTTGGGGTCATCACCCTTTGGGAGAGTAGATGTGGGAGCGCGAGGATGATATTCGGTCACGATATTCGTACCTTTTCGACTCGAAAGGTTATTTATTCCTATGCCTTCGTATCTCGAAACTCCTGATTCACTTACCCATGCTCTGTGATGTTGCTTTTCTTCATTATATGATTTGATTTGATTGCGAGTGTAGATATGCTTGTAGTTAGCATAGTGGTTATTTTGATTTCTCTAGCTAGCCTTGGGTTTGAATTCTGAGGATAAAAATTTTCTAAGGTGGGTAGAGATGTCACTCCCCATTTTCGATATATGTATTCAGAAGGTATTATTTCTTGCTTGCATGATAATTAGGTTGCATGAAGACTAGATCCATTCTTTGGTTTAGATTGGTTCATGGTTCATGATTTATTTGTTTGGATTGGTTTGGTCATGAGTTGAACCCATGGTCCAAGCCCTAACTATATAAGCTAACTTTTTCTCTCTCTTCCTTCATTATCTCATTTTTCTCTCTTTCTTTATTTTAGGCAAGTACACCTTGCATGACATAGAGAAACCCTTATATTTTAATTTTTGGTTTTTTCTTGCATTTTATTTATCTAATATGTGTATATTATGATTCTAAGAACTTTTAATACTTGGAGTTCTTGGTTTTGATGGGTGAATTTGGTTAGATCTACATTTTTAGTTAAAGATTTTCATGGATTTTATGAGTTTTCTTTGGTTTTGATCTACTTAAACTTAGTATCTTTGAAAACTAATTATTCCATGTGGCAAAGCATTCGATTTTGTACGATTTGGACTTTTGTTTTACTTGATTTGGAGTTAAAATAAAGTTTTTATAAAAAAAATGGTCACGTCCCAGAACTAGAATATTCGAGAGCGGGGGAGTGACTCAGCCAACCACACCTTATAGAATACCGGAGTAACCTGCAATGTGCTAAGGTTGTCTAGAGACAAGGGGGTGCATACTACAATCAAGTCACCTAGGGTCAAGGATCTCTCTGTCTCAATCATCAACCAAGAAACAGTAAGAATGAGCATGTAAGATAAAGTAATTAGGCGTCCCTGACGCTCCATCAGAATGATCATAAAACTAGTTATACATGATGGTACACTAGTATATTTCCAAGAGTATATGATTGTAAGTCAGCCGCAGTCTGAATACTATACAATTATTTAGAGGAACTAATGTCCAGATAAATCGGCTAACAAGTGCCTTCGGCTAAACACCAAAAGGTGATACAAAAAGATACTCATAGTGGGGGAGAAAAAACCCACTCAAGTTTCTCGACGGACATCCTCCTGGTGTGTGCCATCGGTCAGATACATGACAGGATCCTCGGGTTCTGCTACTAAACCTGGCCAAGCAAAACCAGCAGGGTCAGGCCCCGAGAGCAAGTACCACAAAGGAGCACAAGTGAATGAAGAAAAAACCAATAAAGTACAGAAAATAGGAATCCATGCCACAACTGCAAACGTATGACCTTTCATCAGAGCAGTATGACACCTCTACAACCAAACAAGGACTAGAGGTACCGTACTATGCCGAGATAGGGTACGACTTACCAATCATGGATACGCCACAGATACAACACATCTATATAATCCAGAACACACATGTCACAATACAAGCTAAGATATAGGTATAATATGCAGCTTCGGTATATGACCTATTATGACACATTGGAACAACCTTACAACCAAACAAGGACAAGGGTTGAGCCATCGTACCTCAATAGTTCATGTCCCTAGACTACCAACACATACTCTGTTAAATCGGCCAATCTATCTGTCACGCCCCAATCTCCCGCAAGCCCGATCGTCCCCGCTGAACGTGAATCACCACGTTGCAGCTTTCCCGCTGGACAATCGTTCTCATTAGGACGTGATGTCGTGCAAGCCTAAAGTGCGCTTGCACAAGGCCAAAGCTTTGATACAAGGGCAAGTAAGCTATTCGATACTGAAGCAACGACACATAACATTGCAGAAAAGTGAAGAACTCAATGACATATGAAAAACAAGCTCTTTTATTGATAATCGAAAGTGTTACAAGCGGCGCATGGCCGAGGTTACAAATCGCTTAAGCACTCTTCTCTCGATTACAATAACACCGTTCCATATATTATGTCTCTCTATACAAAAGCAACTCAAAGCAGGCACAACTCGATGCGGCTCCAGGCATCGACTCCAGATTTCTAGCTCCTTGGGATGAGGCACAGCTATCGCTTTCTCAGACGAACGAGCACCTGAGAATAAGCAAACTATTGGTGGGTCAACACTTTATATAAGTACTGGTGAGATAAAACAACTGAACAAAAGCTACATCCCCTGAAACCCACACTAAGTAATCATGTGGCAAAATATTGCATTACTAGTGATCTTGCTAGTTTTTACCTATGTTCGTTACATGCAGTTTGATAGCAGGGTCATATTTTTGTGTATTTAAAAACATCTTTTTGAAAATAGAATTCAAACAACCAATCAATCGAGGCAACCAATTCAAGCACGAGGGATCCTGTTCGGGTGTGCGCAGCGTGTTCGGTGAACTATATCCAATGATTCTAGGGACAGGCAGCATTTAGGGACCATCAATCAAGCACACAAGTTAACTATCAATCAGAGGTCGGTCCCCGAGAAACTCAGGATCGGTAGCGATAATCCAGCTAACCAATGGCTCACATTCTGATCCTATTAGCAGCTGTGACTCATGGTTGCACATTACTGCCGAAGCAGCCGTAGCCAAGGTTCAGCTCTGCACTAATAGTCATTGTCCGACCGATGCAATGCATGAAGCCCTAACCGATAGTCTCTATGATGCAGACAAAATGAACAAGCAAGCTTATGTATAAACTCATATTTATTTCTTACCCACGGCCGAACGGTTACCCCTGCAGCAGACATACAAGTTAGCAATAATTTGTATGAACATATATGTATACCGTTCTTTAGTTTTCTGTTCGTCTCTGCATCAAACAGTTAGGTATGCAAGAAGGTAAACCTAGCATGCGCCCTAACTACCTGAATGCAGCTATCTCCATGAACTTTTCTAGTGCAGACTCAACTCTTCTCAACAGAAGCACCGCCCCCGTCTAATAGCCACGCCCCCCAAGATCCCGAAGGACCGAAACATCAGGGCGCACTATTAGTCTTACCCCATAGAATCTCCATCCTTCGTTCCAATACCCTCACCCTGAGCCCAGGGTGCGATATTAGTCTCCCACATTTCTTTTGTCCTCCATCCACTGCAAGCACCCACATTTCACTAGCACATCTCTTTCACAATAGCAACACAACGTGACAAAGCACAATCACACCATCTTATCACATTCCCAAGCACAAGCATTTACTCTCACATCGAAACAAGCATTCGTTCCTTTAAGCTTAAGTATTCAAGACAAGCCATATAAACACGATGACAAGCAAGCATATGAACGATCTTTCAGTTGAGGCTAGCATGGCACGGGTCTATTATCACACCAAGTAAAACATACAGTTCTATCTTCTTAGCATAGCAATGGTTCTATCTTATTTCGGACAAGCATACATATTCTCTTAGTTAGGCAGCATATTCGTTTCAGTGACAAGCTATGTGAGTTCTCTTATTAGCATGCTGAGTCAGTTCTATCATTTTCTTATGAAAACATTCTTCTTAAGCAAACAAGAATTTAAAAACTCAGATTCATTATTAAGTCGTGCAAGAATCAGAGAATGTAGTTCTGCCTACTCACCTTGATTAATCGGTCGGGAACTCTCCGAGAAGACTTTCGTTCGAGCAAGTAAGGCGATCCCACTTGTACATAGCGCCGACGCGGAGCGAGGCACTACACAATCATACGGTTTATTATGTGGAGTCTGAGTTATCTCAGAAAAATAATACAATGATGGAATCCTCAGGTCGAGCCATATTCTAGCAGGGGCTAACCTAGCCACAAATCATCGCATAGCACATAATAGTATGCACCGGTCCCTCGGAAGGCCACCGTACTAAGATCGCATAGAACAAATAATATAATAATAAAAAATTGTCATCCACTAATGAGGATTTAAACAATATCCATGGGGGACAGCCCTTCACTCCCCATATGACTGAGGGTGGCTAGTTAAGCATGTTCTCGGGATTTCGTCCCACCCAATGCTCTACATAGTTTGGTTGCCTAGTTAAACCTACGGTTAGCTGAAATCATATGGCGTGGTCATATGTTACTTCCCATATATGTCATACCGTAGTACAGTCCACGCTAGATACGAATCCACTTTGTTACTTGATAGCTCAAACTGGATTCACCCGAGTGTGATGCAACAATCAATCAAGTCCTAGCCATGGTTTGGTAGTTGACCCACATACCATGCCCGTGCTGGGGAAATAATATAATAATATCACATGTTGCATAGTATATGAGGCATTCTCGATGCACAACCCAAAACATGTAATCTCATATCACGTAGCAAGTTATGTCGTACCTCAGTGCATATTATAATACATGTATACGTAGCACGTAGTAATTGTATCAGCACAGATACAAGAAATTGGGTGGATTACCAAACTTACAGTTGGTCGTATGAGCCTTATCACATTGGAATACTTGTCAAAATATAATCTCCTCAAATCAGGTACACAGACTATCAATTAATTTGAAGCCTAAATTATGTAAAATCCTTGAATCAACAATTATGCCGCCGAACGTGAGTAAGGTAAAAAGTGTGAAGCACTCTGGAGCAGATCCATAATCCTTAAACCAAACAAGGACCGAGATTGCAGATCATCTCCCGACCAAAACTACGTCCCTCACTCTATCCGACGAACAAAATGATAAGTTGATCTACCAATCTGAGTCCACTTAGCAGGTACTAGGTCAATATCACTCCAGCTCAATTGAGTCAACATATAGTCTAGTCCATCAAATAACCATGCTATGAACATAGTCATTTCTCAAGGTTAATTCAGGTCACTAAGTCCCTTACACTTAGATTCACAGCACTTGCAAGTACTTGGGTCAACACATCGAACATATACTCAAAGAAAACATTCCATAAAATATTGACTAGATGAAGCAACAAAAATATGCACATGGGTCACTAGGGTCTCATAGGATCACATGAACGCATGAGAGGTGCACGCATAGATTGTAGCATGGGATGGACCGCATGCACTAATCAGGCGCATGGGCAACTGGCCGCATGGACGAGCTAGCCGCATGCTGCCCTAGGCCGCATGAACTGCTTGCCGCACGAGGCAGGTGCCGCATAGCGTCATGGCAAAGTACACTCCTTGGAACAAGTGCTGAAGTGACGTATATTAAATGCGTGTCAATAAAGTGACTGAAGTGATGGATGCGACAGGCCATAAAGTGTCCGAGAGAAAAGACAAAAACCATAAAAAGATGTACCAAACAATCAGAGTCATGCATCTGAAGGAAAGTGGCCGCATGCTCTGCTTACCGTATATGGGTAATTGCCGCATAGAGGTCAATGCTGCATGGAGGTTTCTTGGACTTAGCAATTTTTTCATTCGTTTAGCGAGTGAAAACACAAGGGGTTCAAGGATTAGCTCTAGAACACTAGTGTAATGGTCAGTCATGCATCCAACAAGATGGACGCATGCTGATTGGCTATGCGACAAAGAGTCCAGCCGCATAAGGATCATGCCGCATTGAAGTCTCGGCCGCATATTGTGCTGGCCATATGAGAACTTTGTCTTCTCCAGATAGCAAGTTCAGCCATGGCAAAAAAGCTCCAAAAATCTGAAAATTATTTTCTTCATAAAATCCTCATTTTAAGTCCAAATAAAGTAAAACAAAAGCCAAAACGCTCAAAATAAAGTGCTCCGTCAGCCACAAAAACTAATTTTCTAAGATACTATATTTTAATAGATCAAAACCAAGAAAAAACTTTTAAAACCCATGAAAATCTAAATTTTAAAACTCAGATCTATTCAAAATTATTCATAAAAAACAAAAATTGCAAGAACTAAAACTAATGAGGACATCAAGAAGAACATTTTACATTATACACATTTTTATTTAATAATTATATAAAAATCTAAAAATTTATGGATTTACCACTTTGAGGAAGATGTACTTGCCTTGGTAGACTAACAAACCTATTCCTAGAACCAAGTCTAGGGCTAGGGCTAGGGTTCGGCCAAGGGGGAGCTCTTGAAGAAAGGAGTGAAGGACAGTAAAGCAACTCTAGAGGGGGGTGAATAGAGTGCAGCAGAATAATCTACCCAATTATAAATTAAGCAGAGTGAAGGCAGTAAATAACTAATCGTGAATATGCAATATAATAAAGTAAGAGAAAGAGGGAGCAAACGCAACCACCGCGATGTATACTGGTTTCCCTCTGAGAGGAATAGTCCAGTCCGAGAACTCAAGTTCAGAGTTTTATCCACTATAATCACCAATAGTGAATCACAAGCTTTGATCTGAAGGCTTGTCACTTCTTTCACCACAAGATTTGATCCAAAGTCTCGCAACTTCACAGCAAGGGAGAGAGAAAAACTGAAGGAACCAAGCTTTTTACAACTCTGTAGACTTCTAGACCGAAACCACACTTAGCAATAGAAAGGCTAGGGAGTTGCTCTTGGAGATGGAAAAGTTAAGGATCGGATGTTTGCTCATAATATTATAGAAGGATTAAGAGAAGATGAGTGAGTAAGAATATGTAAATCCAATCATATTTATAGTGTATTGGCAAACAGAATTCGGCCCGAATTCGGATGGAGTTTAATTCAAATTTTCGAACGTTGGACCAGAAAATCAGGGATATCACAACTGTACTGATTTTATACCAAAGTGGTAACCAAGTTCGGTCCGAGTTCGGCATAAACTTGACCCGAGTTTGGCTGCTAAGTACGGTAGGCTTTGTGAATGAATGTGGACTGATTTTGTGGTTGAGTTCGAGGTTTATTTGAGTGAACTTTGGGTTATCCCTTTGTGGCTCGATTTACACGAGTCCTATACTCAAATAAAGTAAAAAATTATATTAGAAAGACGTAATACAGATGGCATGTAACAGCAGTGTTGTCTTTAGATTGTGACATATCAATGCATGGTTTAGTTAACTATCAAAATTAAGTTGACTGAGACCGGACGGGATAATAATCTCTCCCATTTTGATAATTGACAAACTATGAATAATACTATAAGTCTTTGATATGCAAGGCTTCCTTATAACTTGTGGAGCAGTTTGATATGCTGAAGTCAACGTTTGTCAAGTATCATCTTGTATGCTAGTATCATATAAGTATTCTTCCCCGTTGTCATTTAATCGAAATGGCATGCTCCCCCGAAATTGGTGAGATATCATGTATGACAAAAAAATAAAAGAGTAAAGCATATACATGATAACAATAATAAAAACCAACAGTTAATGACAAATAGCGAAAAATCTATTGCTTTTATTAAACTATAGTTCTTAAAAAAGAAAGCATACAATAAAGATGTATAATAGAAACATCATAGTAGAACAACCAAAACTAATCCTTAAATATTCAAAATCCATTGAGCATCTAGTTATTATTGTTTTCATCTTTATCATCAGGTTCAACTATTCTATTTGGATCAAAGAAGGCATCAACTGAATCCAAATATCTTTGAACATAGGGGTGATTAATGCAAAATCCTGGTTTGTTTGGATTCCGGAGAATCGGAAAAGGTCTGACTGGGTGCTTCGATAGGGTGTACTGGATGTCTATCAAAGTATTACCAAGAACCTAAGTCTGAAGAGTTTGGCAGTAATCAAAAGCATGATAGCGTATATCTTCTTTTTGAAAGCGATCACGCAATAGATTGAAAATAGACTCTAAGGTTTGCGGTGGCCCATCAACATGAGGGACAAAATCAACAGGATGTTTGTTAGAGTTGGATGACGAGTTATATGGTAGAATCATAGATGGCTCAATTCTCCGAACTTTATTGAGGGATAAAGGTTCCTCAAGATGTGGACAAGTATCCAATAGAATATCGAAGTAGCTAAAAATGGTTGGCAAGTACATGGCGTAGAGTAGTGGACGTCATTTCTTGCGACATTGAACCATTTAAGATATGATAGTCTGGGGAATATTGAAGTTAATGCCAAAATACAAGTGGTATAAAGTCGACATTTTTAAATAAGAGACCTCATCAAAGTAAGTCTTCTTAGGTAGAAAAATTGAAAAGATAATACGATGCATTTCAAAGAAGTGACCATTCAAATATCGAGCATAAAATTTTTCAGGTGGACATTCATAAGGATGACAAAGGATATTTTTGAAAGAGTCTAGAGTTAAGTTATGTTTAAATTGAACTTGTGTGATGTTGACTAGGGTTTGTCCGTCAGCAGAAATACGTAGGATTTTACCCAAGTCATCTGCATCAAATTCAATTGGAATGCCACGAACTCTAGATAAAATAGTATTATGTTCATATGCTAAGTTGCAATAGTACATTTGAATAGCATTGGTGTAAACATGGGTACAGGTCGCAACAAGTTCTTCAAGTTAGAGTTTTTAAAGAAAAGGTAGATAGTCATTGTGTTGGAAAAGAAAATCAATAGGATGGCCAAGACAGATATATCTTTTAGAGAAATCATTAAACTAATCATTTGAACTTCCGAGGCTTCGAAAAGTGAAACCGTCAAATTCTCCTATGTTTGGCATAATGGGACAGAAAAGAGAGTCAGAAAATGAATCTATTTTTCTTTTAGGGGCCATTGGAGAAAGATGTAGGAAGAAAAACTAGGTTTATTTGTGGAGGAGGGGATGTTTTTTGTTGGTCTGTATGAAGAGCCACGAAAAAGATGTATAAATAGATTAGCAGAAACCCAAATTAGGAAGAAGATTAATGACAACATATTCTGGAATTAACCTAACCGAGTTCGGTCCGAGCTCGGACCGAGTTTGGTTCGAATTCTGTCTACATTTATTTCCAGAATCTCAATATAACTTTAATCGATATTATGCCTTTCTTGACTTGATATAAATACAGAATAATAAGTTCTAAATTAAATCATACGTTTTCAAGAGTTTAGATCATCTCAGAGTAGCTGTAGGGACCGGATCCCAGTTAGTGGTGGTCCGAAGATACTTAAATATTGTATCGCTTAAGGTTATTTACACCTTGTTGACAGAAGGGCCCTTCCGGCTTGTATCTAAAATATTTGAAAATTTTTAAAAATTTGATGAAATTTGAAAGCATCTTATTATTCTTATATTTTATCAAAATCCAAAAGACCTAATTCTTGACGAATAAAGTTGAATCGATCTTTAGCTAAAGGTTTAGTAAAGATGTTTGCTAATTGATGTTCTGTGTCAACATATTTCAAGCAAATATCTCCGTGTAATTGATGATCCTTTAGAAAATGATGTCTAATTTTTATGTGCTTAGTGCGTAAATGACATACTGTTCTTAGTGAGATTAATGGTGCTAGTGTTATCACAGAGAATATGAATATTCTTATAGTGCAGATTAAAAGTCTTCTAGGGCTTGCTTCACCCATAAAATTTGAGCACAACAACGTCTTGCGGTGATATACTCAGCCTCAGTTGTTGATAATACAACAAAATTTTGTTTCTTGCTAAACCAGGAGACTAGAGACTTTTCTAGGAAATGACAAGTATTGCTGGTACTTTTTTGATCGACTTCGCATTCAGCAAAATTAGCATCCGAGTAACCAGTAAGGTCAAAGAACGTGGTTTTAGGATACCATAAGCCTACCGACAAAGTCCCCTTAAGGTATCTGAAGATACACTTAATTGTGCACAAATATGATTCCTTAGGATTAGCCTGATATCTAGCACAAAGGCATACAACAAACATAATGTCTGGGCGACTAGCAGTTAGATATAACAAACTACCAATCATACCTCGATATTTACGTATGTATGTTGGTTTACCGCTTTCATCAAGGTCAAGCTTAGTGGATGTTGCTATTGGAGTTTCGATAGGCTTTGTATTATCCATGCCAAACTTCTTGAGCAAATCCTTCATGTACTTAGCCTGATTAATGAAGGTTCCATGTGAATCTTGCTTGATTTGCAATCCTAGGAAGAATATCAGTTCTTCCATCATGCTCATCTCAAATTCACTCTACATACACTTAGCATACTCATTACATAGCATCTCATTAGTAGATCCAAATATGATATCATCTACATATATTTGTACTAATAACAAAGAATCAGCAAAAGATTTTATAAAAATGGTAGTATCAATTTTTCTTTTTGAAAAATAATTTCCAAGTAGAAAGAAACTAAGATGTTCATACCAAGCTCGTGGGGCTTGTTTGAGCCCGTATAGAGCCTTTCATAGTTTGAATACGTGGTCAGGGTGTTTAAAATCTTTAAAACTAGGGATTGTTTGACAAAATTTCTTCTTTTGATAACACCATTTAGAAAAACACTTTTAACATCCATTTGAAAAAGTTTGAAGTTATGAAAACTAGCAAAAGTTTAAAGCATTCAGATAGATTCAAGTCTAGCAATAGGAGCATAGGTCTCATCGTAGTCAATACCTTCCACTTGGTTGTAAACTTGAGCTACGAGATGTGCTTTGTTATGTATAACTAAACCATCCTCAATTAATTTATTTTGGAAAATCCATTTAGTACCAATGATCTGATAATCATTAGGTTTAGGAAAGATGTAGGAAGAAAAACTAGGTTTATTTGTGGAGGAGGGGATATTTTTTGTTGGTCTGTATGAAGAGCCACGAAAAAGATGTATAAATAGATTAGCAGAAACCCAAATTAGGAAGAAGATTAATGACAACATATTCTGGAATTAACCTAACCGAGTTCGGTCCGAGCTCAGACCGAGTTTGGTTCGAATTCTGTCTACATTTATTTCCAGAATCTCAATATAACTTTAATCGATATTATGCCTTTCTTGACTTGATATAAATACAGAATAATAAGTTCTAAATTAAATCGTACGTTTTCAAGAGTTTAGATCATCTCAGAGTAGCTGTAGGGACCGGATCCCAGTTAGTGGTGGTCCGAAGATACTTAAATATTGTATCGCTTAAGGTTATTTACACTTTGTTGACAGAAGGGCCCTTCCGGCTTGTATCCAAAATATTTGGAAATTTTAAAAAATTTGATGAAATTTGAAAGCATCTTATTATTCTTATATTTTATCAAAATCCAAAAGACCTAATTCTTGACGAATAAAGTTGAATCGATCTTTAGCTAAAGATTTAGTAAAGATGTTTGCTAATTGATGTTCTGTGTCAACATATTTCAAGCAAATATCTCCGTGTAATTGATGATCCTTTAGAAAATGATGTCTAATTTTTATGTGCTTAGTGCGTAAATGACATACTGGATTCTTAGTGAGATTAATGGTGCTAGTGTTATCACAGAGAATATGAATATTCTTATAGTGCAGATTAAAAGTCTTCTTGGGCTTGCTTCACCCACAAAATTTGAGCACAACAACGTCTTGCGGTGATATACTCAGCCTCAGTTGTTGATAATACAACAGAATTTTGTTTCTTGCTAAACCAGGAGACTAGAGACTTTTCTAGGAAATGACAAGTGTTGCTGATACTTTTTCGATCGACTTCGCATTCAGCAAAATCAGCATCCGAGTAACCAGTAAGGTCAAAGAACGTGGTTTTAGGATACCATAAGCCTACCGACAAAGTCCCCTTAAGGTATCTGAAGATACGCTTAATTGTGCATAAATATGATTCCTTAGGATTAGCCTGATATCTAGCACAAAGGCATACAACAAACATAATGTCTGGGCGACTAGCAGTTAGATATAACAAACTACCAATCATACCTCGATATTTACGTATGTATGTTGGTTTACCGCTTTCATCAAGGTCAAGCTTAGTGGATGTTGCTATTGGAGTTTCGATAGGCTTTGTATTATCCATGTCAAACTTCTTGAGCAAATCCTTCGTGTACTTAGCCTGATTAATGAAGGTTCCATGTGAATCTTGCTTGATTTGCAATCCTAGGAAGAATGTCAGTTCTTCCATCATGCTCATCTCAAATTCACTCTACATACACTTAGCATACTCATTACATAGCATCTCATTAGTAGATCCAAATATTATATCATCTACATATATTTGCACTAATAACAAAGAATCAGCAAAAGATTTTATAAAAATGGTAGTATCGATTTTTTTTTTTGAAAAACAATTTCCAAGTAGAAAGAAACTAAGATGTTCATACCAAGCTCGCGGGGCTTGTTTGAGTCCGTATAGAGCCTTTCATAGTTTGAATACGTGGTCAGGATGTTTAAAATCTTTAAAACTAGGGATTGTTTGACAAAATTTCTTCTTTTGATAACACCATTTAGAAAAGCACTTTTAACATCCATTTGAAAAAGTTTGAAGTTATGAAAACTAGCAAAAGTTTAAAGCATTCGGATAGATTCAAGTCTAGCAATAGGAGCATAGGTCTCATCGTAGTCAATACCTTCCACTTGGTTGTAAACTTGAGCTACGAGATGTGCTTTGTTACGTGTAACTAAACCATCCTCATTTAATTTATTTTGGAAAACCCATTTAGTACCAATGATCTGATAATCAATAGGTTTAGGAATGAGTTTCCAAACTTGATTATGTTCAAATTGTTTGAGTTTCTCTTGCATAGTAGAAATCTAAAATTTATCAGCAAAATCTTTGACAATATTTTTAGGTTCTATTTGAGAAATAAAAGCAATATTTGCAATAGTATCTCTATTTAAAGAACATGTACTAACACCTTTCGATACATCATCTATTACCAAGTCCTAAGGATGATTTGTGGAGAACTTCAGTATCCTTGGCAGACTTTCTGGATGACTTGCACTGGTTGTATCTTCAGATGTCTTATTGGTTGCGGGTTGGCTACCTTCATCATCGTTGTCGTTTAGTACTTGAGTGTTGAGTTCATCGAATGTTATATTGATTGATTCTTTAACAGTCAATGAGTTCTTGTTGAATACTCTGAATCTTTTACTTTTGGCCGCATAACCTAGAAAAATACCTTCATCGGCCTTGGAGTCAAACTTTTCTAGGTTATCTTTAATATTGAGAATAAAGCATTTGTAGCAAAAAACTTTAAAGTAACTAATAGTGGAGATTCTACCAAACCAAAGTTCATAGGGGATTTTCTTCGATATAGGTCGAATAAGCACCATATTTAAAACATGCCATGATGTACTTACTGCTTTAGCCCAAAAGTATTTTGGAAGGTTATACTGATTTTGTCACGCCTCGATCTCCCGCAGGCAAATCGGCCGTTCCTGCTAGGCGGGAATCACCCTCACCAGTGCTCCCGCGAAACGATCGCTTGACCCATCCGGGCGTGATGTCGCACGAGCGTGAGCCACGCCCATGCAAGACCGTAGTCCATTGGCTGACGGTAAGAGTTCTAAGCCACAGAGTCGCACAGATTGTCCGAGTGCAGCAGAGTCATGAACGCATAGGCGATCGGTAACAGGTTCACTGAGTCGACAATATAGCGGAAGCATTGAAACACAAGTTGAAGTAAAGCAAACTCTTTTATTGATATGAACAAGTGTTACAGGCGACGCTTAGCCGAGATTACAAGTCGCTCAAGCCTCTCTCTCTGAAACAGTAAAAGCCTGCCAAGTGGCTACAAGTGTGGAATGATTGTACAGGCGATGTTCAGGCGATATTCAGGCGATATTCAGGCGATATTCACAACATTATGTCTTGTATATATGCTTCAATTCCGGACGCACCGTTGCTTCGGAGTGATCTTCACGCCTAAGCACGCACGAAGGAAGCATCCGCACCAAACGAGGTTCTCCCGCACCCTACATACAAATTGGTGGATTATCAGTACATTGAATGCACTGGTGGGGAGGCTACTCGCCCGCTCGACAAATCCAAACACGTAATATAAGTTCCGTGCACCAACTATTAAGTTGTCTTTCTAGTTGCCTTAGGATCAGTTTCATGCAAATATTGTATAGCCTAACTCGTGTCGGGCAGTGCGCCGTGCAACATGAGAGGAAACACGGCAAGACTTACCATTTAGCCTTCCCTGTCCAAGCCAAACATTATAAATTCATGCACGGGCAAGTATAAACATTCAGGAGACATAGCATATGCAAACACGAGGTCGTTATAAAATGATCGTTCAGGTGTTCAGTTATTTCTTGATGCGATGCAATGACTCGCACGCGGGTAGCCGCTAAGCGAGGATGACTTATCTATATGAACATGAGTCGCTGGCATAGCCATTTATGGACATAGTCGAGGACAAGGATAGCATGCTACGAGAGTATACGATGCGCTGCAAGCTACCCAGTCCCAAACACGATGACTACACACGAGCTCCATCCGGACCGGATCGGCCCCAGTGCCCCGGTGACCGTCCGTGGAACTAGTCCGCGACATGAAATCATTGGGTCTTCCAATTATCATGAGATACACGAGAACACAAGAACATGCGTGCACTAGAACACGAGAACACGAGTGCACGAGAACACGAGTACACGAGTACACGAGATACTTGAACAAGGATTCACTTAGCCATTGGAGTTGCACAGTCTCCTGGGCTGATGTAAGCCCGCTCAAGGGAGACTTGCAGAGATCCGAATACCTGAATGAGTCTTGCCTTGATGCATTCCCCTGGTTCGGGGCTGCCTGGTGACCTAACGGTCCCGGATACTTGCAGGTTCAATCATGCACGAAATGACTACTTAGTAGTCTCCCGGGGTTTGGATGAAAACAAGGCAACATTCAAGCAGATAAGCATGCGTTTCTAAGGAACATAAGCAGCACGTTTGCTCGGGCCCGAAGGTAAGCCAAAAGTTGAAACCGTAAGGGACTTAGCATGCGAGGGTCTGAACATATATATAAGCAGCGTTTTATTTCCATGTTCTAGCATAAGCAATACAAGTTGGGATTATTCCCTTAGCTAGGTGCGTTGGATTCTTATTAGCATGCAGGGGTGATTCACCTAGCGACTAGCATGAAACATTCCAGATTTTATGTGTGCTGGCTAAGCAAAGACAAGTTCATCGTAGCCACCCACCTTAGCGATGATTCGCCTCGGTAGAGCGATACGCCCAGCGAGCCTCTGAAAGCCTAAGCTGAATTCTTGTAGGGACAAGTTTGGATATTATTTGTTTCTCGTTTGAGGCAAAGCGGGTCAGGACAGTTGCACTATTGCCGTTTGCAATGGCAGTCCGCTTGAGCGGAACGGGGTATTACAGATTTAACATGACTATAGCCATATCGCCAAGAGTTTTATTCTTCTGCTCCACAACACCATTTTGTTGAGGAGTTCTAAGACAAGAGAATTCATGAGAAAAATCATTTTTATTGCAAAATCTTTTGAAAACACTATTTTCGAATTCGCCTCCATGATCACTTCGGATACGAGTAATCATGAAACCTTTTTCGTTTTAAACCTTTTTGCAAAAAATGACAAATTCAGAGAATGCGTTATTTTTGTTTGCAAGAAAATAAATCCATGTATATCTAGAAAAATTATCAACAATAACATAAGCATAAAGCTTACCGCCAAGACTGACGACTCTACTGGGTCCAAACAAGTCCATATGCAACAATTATAGAGGCCTAGAGGTACTTACATCATTGATTGACTTAAAGGAAGATTTAGTAGCTTTATTCTTTTCACAGTCAGCATATACCATATCTTTCTTAAAAGTAATATCCGGTAAGCCTCTTACCAGCTTCTTTATGGATAGTCTTACAATAGTGTCCATATTTTTGTATCCTAGACGTATGTACCTTAGCTAGTTGTCATATTTGTTAGCGTATAGACATCTTCCTGCATTATTAGTATCCTTTGCAAGATAGAAAAAATATATATTATCTTCCCTGATCCCTTCAAATATAACATTACCTGTGGATCTTTTATATATAGAGTATTTGTCTTTAACGAAGTTAATACCATAACCATGGTAAGCTAGATGACTGATGCTGAGTAGGTTATGTTTTAATTTCGTTACTAGACAAACGTCTTTAATGACGGGATGGGAAGGAATACCTATATTACCATTAGAAATAATATATCCTCTGAGGTTATTGTCGAAGGAGACATAACCTTCTTTCTTCATCGACAATGTTGTAAATATGTTAGCATCACCAGTTATATGTCGTGAGCAACCACTATCGAGAATCCACTTTCTTCTAGTATGAGAAGGTTGGTCCACCTATAAAACAAGTTATAGATGAAACCCTTGGAACCCATTTCTTCGAGGGTCCAGCTGTGTTAGTCTTTGGTACCCATACATAAACATTCATATCTACTAACTTTCTAGTTCTACAAAATCTAGATATATGTCCTTTCTTACCACAGTAGTGACATATAGCTGTGTGCTTGGTGTAGCATGATAGATATGATTGTGTGAAGCAGTTCATTATGGTTTACGTGGATATCTATAATAGAATGCATAATTTTGTACGAGATTTTTAGTTTTATGTTCATGTATAGTTCTTTAATGTGTTCTGCACATATAATTGCATGAACCATTATGCATGTAGGTAGGAGCATAGCTATGAGGGTTTATTTGTTTTGCTATATGTCTCATGTTAGGTTGGGTAGGGGTTTGTTCAACCTGTTTACCCAATCTAATCTCTAATCTTTTAGAGGTAGCATAAACTTCATTATACTTGGCAGTTAAAGCATATATTCTAAGAACAACAATAAAATACTTCTTCTTTTCGAATTTGAGTTCTTCCTCAAGTTTGGTATTCTCTTGATATCTCTTGTCAATTTTGGTAAGTGCCTCATGGAGATCAAGCTTAAGTTTAGAAGTCTCGTCTGAATTTTTAGAAGTATCTTTTACTTCATTTAGTAAAGATGTAAGTCTCTCTATCTCAATTTTATAATCCTGAGCAACTTGTTTAGCATGATTATACTTACTTCTAAGCTTTCTAAAATTATCAAGCAGATCACTAAAGGTATTATCTGTCACGACCCGATTCCGTAGAATCGTTGGGGCATCCCCCAAATCGTGATGCCGTGCGGGCCTGGGGTTGCGCCCGCACAAGGCTAAAGTATTTTGCATAACGAGCACATATTCAGAATATGCAGATAAATTGAAACACAAGTTGAAGATGGAAAAGTTCTCTTTATTGATAATGAACATCTATTACAAACTCTTGAACGGGTCAGCTAATTTGTCGCACTGACTTACAAAAGTGTTGACTCAAAATGAGATAACAGTCCTGTACATTACATCCCTTTACTAAACTTCCAAAATGTATAGACCTCCGGGCTGGAGGACAGCTTTGCCACGGAGCTGCATTGTGTATATAGAGTTGCAAGCTCCTGTCTTCAAGTACTTCAAAATGCGGCACGATCAGGATGCCCCTACAGCTGGACTGGATCGGGGAGACGACTTCGGCTCCTCGTTCGGTTCGCCTTGGTGCGGAGAACCTGTTTCAACGAGGGTCAGTATGTCGAAACATACTGGTGAAGGCGAGCTAACCCAACTATACCTATCAACAAGTTGTTTTAATGAAGCATGCATATTTTTGTGGGTTTTTATCTTGCCTTAGTTCATTTTCAAGTAAGCAGCATATAGAATTTACTGAAATGGACTTGCCACCGTTCGGTGGATTTTACCTGTCCGTCTGAACTACCTGCACAATACTTACCATGCCTTCCCTGCCACGAAGATACAAGTTAGTTTGCAATAGGTTTAAATATACACGTTGGGACCAGAAGCCATTTTGGACAATAGTCATTGACGAGGATGTATGCAACGAAAATACGTGGTGCGCTGCAAGCATCCCGTCAATCACGTGAGACTAAACGTTGAGTTCCGCCCGGACCGGATCGGTGCCAGTGCCCTAGCGACCGTCCGCGGAACCATTTACCTTGTGCACAAGTTATCCGTGATCAATCGTTCATAATACGTTAAACATTTATGCAGTTGAGGCAACACGTTGTACAAGACAAGTAACATTACATGATTTGTTTTGCATAGCCTCTTTGAACAATTTATCGCATACAAGATATGATTCATAATTAGCACAATTTATAGAAGAATATGCATTCTAACTAAAATTGATGCATATGGTGAACATTCCAAACGAACAAGCATGCACATGAGTAACCGTTCCCAAGTTAAATAACAAACAATACAATCCAAGTCTATTCCCTTTTTATCTTGGTATCTTTTAGTTATTACTTGGTATCGTTTGATCGGGGCAATAAGAAATGCAAGAGTTTTAGATGTAAAGACTTGGAAGCAGGGCTAGCTAATCGGGATGGTAGCCACTCACTTAGTTGGTTGGAAGGGAGAAGGAAAGAGGCGCTTCACGACTCCGCTCGTAAGCCGCCTACTACTTGTTCACCTGCATTGCACGAACAGCTCGATCAATACTCCTTCCACTCTTTCCAATCTCGGAATTGAAGTGTAATTCAATGAACGAAAATAATGAAATCCATCAAAACCGTTCAAGGAAAACAAGCAAATCCGAAAACCAACTCAAAGCACAAAAGCAACAAGCGACATCGAAATTCGAGGCAACAAAAGATAACAGCGGAGAGGTCCCTCCTGACTCTGCCGCTAAGTCGATCCCGGGGGTACGGTCCACTGAATATGGGAATCGATTTCGAAGAAACAAATCCATTACGAGGACGAGTTCTTGTTTCAATCTATCCCGATCGAACGATACCAACTTGTGTTTCTTAGCCGCGCTTCTCGAATAGGAGGAACGGGGCGCTACATCCTACCCAACTAATTAGAAGTTTCGTCCCGAAACTTAGGGATAGAACCAACCGTTAGGAATTTGGATGTCGAGGATGGCTAGCAGAGTAGAGTGGACAGTTTTGCATTGTGTGATTTGGGTCTCCACAAATGAGGCATAACCCGAGTTTCTTTCGGCACTGGTTGACGGCATGCCCCTGTCTTTTACAGAAGAGACATATTTGGTTGGCATTTCCCCTCTGCTGACCACCGTTGTTTCGGCGCTTTGTAGCGGTATTTCCTCTATCGTTGCTTTGGCGTTTGTGATTGTAGGTATGCACAGCGCCGGTAGGAACGTGAGGATACTGTGGTTCAAGCGATAGGACGTGATTCATGACTTCACGCATTGTCCTGTACTGATGAATGACTACGTGCGCATGGATGGCAGGGCGCAGACCACCTTCAAATCTTCTAGCTCGACTCGCTGCATCAGGTAAATAGGCCCTAGCAAATTTGGAGAGTCGGTTGAATTCGGCGAAATACTGTTTAACTATCATACTGCCTTGCCTCAGTTGCACAAACTCGTTCTCCATCTGATGTTGTACTGGAGAGGGTATAAACTCCTCTTCAAATGCGGCACGAAAAGTCGTCCACGAGATCGCCTCCTCTCCATGGTCAAATTGAAGAGATCGTCGATGCACGTCCCACCAATCGTGCGCGTTGAGGCGAAGCTGTATTTGCGCGCATGCGACGCGTTTCTCTTCGGGGACCTCTAGCAGAGCGAAGTGGTCTTCAAGTTCGGTCAGCCAATCTAGAGCAACGATTGGGTCCTCAGTCCCGTTGAATGGGGTGTTGCAGACTTTCTTGAAGTGGCCAAAGTCGAAGGCAGTTACGTCCCTCGGCCTTGGAATTTGTGGCGTCTCGACTTCAAGCACGGGCTCTTCCACCGGAGTCATTGTTGTTACAGCGGAATGGTTGAAAGCCAAAGTCTGAACGATCTGTTGCAGGGCATCTACCTGCTTCTGTTGGACTGAGAATCGAGCTTCTATATTGTCTTGAAACTTGAGCTGACTCTCCTTCGCCCGCTTCTCGGCCCGTTCGTAGCAATCCCCGTCCCTTTGTTGGTTTGCCTCCAACATCCGCAATATTTGCTGGATGGGATCGATGCTTGGCACGGCTCGCTGGCTCCTTGAACTTCCTGAAGTGCCCGAACTACTTTCTTGGCCTTGTGTTTCGTCCGGTGCTAGCGTTGCAGATTGCGCTGGTGCCATTCCTTCAAAAGAAGGTAAATTATATTAGGATCATAATGTATTATGGACTTATTGCATGAACGTATCTTATTTTGGCCTAGCGAGTTCAAGAGTTCGCACAGGAATTTGATCGTTAAAGGAACTTTTCCAGTACTAGAGTCTAAGGAACTTTGAATCTATGCTCTGATACCATTATGTCATGACCCGATTCCGTGGAATCGTTGGGGCGTCCCCCGAATCGTGATGCCGTGCGGGCCTGGGGTTGCATCCGCACAAGGCTAAAGTATTTTGCATAACGAGCACATATTCAGAGTACGCAAATAAATTGAAACACAAGTTAAAGATGGAAATGTTCTCTTTATTGATAATGAACATCTATTACAAACTCTTGAACGAGTCAACTAATTTACCGCACGGGCTTATAAAAGTGTTGACTCAAAATGAGATGGCAGTCCTGTACATTATATCCCTTTACTAAACTTCCAAAATGTATAGACCTCCGGGCTAGAGGACAGCTTTGCCACGGAGCTGCATTGTGTATATAGAGTTGCAAGCTCCTGTCTTCAAGTACTTTAAAATGCGGTGCGGTCAGGATGCGCCTACAACTGGACTGGATCGAGGAGACGACTTCGGCTCCTCGCTCGGTTCGCCTTGGTGCGGAGAACTTGTTTCAACGAGGGTCAGTATGTCGAAACATACTGGTGAAGGCGAGCTAATCAAACTATACCAATCAACAAGTTGTTTTAATGAAGCATGCATTTTTTTTGGGTTTCTATCTTGCCTTAGTTCATTTTCAAGTAAGCAGCATATAGAATTTACTGAAATGAACTTGCCACCGTTCGATGGATTTTACCTGTCCGTCTGAACTACCTACACAATACTTACAATGCCTTCCCTGCCACGAAGACACAAGTTAGTTTGCAACAGGTTTAAATATACACGTTGGGACCAGAAGCCATTTTGGACAATAGTCATTGACGAGGATGTATGCAACGAAAACACGTGGTACGCTGTAAGCATCCCGTCAATCACGTGAGACTAAACGTTGAGTTCTGCCCGGACCGGATCGGTGCCAGTGCCCCAACGACCGTCCGCGGAACCATATACCTTGTGCACAAGTTTTTCGTGATCAATCGTTCATAACAAGTTAAACATTTATGCAGTTGAGGCAACACATTGTACAAGACAAGTAACATTGCATGATTTGTTTTGCATAGCCTCTTTGAACAATTTGTCGCATTACAAGATATGATTCATAATTAGCACAATTTATAGAAGAATATGCATTCTAACTAAAATTGATGCATATGGTGAACATTCCAAACGAACAAGCATGAACATGAGTAACCGTTCCCAAGTTGAATAACAAGCAATACAATCCAAGTCTATTCCCTTTTTATCTTAGTATCTTTTAGTTATTACTTGGTATCGTTTGATCGGGGCAACAAGAAATGCAAGAGTTTTAGGTGTAAAGACTTGGAAGCAGGGCTAGCTAATCGGGATGGTAGCCACTCACTTAGTTGGTTGGAAGGGAGAAGGAAAGAGGCGCTTCACGACTCCGCTCGTAAGCCGCCTACTGCTTGTTCACCTGTATTGCACGAATAGCTCGATCAATACTCCTTCTACTCTTTCCAATCTCAGAATTGAAGTGCAATCCAATGAACGAAAACAATAAAATCCATCGAAACCGTTCAAGGAAAACAAGCAAATCCGAAAACCAACTCAAAGCACAAAAGCAACAAGCGACATCGAAATCCGAGGCAACAAAAGATAACAGCGGAGAGGTCCCTCCTGACTCTGCCGCTAAGTCGATCCCGGGGGCACGGTCTACTGAATATGGGAATCGATTCCGAAAAAACAAATCCATAACGAGGACGAGTTCTTGTTTCAATATATCCCGATCGAACGATACCATCTTGTGTTTCTTAGCCGCGCTTCTCGAATAGGAGGAACGGGGCGCTACATTATCTAACTCATCAAAAGTAAAGTCATCGTAAGAATTTTTATCCATTACTTGATCAGTCAGTGCCATGAAGCATAGGTTTGCTGCTTCTCGAGGATTCTCCTCTTCGGATTTACTAACTTCACTTTCATGCCTGATACTAGCATTTGCATATTTGTGTAATGATGTTCTTCTAGATGAGTGATTGTGGCAATTTTTTTTTCTTAGGGTTGGACAATCTTTCTTTATATGCCCTATCTTTTTACAGTTGTAGCATATAGGCTCTTTATCATTGTTGTCATTAAGCTCATTCTTCTTTGATCTCTCAAGCTTTGGAAATTTCTTGAAGTTTTGAGTGATCAGGGAAACTTCCTCATCTTGAGATTCATCGTCGTCATAGTCGTAATTTGTGACCTTCTTGTGATGAGCCTTGAGAGCATTTGTCTTCTCCTTTGGAGTAGGTTCTTCAAATTCCTTGAGATCCAGCTCGTGAGTCATCATCTTACCTATGAGCATCTTGAGGGTCATCGTGGTGAGATCATTCCCTTCTATGATTGCAATGGCCTTGGAATTCTAGTTCTTGGTGAGTCCCCTGAGTACTTTGCAAATCTTTTCATGATTACTGTACACCTTGCTAAGAGATGATAGAGGGTTGATGATGTCGAGGAATCTCATGAACATTTGAGTGATTGTCTCATCTTGCTTTATCTTGAATGCTTCATACTCTTGTGTCAGACGACTTATTTTTTATTCCTTCACTTGGGAGGTTTCTTCATGAGTGACCTCAAGAAGTTTCCATACTTCGTGTGAAGTACAGCAAGTGGAGACCCTGTTAAATTTAATTCTGTCTACAGCATAAAATAGAGCATTAAAAGCTTTAGCATCAAGACTAGCTTATTTTTTTCGGTGTCTGTGTACTTATCATGAGGTTTCTCTACAAGTTTGCCATCTATGACTATTTTAGGTGGCTTCTTGTATCCTTCTACTACTACAGCCCAAAGGTTAAAATCAAGTGACTTCAAGTAGAAACTCATACACGTCTTCCAGTATGTGTAGTTAGTACCATCAAATAGGGATGGCCTATTTGTGGACTGGCCTTCACCATCGTTGGTGTGGATAGATCTAATAGTTGACATACGTCTCTAAGAATGTTAAGCCAAATATCAAGAGAACCAGCTCTGATACCAATTGAAGGACCGTAAAGCAACTCTAGAGGGGAGTGAATCGAGTGCAGCAGAATAATCTACCGAATTAAAAATTAAGCAGAGTGAAGGCAGTAAATAACTAGCAGTGTATATGCAATATAATAAAGTAAGAAAAAGAGAGAGCAAACACAAACACCACTATGTATACTGGTTTTTCTCTGAGAGGACTAGTCCATTCTCGAGAACTCAAGCTCAGAGTTTTATCCACTATAATCACCAATAGTGAATCATAAGCTTTGATTTGAAGGCTTGTCACTTATTTACACCACGAAATTTGATTCGAAGTATCACAACTTCACAACAAGGGAGAGAAAAATTAATGGAGCCAAGCTTTTTACAACTCTGTAGACTTCTAGACCGAGATCGCACTGGGCACTAGGAAGGTTAGGGAGTTGCTCTTGTAGATGGAAATGTTAAGCTCAGATGTTTGGTCACAATAGGATAGAAGGATTAAGAGAAGATGAGTGAGTAGGAATATGGAAATCCAATTCTATTTATAGTGTATTGGCAAACATAATTCGGCCAGAATTCGGATAGGGTTTAATTTAAATTTTCGAACGCTGGGCCAAAAAATCTGGGATATCACAACTGTACTGATTTTCTACCAAAGTGGTAACAGAGTTCGACATAAATTCAGCTCGAGTTCGGTTGCTAAGTATGGTAGGCTTTGTGAATGAACATGGATTGATTTTGTGGTTAGGTGTGAGATTTATTTGAGTGAACGTTGTGTTATGCTAGTGCGACTCGATTTACATAAGTCCTATACTCAAATAAAGTAAAAAAATTATATTAGAAATATGCAATACAAACGATATGTAACAGCAGGGTTGAGTCTTCAGATTGTGACATATCAATGCATGGTTTAGTTAACTATCAAAATCAAGTTGATTTAGACCGGATGGGCCAACAAGGAGGAAGAAGAAAGAAGGAGGAGGAAAGTGAAAATGAGGAACAATGAGAGAGGAGAAAGCCCCTCTCATTCTTTCATGAATATGATCTTATAATTCTTAGGAAATAATATTCTATTCTTGCGTCTAAATATGTTTAATGGTCCTAATCTAGTCATGACTAACTAGTGGTTCAACTTAACTAGTCTAAATTAAATAAATACCCCATTAGTCATATTATATATATACACAAAAATTTTAATTGTAGCAAATTACCAAAATATCCTTGTCCTGAAAATAAGGTGGTTACAGTATTATCGGAAAGTAACGCAAAACCTTTGCAGGTACTCCCTTCCTGATCTTGCTTGTCCGTGGATTTACTTTCCATCGTGACGAACCACATGTAGGACATGTCTCCAGGTGCTCTTTCTCTTTTCTAAACAAGCAACAATCATTAACACAAGCATGTATTTTCTCATATCCTCAATCAAACTCTTTTAGAAACTTTTTTACCGTGTATAAAGTGTTAGAAATATTGTTGTTTTCTTATTGAAAAAATTTCTGAGTACAAAAATAAAATTAGATTGATGTTACCGGCCTCTGGGGAAGTCGTGCACGAAGCACTGCCCTAAGGGTTGATTCGGGATCTGTGTGCAGACGTTCCCGAAGCTCCAAGTGGTAAAACTCCCGCACTACCGGTATCTCGTCGCCGCACACGACTTGGAGAGAATGACCAGGACTTAGCTATACCCAGAGCTCGGAGACGACAAAGATTTGACAGAATCAAAGTTTGGCAGCAAAAGTTTAGAGATGAAATTTTTGATTAAGTTTACAAAGAAATCAGTCCAATATATAATACTCAAATGTAACAGTCTGAATTAATTTTCCTATTATTTCAGCCGTTACACAGGAGAAATAAATAATGAACCTGGACACAAAATTGGTTCAAAACAATTTGTAACTGACGAAATTAATTCCAACGTTCAGAAAAATAAATGAAAGAATGAAGAGGAGCAAAAAGAATTTTAGGGTCCCAGCCCGAACCCGAAGAGGAAATCGAATCGGCATTCGGCGTCCGCAGATGTGGGCGCGTACCTGCACCAGTTACGCGCGCCGAATCGAACCTAGCCGAGCCGGGCCGGGCGGCGGTGGCCCAAGGGGTTCCCCACACAACAACTTAAGAGAGCAAAGAAGAGAAACTAATATATGTACACAAGAAAGCTTTGGCCCATCCGATGTGGGACTAAAGAAAGGAAGATGAAACTTGAGCTTTTGAAAGTAAAGTAAAACCAACAATCCTCCCCCCCCCCCCAAAAAAGGTCAAGTTCCGAAACAGAGGTAAGAGTGAAGTAAAAAATAGAGAGAGAGAGCATCTTGGCAGTAAAATACTATGCATAGATGAGATGGACTACAGCCTTGAATCTCACGTAGTGACTATTGCCTTAATCTGAAGAAGTGCTTGATGGACTATGCCTTGAATCAGACTTTTTGAACCAGATTTAGAAAAATAGCACACATAGTACGCTAGAGGTCCTTGGTCTATCGGGTGGCGCTTTTAAATGGCCATGCGCACTTTCCACATTCATGAGAGTTGTCTGGGATCGCCATGTCCCATAGTCGCGGCATTCACGACCTCTCATATAGGTAAGTCCTTAATGGTTGGTGATATGAATCAACCCAGCATTACAGCTTGGACCTATTAAGAGTTTAACCTCATCCTAACCATATCACACAGGAACACTGTCACCATAGGGATGGGGAGTCATTGTACACATGTACAGCCGCTTGGGCTTTATTTTAATGAGACTTTAATCTCGAGTCAGTGTTCCATAAAGTCACCTAAGTTCAGCTTGTTTCTACCCATTGAACCAGCTTCTTGGGATCTCCAGTCAGACTCGGTTGGGTTGCCACTGCTGGTGACTAACTTATGGGCTTAACCCCATCCCCCTCGATGATTCTAGGATCAAAGTCCTAGACAGACCCTTCGTCAAGTGATCTGCAAGGTTCTTTTCTGACTTTATATAGTCATTAACCACATATTTGCCTAGTAGGCTTTTTATTGACTTGAAGCGCAGCTACAGGTGCCTGTTCACCTTAGCATTCACAGAATCATGCTTTAGTAGTTCAATAACAGATTTATTATCACAGTTTATAGAAATTGCAGGAACAGGACTAAGAGAAACAGGTATATGCATAATAATATTTTTAAGCCATTCAGCTTCTGTGCAAGTTGTGTCTAAAGCTATTATTTCGGAGTCCATTGTACTCCTAGCTATGAAAGTTTGCTTATAAGAGCCCCAGGAGATCGCAGCTCCTCCTAGAGTAAATACATATCCAGTAGTATATTTTATATCATGTGAGTCGGTTATCCAGTTTGCATCTGAATAACCTTCTATGATATCAGGGTGCCTAGAAAAATAAAGTTTGTAATCTAGGGTGCCCTTGAGATATCTAAATACCCTATCCAAGGCAGTCCAATGTGACTGATTTGGGTTACTGGTATATCTACTGTCACGCCCCGATCTTCCGCAGGTAAATCGGCCGTTCTCGCTAGGCGGGAATCACCCTCGCCAGCGCTCCCGCGGAACGATCGCTTAATCTATCCGGGCGTGATGCCGCACGAGCGTGATCCACGCCCGTGCAAGGCCATGGTTCATTGGCTGGCGGCAAGAGTTCTAAGCCACAGAGTCGCACAGATTGTCCGAGTGCAGCGGAGTTTAGGAACGCATAGCGATCGGTAACAGGTTCACTGAGTCGACAAATATAGCGAAAGCATCGAAACAAGTAAAGTAATCTCTTTATTGATATGAAACATGTATTACAGGCGGCGTATAGCCGAGATTACAAGTCGCTCAAGCCTCTCTCTCTGAACAGTAAAAAGCGTGCCAAGTGGCTACAACTGTGGAATGATCGTACATGCGATGTTCAGGCGATGTTCACAACTTATGTCTTGTATATGTGCTTCAGTCCCGGACGCACCGTTGCAAAGCTTCAGAGGGAACTTCTGGCCTTAGCACGCACGAAGGAGGCGTCCGCACCGAACGAGGTTCTCCCGCACCCTGCATATCAAACTGGTGGATTATCAGTACATTGAATGCACTGGTGGGGAAGCTACTCGCCCGCTCGACAAATCCAAACACGTAATACAGGTTCCGTGCACAACTATTAAGTTGTCTTTCTAGTTGCCTTAGGATCAGTTTCATGCAAACGTTGAATAGCCTAACGTGTCGGGCAGTGCGCCGTGCGATGTTTGAGGGAACACGGCGAGACTTACCAACTTACCATTTATCCTTCCCTGTCCAAGGCAAACATTGTTAATTTAAGCAGGGGCATGTATAAACATTCAGGAGGCAAGCATATGCATACACGAAGGGTCGTTTAAACATGATCGTTCAGGTGTTCAGTTTATTTGTTTCATACGATACATTATCTCGCACGCGGATAGTCGCTAAGCGAGGATGAATGGTTTATCTTTCGTTTACAAACAAGCATGCAACAAGTTAAGTACAAGGTGATCACTGGCGTATGCCATAATGGACACTAGTCTGTGATGAAGATGGTTTGCTACGTGCAAGAACGTTAGGCCCCGCATACCACCCTGTCCTAGTACGTGAGACTAAACGTTAGTTCCGTCCGGAGTCGGAACGGTGCCAGTGCCCCAGCAGCCGCCCGCAGGAACTATACCTTGTGCACAAGTTGTCCGTGATCGAACAATAACATTTATTTGCCCGAAGGCTACGTGATTATCACCCGTAGGCTACGTGCGCCCGTAGGCTACGTGACTATCGCCCGTAGGCTACGTGAATATCGCCCGTAGGCTACGTGCGCCCGTAGGCTACGTGATTATCGCCCGGAGGCTACGTGAGTACAAGACAAGCAGTAGCATGATTCATTTATATTGCATCTACGTTCCATTCATGCGTTCAGGATTGCTTAAACATTGCACAATATAATAACGTTAGACATTCATAAGCAGACAAGCATGCGTTTCTAAGGGACACAAGTAAACACGATTGCTCGGACCCGAAGGTAAGCCGAGAGATGAAACCGTTAAGGGACTTAGCATGCGAGGGTCTGAATATAAGCAGTATTTCCTTTTCATGTTCTAGCAAGCAATATGAGTTGGGATTATTCCCTTAGCTAGGTGCGTTGGATTTATTAGCATGCAGGGGGTGATTCACCTAGCGACTAGCATAAATATTCCAGATTTTATGTGTGCTGGCTAAGCAAAGACAAGTTCACCGTAGCCACCCACCTTAGCGATGATTCGCCTCGGTAGAGCGATACGTCTGAGCGAGCCTCTGAAAGTCCAAGCCGGATTCCTGTAGGGACAAGTCTGGATATCCTTTGCTTCTTGATCGAGGCAAAGCAAGTCGGGACAGCTGCACGATTGCCGTTTGAGACGGCAGTCCGCTTGAGCGGAACGGGGTGTTACATCCTACCCAACTTAGAAAAAGTCTCGTCCTCGAGACTTACTAAGGACAAGCAGTAATCTAGGGTTGAGGCAATCCTAGACAAGTCGTTTGTACTTGTTCATTTGGATCTTCACTTGCACAAGCTTCAAAATCAGCATATCGCTTAGACTGGATCGTGCGCACTTTCGAAGGTACCCTCTAGCGTGAACACGTCAACCAGCTCAGTGATAGCGAAGTCTTAGCACTCGAGTTTCACCTTTTCTAAGTCTTGGATGGTGCACTAGTTCAAGGCGTCCCTCGAATAGATACATTCAACCAAACTTAGGGTTAGCGAAAATCGGACAAGCTACTAGCGGTACTCTCAAGGGTTCGCACAGGTTGGCACAAAGGCCACTCGCAGCATACAACCAGACAAGCAATCATATCAATCAAAACACACTTTGAAAGTATTTAAACTTATTGTTGGAACATCCCATCGAGGTATTGAGAGAGAGCGTGCACATAACCCACGAACGAGCTTTCGAAACAGAGATATCGAATCGAAGTCCAAAGGCGTAGAAGCCAGGCTCTGATACCAACCTGTCACGCCCCGATCTCCCGCAGGCAAATCGGCCGTTCCCGCTAGGCGGGAATCACCCTCGCCAGCGCTCCCGCGGAACGATCGCTTAACCTATCCGGGCGTGATGCCGCACGAGCGTGATCCACGCCCGTGCAAGGCCATGGTTCATTGGCTGGCGGCAAGAGTTCTAAGCCACAGAGTCGCACAGATTGTCCGAGTGCAATGGAGTTTAGGAACGCATAGCGATCGGTAACAGGTTCACTGAGTCGACAAATATAGCAGAAGCATCGAAACAAGTAAAGTAATCTCTTTATTGATATGAAACATGTATTACAGGCGGCGTATAGCCGAGATTACAAGTCGCTCAAGCCTCTCTCTCTGAACAGTAAAAAGCGTGCCAAGTGGCTACAACTGTGGAATGATCGTACAGGCGATGTTCAGGCGATGTTCACAACTTATGTCTTGTATATGTGCTTCAGTCCCGGACGCACCGTTGCAAAGCTTCAGAGGGAACTCCTAGCCTTAGCACGCACGAAGGAGGCGTCCGCACCGAACGAGGTTCTCCCGCACCCTGCATATCAAACTGGTGGATTATCAGTACATTGAATGCACTGGTGGGGAAGCTACTCGCCCGCTCGACAAATCCAAACACGTAATACAGGTTCCGTGCACAACTATTAAGTTGTCTTTCTAGTTGCCTTAGGATCAGTTTCATACAAACGTTGAATAGCCTAACGTGTCGGGCAGTGCGCCGTGCGATGTTTGAGGGAACACGGCGAGACTTACCAACTTACCATTTATCCTTCCCTGTCCAAGGCAAACATTGTTAATTTAAGCAGGGGCATGTATAAACATTCAGGAGGCAAGCATATGCATACACGAAGGGTCGTTTAAACATGATCGTTCAGGTGTTCAGTTTATTTGTTTCATACGATACAGTATCTCGCACGCGGATAGCCGCTAAGCGAGGATGAATGGTTTATCTTTCGTTTACAAACAAGCATGCAACAAGTTAAGTACAAGGTGATCACTGGCGTATGCCATAATGGACACTAGTCTGTGACGAAGATGGTTTACTACGTGCAAGAACGTTAGGCGCCGCATACCACCCTGTCCTAGTACGTGAGACTAAACGTTAGTTCCGTCCGGAGCCGGAACGGTGCCAGTGCCCCAGCAGCCGCCCGCAGGAACTATACCTTGTGCACAAGTTATCCGTGATCGAACAATAACATTTATTCGTCCGAAGGCTACGTGATTATCACCCGTAGGCTACGTGCGCCCGTAGGCTACGTGACTATCGCCCGTAGGCTACGTGAATATTGCCCGTAGGCTACGTGATTATCGCCCGGAGGCTACGTGAGTACAAGACAAGCAGTAGCATGATTCATTTATATTGCATCTACGTTCCATTCATGCATTCAGGATTGCTTAAACATTGCACAATATAATAACGTTAGACATTCATAAGCAGACAAGCATGCGTTTCTAAGGGACACAAGTAAACACGATTGCTCGGACCCGAAGGTAAGCCGAGAGATGAAACCGTTAAGGGACTTAGCATGCGAGGGTCTGAATATAAGCAGTATTTCCTTTCCATGTTCTAGCAAGCAATATGAGTTGGGATTATTCCCTTAGCTAGGTGCGTTGGATTTATTAGCATGCAGGGGGTGATTCACCTAGCGACTAGCATAAATATTCCAGATTTTATGTGTGCTGGCTAAGCAAAGACAAGTTCACCGTAGCTACCCACCTTAGCGATGATTCGCCTCGGTAGAGCGATACGTCTGAGCGAGCCTCTGAAAGTCCAAGCCGGATTCCTGTAGGGACAAGTCTGGATATCCTTTGCTTCTTGATCGAGGCAAAGCAGGTCGGGACAGCTGCACGATTGCCGTTTGAGACGGCAGTCCGCTTGAGCGGAACGGGGTGTTACATCTACTTAGTCTCCCAATAGCAAATGCAATATCAGGTCTTGTCATGTTTGTTATATACATAAGGGAGCCTATCATCTGTGAATATTTATGTTGTTTCAAAGGTGATCCTTCATTCTTTTTTAGTACAATACTGCTGTCATAAGGAGTAAGGACAGGTTTCTTATCAAATAACTCAAACCTTTTTAGCATTTTTTCAATTGAATGTGCTAAAGATAGAGTATAACCCTCTTTACCTTTGGTCACTTGCATTCCTAAAATTAAGTTGGCTTCTCCTAGGACTTTCATATCAAACTGGCTAGATAAATAGTTCTTTGTAATATTTATCAATTCCATTGATGAACCTAGGATAATGATGTCATCTACATACAAGCATAAAATGACACAACTTTTACATGTACCTTTAGAGTATATACATTTGTCATACTCATTTGACAAGAAACCATATTCACAAATTACTTTGTCAAATTTATTGTGCCATTGTTTGGGAGCTTGTTTCAAGCCATAGAGGGATTTTACTAGTCTACAGACTTTCTTTTCTTGACCTTTAGCAATGAAACCTTCAGGTTGGTCCATATAAAGTTCTTCCTCTAGATCTACATTCAAAAATACTGTCTTTACATCCATTTGATGGATTAGCATATCATGAATGGATGCTAAGGCCAAGAGAGTTCTAATGAAAGTGATCCTGGCTACAGGAGAGTAGGTATCAAAATAATCTAACCCTTTCTTCTGGGTAAAACCCTTAGCAACTAATCTAGCTTTGTAATTCTCTATAGTACCATCGGCTCTGAGTTTCTTCTTGAAAATCCACTTACAGCCTATTGGTTTATTGCCTAAAGGTAGATCTGTTAGAAACCAAGTGTTATTCTCCATGATGGAGTTGTATTCACTGTTAATGGCTTCTTTCCATAAGGGAGCATCAGGAGACGACATTGCTTCTTCATAAGTTGAGGGATCACCCTCTATCAAAAGGTGAAGAATCCTTCTCCTAAATTTTTCTCAATCCTATTCCTTTTACTCCGTCTTGGTTCTAAGTCTTGTTCAGATTGTGAGCTAGGTATTTGGACTTGAGAACTAGTAGAGGGTATGGAGGAAGAGATTGAACTTCTATCCTTAAAAGAAAATATGTTTTCAAAGTAAACTATATCTCTTGCTTCTATAATGGTATTGTTAGAGATTTCATTTACTTCTGAGTGAGTCACTAGAAATCTATTGGCATAGCTGTCTAAGGCATATCCTATGAAAACATCGTCTACAGTCTTGGGACCAATCTTTCTCTTTTTAGGTTCGGAAATTCCGACTTTAGCAAGGCATCCCCAAACTCTAAGGTAATTAATCCTAGGTGCTCTACCTTTCCACGGCTCATAGGGAGTCTTATCTTTTGTCTTACTAGGAATCCTATTAAGAATGTAACAGGCAGTTAAAAGGGCTTCTCCCCACAAGTTATCAGGAACACCAGAGCTGAGAAGCATGGCATTCACCATATCTAACAGAGTGCAGTTCTTGCGTTCAGCAACTCCATTAGACTGAGGTGAATAAGGAGCAGTTACCTAATGAATTATTCCATGTTCTTCACAGAAGTTAATCATTTCGTTTGAGGTATATTCTCCACCACGATCAGATCTAAGGATCTTAATCTTTCTTTCTAATTGATTCTCAACTTCAGATTTGTAGACCTTAAATCTATCAAGAACTTCATCTTTGGTTTTGAGAAGGTAGATATAACAATACTTTGAATAATCATCTATAAACGTAACAAAGTATTTTCTACCGCCTCTGGTTAAAATCCTATTTGAGTCACATACATCACTATGGATAAGTTCTAGAATGTCAGAATTTCTTTCTACAGATTTGAATGGTAATCTAGTGTGTTTGGCTTGAACACAAATCTCACATTTGTGTTTGTCATCTATTGGAGTCTTGGGAATAAGATCTAAAGTCATCATTATTTTAATAGAACCTAGATTCACATAACCTAGTCTGCCATGCCAAACATTTGAAGATTCTATATTAGAGACAATGAGAGAACAATCAGAAATTTTATTCATTGTGCTTAAAAAGAAAAGACCGTCTTTTACAAAGCCTTTTCCTATAAAAGAGTCATGCTTAGAAAAACTACTTTATTAACCTCCATTACAATTTTGTATCCTGAGGCTACAAGAAGGGATCCACTAACTAGGTTTCTCCTGACAGACGGCACATGAAGAACATCATGAAGAGTTAAGATTTTTCTTGATGTCATCTTCAGGTAAACTTTTTCTCTTCCAATAATTTGTGTCGTTGAGCCATCTCCTAGGGTCACACCTCCTCCACTTGATTCCTGATAGTTTGAAAAACAGGAGCGATCAAACGAAACGTGAACATTAGCTCCAGAATTCAGCCACCAATCATCAGAATGGTAAGAGAGGTTAATAAGGGGTTGAAAGCTTACAGACCTGAAGGAACTCGAAGAACCTTTGTGAAGCATGTTCGCTTCTGGTCTAACTGAGCCCTTTCCTTTGTAGGAGGTCTGGACAGCTTTCTTCTTCCTATGGTAGCAGTTGGTGGCCATATGGTTTGTTTTACCACACACAAAACAAAGCCTCTTCTGATCCTGAGTCTGACTGAAGTTTCTAGGTTTTTGGTTTTGGTGGTTGGGCTGAAAGTTTTTCTTCTTCTTGAAGAAATTCTTTTTGGATTTATAAGCAAAATTAGATTTGGGTTTTCCTTGGCCTTCTACAATGTTTACCTTAGCTTTAGATTCAGTCTTAGGCTTAGACCTCAATCTAATTTGTTCTTCGGTTCTAATTTTCTTTAGGACTTGATTGTAGGTAAGATCTCCTTGTGTATGGATAAGTTCCTTAGAAATATCAGACCAAGAGGGAGGTAGCTTGTCTATTAGGCATGTTATTTTATGCTCATTGGAGAAAGATATTCCTTTGGCTTGAATATGCCTAAGGTATTCTTGGAATTCATGGAGTTGGTCATTCATAGGTTTGTTATCTACCATAAAATACCTATTAAAGGTTGAAGAATTAAACCTTTCTATTCCGGCATCATCACAGCCGTATTCATCTTCCAAGGCTTTCCAAAGTTCTTTAGCGCTCTTGTATTCAAAAAATATATCATACAAGGATTCAGATAATGCGCTCAGAATTCTATGAAAGCAGTGAAAGCCTATCTCTTTAGGGGTTTTTGGTTTCGAGGAGGTGGACACTCCTATGTCAGACTCGGTATCATCAGAATCATTTGTGATGGGTGTGGACCCATCAATGGCAGAAATAAGTCCTAAGGTCGTGAGCCAAAATTTCATTTGACTATGCCATCTTTTAAAGTAAGAGCCATCAAACTTAGCAGGTTTTGCAGTAGAGGATTCCTCCTTACCAGTCATGATTGCAGTCTAAAAAATATAAATTTATTTAATAACAATGTCTAAGATAATAGTTTAGGTGGTCTTTGCTAATCAATCTTAAAATCTTTAGTTTTTCAAGTGTTGATCAACCCAGGTTAGTTGTAGGGGCCGGTTCCCAGCTAGCGGTGGTCCGAAGACTCTTAAGTACCGTGTCGCTTAGGGCTATTTACACCCGGTTGACAGAAGGACCCTTTAGGCTTGTGCCCGAGTTTGTCTCTACTTTGAAACTTTAGATTTGAAGATTTTATTTGCAATTTCCTTTTACTAAACTATTTTCTTTTTGGTCCTAGATTGCTTTCGAAGTAGTAAGTGATTAAAAATGAAGCAAATTGTACGTTACAATTGAAAGAAATTTTTGTGATCAAAAATTGCAATTGACAAATAGATAGAAAAAAAAAATTCTTACACAGTAACTATCAATTCTTTAGAATAAATCAATTATAACAAATAGTGAGAAGCAAATTGTATGTTACAGTAACTATTAGTTAGAAGTAACAGTAACTATTAATTGCAATTGATAAATAGTTAGAAGCAAATTGTATGTTACAGTAACTATTAGTTCTTTAGAACTCTTAACTATTAACTTGAATATATATTTTGTTTTTTTTCTTTGTAGAACAAATCAATAGTAACTATTTGAACAAACAGTAACAGATAGTTAGAAAAATCAATTATAAAAAATAATCAATTCTAACAAAAATTCAACTCTTAGATTGTTAGAAATACTGTTGTTTTCTTATTGAAAAAATTTCAGAGTACAAAAATAAAATTAGATTGATATTACCGGCCTCTGGGGAAGTCGTGCACGAAACACTGCCCTAAGAGTTGATTCGGGATCTGTGTGCAGACGTTCCCGAAGCTCCTAGTGGTAAAACCCCCGCACTACCGGTATCTCGTCGCCACACACGACTTGGAGAGAATGACCAGGACTTAGCTATGCCCAGAGCTCAGAGACGACGAAGATTTGACAGAATCGAAATTTGGCAGCAAAAGTTTAAAGATGAAATTTTTGATTGAGTTTACAAAGAAATCACTCCAATATATAATACTCAAATGTAACGGTCTGAACTAATTTTCCTATTAATTCAGCCGTTACACAGGAGAAATAAATAATGAACCTGGACACAAAATTGGCTCAAAACAATTCGTAACTGACGAAATTAATTCCAACGTTCAGAAAAATAAATGAAAGAATGAAGAGGAGCAAAAAGAATTTTAGGGTCCCAGCCCGAACCCGAAGAGGAAATCGAATCGGCATTTGGCGCCCGCAGATGTGGGCACGTACCCGCACCCGTTACGTGCGCCGAACCGAACCGGACGGCTGCGACGGCGCGCACGTGTGGCCCAAGGGGTTCCCCATACAACAACTTAAGAGAGCAAAGAAGAGAAACTAATATATGTACACAAGAAAGCTTTGGCCCATCCGATGTGGGACTAAAGAAAGGAAGAGGAAACTTGAGCTTTTGAAAGCAAAGTAAAACCAACATAAAGAATCTGGAATATTGTTTTCCTATGTTAACATATCCTGTAAAATCTCAAGAAGTTCATTAAATACTTTATTTGACAGCCCATTTGTAGCCTTATGCTTGTAAAGACTAGTGATTGCCGACATCTTTGTGTACTTAGCACAACTTGGATACAAAGGAGCTTCAGTCTCTTCTAACTTTTTTCTAAAAACCTCATCCGCATTCATATTTATAACCTCAATAGCCTCTGAATCTCCAGCAAAAGGTATGTATGCATAATGGTACACCTATGAGCATCTAGCAACTGAGAAGCCTCATTTTGTTCAAAACTACTTTAATGTTCCCCGCGTGAAGAACCCAAACATGATATGACGGATCAAACCCAATTCGGACCAAGTGATCATATACTACATCATTTTTTTTGCGACTTTTCAACTTTACATTATTTACAAGGACATACGATCCTATCCGGATTTCTAGCACACTAGCATTTGCTATAAATCTCACACTCCTTCTAGGTACTCATCACTAGACCAAGAAATAGAAACAGAAAACTATGATTTATGTAATTATTCGTATATTTGATAGCTTAAAAGTAAAGATATATCAACAAAATTTATAAGGACTTTTGGATAATTAATCCAAGTTTTATCCATCCTTAACAACCAATTTTAGTGACTTCGTTGGTTGCTCACAACAACTACAATTATGAACCAAAATGACCTATCATGGACACCAAATGAAAGTTAGTGTATTGTATAGATAAGCAACAATTACAAGCAATTAAAAATATGAAAAAATCTGTGTACTACAAGTCTACGGCAGCTATATCTAGCAACCTAATCTTAAGTATCGTTCACATAAAAGTACTCGTTCACATAGCTCACTCTTCCAAACATTACAATCATAATACCGAAAAAAAAATGACAATAAAAATAAAATAAAATAGAATTCGTATATTCATTACTAAATATAGATTAAATTATCGTTTGTTCACCACCAAAACAGTAACTCATAAGCCATATATGAGGCATTCAGGAAAAAAAAACTCAGAAGTCCCTTTTGGGTATCAAACATGAATTTATGCTATCACATTGTAATGCTTCATATATGCTTTCAAACATGAATTTGTGTAGTGAGTTTGAGAGAGTCTAAGTGAATGGTATTATGTGCAAAACTGTGATAAAGGAGTGTGTGGGTATCAGAACCTATATGCAGCAGAGTACCTATTTTTGAGGATGCAGGGATCAACATTGATGTGCAGTACTAGACGCTACTGCAGTTGCTAAATTGCAACTGAAATTCAGTTATGCAGACCTGGGTAAGAAGGGACTAAGAGCAGAGCAACAGCGGCAGCAACCAGATAACCACAAGATTTATATGCAGCTGTCTATTGTTAGGTGTGTAAGTGATTGTGTATATGTACCAACCTGAACTAAGAGCAGAGCAGCAGTTGTTGCAACCTGGGACCTATGCTAACCTTCCCCTACTAATAATATATGTATCAACACTACAAGAATAAACCTCTTTTACTACGTTAAAAAAAGCGTTGTAAAAGTACTTTTACAACGTTTAATAAAAGGTTATTATATCCAGGGTTGCAAAAAGAGAGAATATCTTCCACAATGTTCGTTTGGTGAAGACGTTGTAGTTCTTCCCACAACAATTTATAAACATTGTTAAAATTTATAAAATCTAATGAAAACCTTTTTATAACATTTTCCAAGTATTGTAAAAAATACTATATAAAACATATTACAAGTATTGTTAATATAATTTTAACAACGTCCTATAGCTGTAGTGAAAATAATATCTACCACGTTCAGTAAACATTGTTCATAAATTTTGTGCAAGAATATACAAGCATTGTAAAAAAAATTATACAACTTTTGAAAAACATTGTATATGTTACTCAATCATGTTTGCCAAACGTTGTAATAATATTTGTATGTTGTAATTGTAATGCCAACAATGATTATAAAGTATTGTAAATGAAGTTTACAACATTTAAAAATTTTGTTAGAATAATATCTTAGAACTGTTTTGAAAAGTTGTTGATAGTGTTTCCATTTTAAAAAAAAAAAAAAATCCAATTTATATAAAATAAAAAATCTTGTAATTATAATACAAATACAAATACATTCTTCTAATTCTGACTATCACTATCGCAGGCACACAATAATGATGCATATAAGAGAGCCCTTACACAACATCCAAAGCTATCTTCTACCTTGTCGACCAATCAAGACCAGGAAACACCATGAGATTGGACATGTAGCCGCTGCAAGCAAATGCCATTATTAAAAATTAAATTGTCAAAAGAATTAGATCAACAAAACATTAGACAATGAATTAAAAATCAAAACTATAATTATAATTAAATAATAACTCTAAAATTTTATATTTTTTGATTGTCAATGGAGTAGACTAAGTCCTTAAATTTTCAACAATTAAGCCATAGTATCTATTACCAATAATAATAATAACAATAACAGTTCATCCTAATTTTGTCAATTTTGATTATGCTATAGGACTTTTGTTTTGACCGACAATAGTGACCGATAATCAATTATGTTAAAATATCCGACACTATATTGTACAACTAGAAGATCGCTAAAAAAAATTAAGATGTGTATATTCACCAACTTTCGCCTACATATGGGATATAGAAATTGTCAAAGAGGAAGCTTTTTTGTACTTTGCAAGAATAAACAAAACTTAAAGCTCACAAATGAATATATAATTAGGAGAAAAAAATACAAGAACACAGACAAAGACCGACAATATTTAACATAAAAAACTTGTTTGTAAGAATATAATTGCATATAGAGGCATGTACTAACCAACAACACCTGTTTGTTTGTAAGAATATAATTAGGATAAAAAAATACAAGAACACAGACAAAGAATAAACAAAACTTAAAGCTTACAAAATGAATATATAATTAAGATGGCCAATAATTGATGATGTACTACGTAAAATACAAGTACTAACCAACAACACATCTGTTTGTTTGTAAGAATATAATTGCATATAGAGGCATGTAGAGACCTGATCAAGTTCTCTAACAATCAGATCTCAGAACATACATCTTCTTCAGCTACTATAGAGGAAAAGAAGCTACAACTAAGACCATTGTCTTCGACCTCAAATCAGAGCAAGAACCTCAAACAATTTTTATAGAAAAAAAATGATAAATATATGCGGGTAATAGAAAAAGGAAGCACCTCAATATATCCCCTCCTTGTTACATTGGGTATGGAACAAGAGAAGTTGAGACTCCGATACTCATCATGCTTCGTACCGACATTGTGGCGATCAACCAAAAGTTGAGTTTTTTCTGGAACTCTAAAAAATGAAATTAGAAACAAAATGTAGTATCAAAGACCAAGACCATGATCTCAATGTTAATAAGCAGTTGATGATTATCTATTAGAAAGATCACAAATCCAAACAAGTAACCAATAATTTGAGATGACCAAAAAAAACCCAAACACCAGCATATTACAGGATGCAAGTTCTATCTTGATAGAATTAAATTATGTGACATTAAAAATAGTAGTAACCTTACGAAGGGTGAAAGCAGATTGCAAGAGATGGTCTATCATACATTCCTTGCAACCATAAATTTGAAGCATGAAACCCCTGAATGCTATGAAAGGTTCCGGAAAGTTCAAGTGCACTTGTGACTGTCTTAATATGTAACCCAAGTTTGCATTAAGCAACTCCATCTAAAATTATAAACCTCTCCAAATCCAAATGATGCTCCCTCTATTTGGCTTCTAAAGATGACAGATAAACCCCTTTTTACCCATATGTTTGAAAGCAAACATCCATTGAGATCAGAAGCCCTATCACCTTAAAGGGTTTAAAAAAACGTAAATCTTAATAACACGTTTCTTTAAATGACATGCAAACCCCACCCTTATAGCATTCTAGAAAATGAAACTCACATAAAACAGAATAAGTCAATTTGAACACACTATAGAGAACCAGAACCAAATCTTAAAGGTCAAGAATCTCTGAGAAAGTACAAACAAGAGTGAAACAATACCTCTTTGTCATTGTTTCTACCAATAGATCCCAATAGCAGCTGGATAAATGACTTCTCCAGATGATCAGCGACATCATCAGATGTTGCCTGTCAACATTATGCATGTATTATTTAAGAAAATTCCATAGCATTTATATTTATATTGCAGTTCAATGTACACCCTTAATGCTCATGCTAATTAAAATAAAAGTAGCACCACATGTTGGAGAGAGTTCCAATGATAAGGTGGCTCCTACCAATATACAATCATGGTACACCACATGTTCCCATGTCATCATTTCATAAGAAGATCTCACTCAGAAAAAGAATCTGTTGAAATTTGAAAGTGAACTCGTGCAAGAAACTACTTATCCATGTGCTCTAAGTGCAACGTAAACTAAGCATAGTAAAATACAAACTCATAACTCAAATAGCCAAGAGAAAGAAAATCTAAACAAAAGAGGGTATGGTTTATGAGCATCACACTTGAATAATATTGTAGCATAAGAGCAGATACCATAATTATATCCCCAAGTTTGAAGATATATATTGTAAGTAAACAACGTAGGTCACCCAACATGAACCCTTTTTGTGTGTACTGTATATCAATTGGATTCTGAACAAGCGGAAAACTAATTAGTTTTCAGACTCATTGGATATTCGAGCAGTTACTATGATTATGATTCAGATGATATAACTTTTTTCTCCATATTTTCCCTTACAACAAAATGTTTACTCTATATATAACTCTATATATAATAGATAAAGTAAAAAAGAGAAAAGACCCTATTTCTTCTAGATATTTACCAAACTGACTTCCATCGGGGTTCCAAAGTGCACATTATCAGTCTCTACTTTTTCCCAACAAACAACCTTCTTCTTACAGCTAAAAATAGAACTATTGTATCATGTGGAATGGGGCCTCCAGAACCTAGCTCCATGATTCACTTGTGGGACCAATAATAGCACATCAATCATCAATTCAAGACCTCAAACCAATTACATCATAAAGAAAATAGAAATTACACACTGATACACTCAGTAATCAAGAAAAGGCATATTATCAAGCAACAATGAGAACATTGTACATAAAATAGATAAAGAAAAGAAATATTTGAACTATAATTCATAAGTACTATTCAGACCCTCTGACCAGATTCAAAACAAACTCAGATATATAGTATATAAATTAAAAGAAATTTGGAGAGATTTTGTCGAGTGATTATATGTGAGCTCACTGGATGACCAGATTCATATCAAACTAATACCTATAACCATTGTTCTTAATTTGGCCGGCATATCAGCCGACTTGGGAAAATATCAGCCTGTATCGGTAACAATGGGAAATATAAATTATAAAGCGGCTGGTATGCAATCTGTGAAAATTTCACATACAAGTATACAATGCCAACCAGAACACTGCCAGGAATGATTGGGCAATTCACATCCTCTTAATAGAACATTCCAGTTATTTAAAGGAGATATCCCCTTTGCATGATTGTGCAATCCTTGTGTCTTTCTAAAGAGGTTCTAGTTATATATGAATCAGTAATATTGTATATATAAATCCCAAAATGATGACACCTTTTGGGATTATTGGCAAGACAGTCAAAGAGTTGTATTCATAGAAGTGAAGGTGTTTTCCAATATTTGGCTATACCAAAAAATGCCAAAATGTTCTCCTTTCAACTTTTTTGAGTGTGTCTTCGTCTTGTTAATAAAATACAAAAACAAATAAGGACGATCATAACTCCCCTCTTTGTCATCGAGGAATTATTGGGTGTGCAGTGCACCCTTTTTCTCCCCCAACTGTTAGATTGTATGGGAACATGTGCATGCACACATCTTCAAACGGTTGTCATGAAAAGGGTGCAATGAGGCCGGCACACCCAATAATTTCTCTGATTCATCCACCTCCAGTCCATTTCTCCTACTCCGACCACTCCTCTCCGCTCTTCTTTTTGTGCTTCCTCACGTACCTCTGGTTCCTCAGAAACTTCGGATACATCTATCATATCAAAAATAACAACAATAAATTACCACATAAATATCAGAAAAAAAAATAGGAGAAAACATTTAGAATAATACCCCCTTGGTCGAGGTGTGCCTGTGCTTCCTTGGCTTCTTGTTATTATAGCTCTGGTTGTGCGCGGCGTGGTTCCTGGATCTAACGAATTTGGAGGAGAAGAAATAGAGAGAGGGAGGTTGAATCGATTTAGGGCTCGGAGTCGGGGGACGAGAAGAAAGGCCTCGCGTACTCGTGGAAGAAGGAGGAGTACTTCTTTCGAAGGGGGAAGGGAAGGGAAGGGAAGGGGGAAGGAAGGAGAATGAGGAGAAGGGCTGTGTGCGTGAGAGAGAGACGAGAAAAATCAGAAATTAGAGGAGGGAGCAGCTAAAATTTTGGCGGCTAATCTTATGGGATGATATCAAAATTTTGAGTACCTAGTTAAATTTTTATTAGGACTGAATTAAATTTTAGTTACAATTAAAGTATATTATTAGGGGCCATTTACGTATCTATTCTAAATACAGAAATTTTCTACAGAAAATTAAATTATTACTAAATTACTGGGAGAAAAATAAGTTCAAAAAATTTAGTTGTAGAGAATATCTTTATATTTTTTTTTATCCGCTAGAAAAAAAAGGAAGAGAAAATTATGAAATTGTTTTAAACCAAAACGTCCCTAACAAGAGTATTTTTAATATAATATTTTTAACGGATAAAAAAAAGAATAAAAGACGTTTTCAATATAATATTTTTAATGAATAAAAAATAAATGAAAACGTCCATAGTAACGACGTTTTCAACATTTTTTTTTTTAGGTCCGACAAAAAAAAGAAAGAATGATTAAAATGTTGAAAAAATTGGCAGGAATAAAAAAAAAATTAAAGTTCCATGCTCCCAACCACACCTCACCGCACCCCGGCCCCAACCACCCCTCCACTGACTGCACTGTCTCCAGTAAGGGTGCAACTCAGTCGGGTTGGGTCAGGCTTGAGCACAATCCGAGCCCAACCCGATGAATCATAAGCCTAACCCGAGCCCAAGTCCGACTCGACCTCAAGTTTAACATATGTAGCCTAAGACCAAGCCCGGAGGATCGGGTTGGGTCGGGTCCATCGGTGTCACGACCCGATTCCGTAGAATCGTTGAGGCGTCCCCCGAATCGTGACCGCCGTACGGGCCTGGAGTTGCGCTCGTACAAGGCTTTAATGATTTGCAAAACAAGCACATATTCAGAGTACGCAGATAAATTGAAACACAGATTTGAAACATGGAAAAGTTCTCTTTATTGATAATGAACATCTATTACAAACTCTTGAACGAGTCAGCTAATATGCCAAACGGCTTACAAAGAGATGACTCAAAATGAGATAGCAGTCATGTACATTATATCCCTTTACTAAACTTCAAAAGATATAGACCTCCTGGTTGGAGGATAGCTTTGCCACGGAGCTGCATTTGTGTATGAAGAGTTGCAAGCTCCGGTCTTCAAAATGCTTCAAGGGCGCGGTGAAGGTGCACTAACAGCTGGAGTGGATCGGGAAGACGACTTCGGCTCCTCGCTCGGTTCGCCTTAGTGCGGAGAACCTGTTTCAACGAGGGTCAGCATATCGAAACATGCTGGTGAAGGCGAGCTAGCCGAACTATACCAATCAACACGTTGTTTTAATGAAGCATGCATATTTGTGGGTTTCTATCTTGCCTTAGTTCATTTACAAGTAAGCAGCATATATAATTTACTGAAATGAACGTGCCACCGTTCGGTGGATTTTACCTGTCTGTCTGAATGACCTGCACAATACTTACCTTGCCTTCCCTGCCACGCAGACACAAGTTAGTATGCAACAGGTTTAAATATACACGTTGAGCACACGATGCATTGCAAGCCATATTCACACGATAAACACACGAGGCGTTGCAAGCATATACACACGATGATCATTGGCTTGATGCCATAATGGACTAGTCAAGGACAAGGATAGCATGCAAAGAGAAAACACGAGGAGCTCATAAAACACGATGCGTTGCAAGTTATCCCGTCCGTACACGATTGACTATAAACACGAAGTCTGCCCGGATCGGATCGGTGCCAGTGCCCCAGCGACCGTCCGCAGAACTTATATCCTTGTGCACAAGTTGTCCATGATCGAACACACGATGTTTAGTTAAGTTATCATTCACGCAGTTGAGGCAACACGAGTAATGCATAGATGTGATGCATTTATAGCACAATTATAGAAGAAGATACATTCTAACTAAAATTTGTGCATATGATGAATATTCAGAACGAACAAGCATGCAAGTAAGTAACCCGTTCACGAGTTTGATTGACAAGCAGTATTAACCAAGTCTATTCTCTTTTATCTTGGTTTCTTTTATTATTATTTGGTATCGTTTGATCGGGACAAGGAAGAATGCAGATTTTAGGGCGTGAAGCTTGGAAGCAGGGCTAGCTATTCGGGTTGGTAGCCACTCACTTAGATAGTTGGAAGGAGAAGGAAACAGGCGCTTCACGACTCCGCTTGCAAGCCGCCTACTGCTCGTTCACCTGCACACGAACAGCTCAATTAATACCTCTTCCTCTCTTTCCAATCTTGGAATAGAAGTGCAAATAAATGAACGAAAATAATGAAAACCATCGAAACCGTTCAAGGAAAACAAACAAATCCCAAAACCAACTCAAAGTACGAAAGCAACAAGCGACATCAAAAACCGAGGCAATAAAAGATAGCAGCGGAGAGGTCCCTCCTGACTCTGCCGCTAAGCCGATCCTTGGGGCGCAGTCCACTGAATATGGGAATCGATTCCGAAGAAACAAATCCATAACGAGGACGAGTTCTTAATTCAATCTATCCCGATCGAACGATACCGACTTGTGTTTCTTAGCCGCGCTCTCCGCACCGGGAGAACGGGGCGCTACATCCTACCCAACCAATTGGAAGTTTCGTCCCAAAACATAGGAGTAATGCTTACCGTTAGGGGTTATTACGTTGCGGGCGATGATCAGGAAGGTTCGGGCAGGAATTTATGGCATGGCCTAGATTGCCACAAGCAAGACATAACCCAAGTCTCTTACGACATTGATTGAAGGCGTGCCCACGTTTGTTGCAATATTGACACACTTGGTTGGGGTTTGCCCTCTGTTGACCACCGTTGTTTCGGCTTTTTGCAGTAGTGTTTCCTCCATCATTGCCTTGGCGTTTGTGATTGTAGGTATGCACAGCGCCGGTGGAAACGTGAGGATACTGTGGTTCAAGTGATAAGGCGTGATTCATGACTTCACGCATTATTCCATACTGATTATTGACCACGTGCACATGGATGGCAGGACGTAGTCCATCTTCAAACCTTCTGGCTTGACTCGCTATATCAGGTAAATAGGCCCTAGCGAATTTGGAGAGTCGGTTGAATTCGGCGGAGTACTACTTAACTGTCATGCTACCCTGCCGCAGCTGCACGAACTCGTTTTCCATCTGACGTTGCACTGGAGGGGGTATAAACTCCTCTTCAAACGTGGCACGAAAAGTCGTCCACGAGATCGCCTCCTCTCCGTGATCAAATTGGAGAGATCGTCGATGCACGTTCCACCAATCGTGCGCGTTGAGGCGGAGCTGAAGTTGCGCGCAGGCGACGCGCTTCTCTTCGGGAACTTCTAGCAGAGCGAAGTGATCTTCAAGCTCGGCTAGCCAATCTAGATCTACCACTGGGTCCTCAGTCCCGTTGAATGGGGTGTTGCAGACTTTTTTGAAATGGCCCAAGTTGAAGGCAGTCACGTCCCTCGGCCTTGGGATTTGAGGCATCTCCACTTCAAGCACGGGCTGTTCCACCGGAGTCGTTGCTGTTGCGGCGGAATGGTTGGCAGCCAAAGTCTGAACTATCTGTTGTAGGGTATCTACCTGCTTCTGTTGGACTGAGAATCGGGTCTCTAGATTGCTTTCGAACTTGGCTTGGTGAGCATCATCTCTTTGTCGTTGCGTTTCTAACATTTGCATTACCCGCTCAAGCGGGTCGACTTGAGATATGCCACGCTGGCTCCGCGAGCTTCCCAAAGTACCCGAACTACTTTTCTGTGTTTCGTTCGGTGCTTGCGCTGCAGATTGCGCTGGTACCATTCCTTCAAAAGAAGGTAAATTACATTAAAATCATAATATATTATGGACTTATTGCATGAACGTATCTCATTTTGGCCTAGCGAGTTCAAGAGTTCGCACAGGAATTTGATCGTTAAAGGAACTTTTCCAGCACGAAGTCTAAGGAACTTGAATCTGTGCTCTGATACCACTATGTCACGACCCAATTCCGTAGAATCGTTGAGGCGTCCCCCGAATCGTGACCGTCGTACGGGCCTGGAGTTGCGCTCGTACAAGGCTTTAATGATTTGGAAAACAAGCACATATTCAGAGTACGCAGATAAATTAAAACACAGATTTGAAACATGGAAAAGTTCTCTTTATTGATAATGAACATCTATTACAAACTCTTGAACGAGTCAGCTAATATGCCAAACGGCTTACAAAGAGATGACTCAAAATGAGATAGCAGTCCTGTACATTATATCCCTTTACTAAACTTCAAAAGATATAGACCTCCTGGCTGGAGGATAGCTTTGCCATGGAGCTGCATTTGTGTATGAAGAGTTGCAAGATCCGGTCTTCAAAATGCTTCAAGGGCGCGGTGAAGGTGCGCTAACAACTGGACTGGATCGGGAAGACGACTTCGGCTCCTCGCTCGGTTCGCCTTAGTGCGGAGAACCTGTTTCAACGAGGGTCAGCATAACAAAACATGCTGGTGAAGGCGAGCTAGATGAACTATACCAATCAACACGTTGTTTTAATGAAGCATGCATATTTGTGGGTTTCTATCTTGCCTTAGTTCATTTATAAGTAAGCAGCATATAGAATTTACTGAAATGAACGTGCCACCGTTCGGTGGATTTTACCTGTCTGTCTGAATGACCTGCACAATACTTACCTTGCCTTCCCTGCCACGAAGACACAAGTTAGTATGCAACAGGTTTAAATATACACGTTGAGCACACGATACATTGTAAGCCATATTCACACGATAAACACACGAGGCGTTGCAAGCATATACACACGATGATCATTGGCTTGATGCCATAATGGACTAGTCAAGGACAAGGATAGCATGCAAAGAGAAAACACGAGAAGCTCATAAAATACGATACGTTGCAAGTTATCCCGTCCGCACACGATTGACTATAAACACGAAGTCTGTCCGGATCGGATCGGTGCCAGTGCCCCAGCGACCGTCCGCAGAACTTATATCCTTGTGCACAAGTTGTCCATGATCGAACACACGATGTTTAGTTAAGTTATCATTCACGCAGTTGAGGCAACACGAGTAATGCATAGATGTGATGCATTTATAGCACAATTATAGAAGAAGATACATTCTAACTAAAATTGGTGCATATGATGAATATTTTGAACGAACAAGCATGCAAGTAAGTAACTGTTCACGAGTTTGATTGACAAGCAGTATTAACCAAGTCTATTCTCTTTTATCTTGGTTTCTTTTATTATTACTTGGTATCATTTGATCGGGACAAGGAAGAATGCAGATTTTAGGGCGTGAAGCTTGGAAGCAGGGCTAGCTAATCGGGTTGGTAGCCACTCACTTAGATAGTTGGAAGGAGAAGGAAACAGGCGCTTCACGACTCCGCTCGCAAGCCGCCTACTGCTCGTTCACCTGCACATAAACAGCTCGATTAATACCTCTTCCTCCATTTCCAATCTCGGAATAGAAGTGCAAGTCAATGAACGAAAATAATGAAAACCATCGAAACCGTTCAAGGAAAACAAGCAAATCCCAAAACCAACTCAAAGCACGAAAGCAACAAGCGACATCGAAAACCGAGGCAATAAAGATAGCAGCGGAGAGGTCCCTCCTGACTCTGCCGCTAAGCCGATCCTTGGGGCGCAGTCCACTGAATATGGGAATCAATTCCGAAGAAACAAATCCATAACGAGGACGAGTTCTTAATTCAATTTATCCCGATCGAACGATACCGACTTGTGTTTCTTAGCCGTGCTCTCCGCACCGGGAGAACGGGGCGCTACAATCGGGTCCATCGGGCTTATCGGGTTCTAATATAATATTTAAAATAATTTTAAACAAAATTTGAAATAATTTTAAACAAGAGATATTAAACACATAATCAAATAACAATCAAGCTTCAATCATTACAAAATACAAACTGAAATGACATTAGGATAAGGAGTTGAAGAGTTTGGATGGAAAAATTTAGGATTTAAACTTTTTATTTAAGAACTATATTATATATATATATATATATATATATATATATATATATATATATATATTAGTAAATGTACGTGCGTTGTACGCAAAATAAAATTTTAGAAATTTATTATAAAATAGTTTAATTATTTAAATATATTTTATTTATAATTTATTATGGATATATTTTTACTCTTTATAAAAAAAAATCTTGGAAAGGCTAGTCATCTAAGTTGTACGTATATCCTCACATAATTAAAAAATAAATAACTTTTAACTAATTGTTCGTGTGTATATAATGTAAAAATTTATCCGTGTGTGTATATGGGGCCTCTACAGGTCTTGTTGCTGCTTTTGGGGGTTTACTTGGACTACTATCTTCAAGTTGCATGTAATACTTACTGTAGATGTGCATATAAAACAACTCTGATGATCTTGAATTACATGGAATATTGGTTATCAACAGATTTTGGATGTTATCATGACTTCAAGCTAGATTAATTTTTTTACGACCCATCTTGTAACAAGTATTTGTATATTACGATAAAATATTCAACAATTAAGCTGTTAAACTCCCTAATGTCGCCTTGTCAATATGCGGTCACAATGACGAATATTGTTCACTTACATGGTCACGATCACCAAGTGTCTCTTCTTTCGATGATATTGAACTATAAATGGTAGATATGTGACAAATTTACAAGGGGACATGTTTCATTAAGGCTCTTGATAAAGGCACTAAAAAAATGACTCGGGCAGTCCAAATTTTTACCATTGATAATTACAAGTTTACCACTCCCAAAAATTACTCACCGGGCTGTCCACTTCCAATTTTTTTTATAATCAGGACTGTCAAAATTTTGACAATCCTAACAATTGGTAGGATTGTCAAAATTTTGACAGTCCTAAAAATATATGTTAATTTTTTAGGACTGTCAAAAATTTGACGGTCCTTCCAATTGATAGAACTGTCAAAATTTTGACAGTTCGGTAGGGTGGCGGGAGGGGGAGGGGGAGGAGGAGGAGGTAGGAAGGGGGGACGAGGCGGAGGAGCGGGAGGGGGGGGGGGGGAGGAGGCGGCGGCGGGAGGCGGGAGAGGAGGCGGAGGAGCGCGAGGTGGAGGACGGGGCCGCTGCTGCATGCGAGGGCGGCGATGGAGGACGGGACCGCTGCTGCGCGCGGGGGTGGCGGTGGGCGGTGGGGGCGACGACAAGCGGTGGAGGAGCGGGAGGGGGAGCATGAGGAGGGAGGTGAAGAGGGTGGGCAGTCCTAGTAAATTTTGGGCTAGCCTGAGTAAATTTTTTTTCTAACTGGGCTAGTTCTGAGTCATTTTTGTAGTGCCTTTATCAAGAGCCTTCATTAATTAGCAATAGGTCAAGATGTAAAAAAGTAAACGGTGGTGTTGCAATGACTTGTTGGACAATAATTGGGTTAGATGTAATGTCACGCCCCAGTCCCAAAATATCGAGGGACTAGACACGTGGCAATGTGTAAGCCCCCTGATTTTCATGAATTTCTAAATTGGTTTTTAACAATTTTTCAGGAATTTTCTGATGATTAAAACCTAGGTGGTTGGTAATTAAATGATTTTTAATTATGGTTAATTCATATTAAAATATTATGGAAATAATATTTTATGGTGTAAAATGGAAAACCGGGCACAGGGTAATTTTCTGCGGATTTATTGGACTCCGGAAACCCGTTTAAAGCCCTGAAAACCGAAGTAAAATTAAACCAAATTAAGCCCGTGCCAACGCCCGACATCCCTATGAGAGCCGAAGCCAAGCCCAAGGAGCGTTGACCCAGCCCAAAACCTAGGGCAAACCCTAGCCCAAATTCTGCATGTATAAATACCTATTTTCCTAGTTTTCTCCAAAAAAAAAAGAATTACCAAAATTCCCCAAAATTTCCCTAATCCCTAATCCTAAACCTAACCCTAACCATGGCCGCTCCCCTCCACAGCCCCCTAGCCCCACCGTGCTCTACCCCGGAACCCTAGCTCAGCCTCCACATTCTGCCTGAACCCTAGCCGCTGCCCTCGTCTTCGCCCCCGCTCCACCGTCGAACCCCTCCAGCAGCCCTCGACCTCACCATCGATCCACTTCCTCCTCCCCTCGCCGTGCCCAGCCCCGTGCTCGCCCAACCGCCCTATCCGCCCTCCAGCACCGACACCCGACCGCCCTCGCACCTCGATCCTCTCCGCCCTCGATGGACCCCTCGCCGTCGACATCCTTCCCCGCAGCCAACCACGGTCATCTTCTTCCTCCCGACATCCCGAGCACCCCCTGAACCACCGATCACCCCGACATCGATGCCGGAGCACCCGACCCAGACGGTCCAGCACCAACGAATCCCCCGCTACTGGAGTCGACAGCACCCTCTCCCCTCTCAGCGCCGCCTCCGGCGAAGCCCCGTCCGCCTCCGCCGTAGTCACCACCGTCCCGAGCAGCCCTCCCCTGGCCGTGCAGCACCGGCGAGTCTCCAGAACCCAACCGAAATCCTAGATCTGAACAGAACCGGACACAGGACATGAAGCAGGACACTCGGACACGAAGAATCATCGTTCACGGAGTCCTGTTCAGGTAAACCATTCTCTCACCTCTTGATTCCAATTTTGATTCTGTCAGTTGCGTCGCGTAGACTGTGTGACCCTCTCGGTGCCCGTACAACCCGCTCGGTGCATCGCGTCCTGTGGTGATCGCACACCGCGATCCAAAAACAGGAAAAATGATGCCCCGTTTCACCCCGGAACTGAGTGTGCCCCGCCAAACGGGACGACTTGGTCGCACGCGGTCTTTATCGAACCGTGCGCGACGTTGATACGGTCGTGTGGGATTTCGCAGAAGTCGATTCGGATGTGCGTGCACACCAGAATCAACGCGTACCCGCAGACACCGTCCCGCATCCGTCAGTTCTGGAATGCGCTGTAACTTCGTGTACACACGTCGGATCGAAACAAAACGTGCGCCATCGGACTCGTAGCAATACGCTGGTCCTGTGACCCAAGTTTGGTTCGATTCTGAGAACGTTGACAAAATCGCGTATCGTGAGCCCTATAGGCTCCACTTGACGGGCGATTTTGTGATCGGCTCATCGAAATCCAATTCTGGAAGTTCCGTTGGGTTCGTATCATCGTTCCTGACTTGTAGACACTAAGTTTGGCAAATTTGGAGACCTTAGACCCTGACACGCTTTTCGGTACAAAGTGGCCCACATGTGGACCCCGCTTTGGCCCGGAAATGTCATTTTTGCCCTTGTGTCCAAATTGGACTCAAGGACAGGCGTTTCTAACTATTTGATATTTTCTGAATCTAATGGTGATATTTATTTCAGCAACCGGAGTAGTACCTGCCGATCACACTGAGACCAGAGCCACAATTGGAGCCAGGACCCCAGGCAAGTGTACCTTGCCAAACTCTGCAGTATTGTCACATATTTTCCTTGTTCCATTATATTGCTGTGCATGCTTAACCTAGGGCCGTGTGACGTACTTAGCGTCCGATTATTAGTCGGGTGCCAACATCGTACGCGGTGTTGTGTACTGTCATCTAGAGATGGACATCCGTGACACTTTACATTCTCGTACTTGTCTTACCAAGTACACTTTGACCCAGGACACTTGACACTACTCATGAGACAGGATCTTCTCGAGATATTCGTGGTGATTCTGTATAGGATACAGGACATGGACATTATATTCTTAGATATAGTATGACTTGTGCATTAGATATGATCCCGCTTGACATGGACATGAGACGTTATGGTCATGAGAGGCGTGGTTACATTGGGTGGGGAGAGACACACAGGCTACAGGCTGTTTCATATATCTATCTACTACTATTGTGAGGCCTCAGACTCTCGTAGCAGAGCTAGGCACATTACGTGTTTATTACCGCTACCGGCTCCCCGACACAGAGCTTGTAGTGACTTCGGCCTGAGCACTAGTGATGCTCTCACTTGCATTTTCACATAGATGGTTATATAGCTTACCCTATTTATTTCATTTTTGCTGTACTGCATTTATTTTGGCTTGTATTTTCTGTACCTTGCTGTCCCCTGAGGACCTGGATCCGGACTTTGTCCCTAGGACTAGCAGAGGAGACCCCCCTAGAGTTATACAGTACAGGAGCATTATCAGGAGCAGAAGCAGGAACAGGAGCAGATACAGGAGCTGTACCGACATCTGAGGACGAGATTGTGCCAGAGGACTTCTCCTGGGTATTGCCTAGAGATACTCATTTATTTCTATTTCCAGTTCCTTTATTTTCCAGTATATTGCATTTATGTATCAGACTTGTTCTCGGATTGTTCTCCGAGACACTTTTATTGAGATTTGTCAGTTTAGTATACTTGCTTTATTCTGGCATTTGATCTGTGATTATCTGTTGTGGATGAGATTAGTATAGACTGTGACTATTTATATTGGACCTGCTTATTGTTATATTACAGCTTAAGTATGCCCTGATGGATCCATTAAATTGGGTTGTCCATCGGTGCGTACTGCTGGCCATTATCACGCATCCGGTCCCTCGGTATTTTGGGACTGGGGCGTGACATGGTTTTTGTGGTGGCCCATGCAGGTCAACGACTAAATTGTTCGGTTTCAACTTAGGAACCGAGCAAGCCTGCAATAAGAATAGGATAAGTTTTAGGATCTCATCCACTTGCTTGAAACGTTCTTGATATCTATATCAGATTCAGATTTATTTCCTGACTTGCATCCTGCCTTGATTCTTGTGCGCCTCTTATTGTTTATTTTGGTTGCAGAGTTATGGATTCACGATCAAACAACGAGACTCATCCAGAAATACCACAAGGTGCTGTGATAACCAACAGAGATGAAGTGACACCAGTTAGTGAAGGTCCATCATCACAGCAAGCAAGTCAGCATGCCTCGAGAATCCCAGAAGATGATGTTCCACCATCGACGCAGTTAGCTCCACCGATGCCTACCGTTCCACAAGGGCAGGCTATGGACGAACAACAAATGTTTTGAATGTTCTACGTGATGATGCAAGCCCATCAGAAGGTTCAGAAAGAAGCTCAGCAAAACCAAGTGGAGAAGTTCATCGATAGATTTAGCTCGGAGTTACGGAAGTTAATCAGCCCCACTGCAACTACCTTAGACGAGGATGTTCTTACTACAGCAAGACCCATGGAGTGCGACACAAGGATAGAGTCCAGCCAGAAGCGGCCGTATGCATCAGCACCAGATCAAGCACAACAGGAAAGAGTTGCAAAGCGACCACAGATGAATCCACCACCAAGAGCAGTACCAAGAGCCTCATTCCTTCCTACTGGTCAACATTGTCGCAAGATAGGCCATACTGAAAGAGATTGCAGACGCAAGTTAGGATTATGCTTGATATGCACGTCCAACCAATACTTAGCTAAGGACTGTTCTCAGCATCGAGAGAAAGCATTGATGATTCAACAACCAGCCACATCAGCACCAACCGGAGCACCACAGGAAGAAGTTACAAAGAAGTCTCACATGCACCAGCCACCAGAGGCATCTCCGCAAGTACTACCTGTCTGTCTATATTGTCGCAGGCGAGGCCATATTGAGAACGAGTACAGACGGAAGAAGAAACTATGTTTAGCTTGCGGATCCAGTCAGCATTTAAAGAAGGAATGCCCCGAACGTCGAGACAGAGCACCAATGAATAACCAACAAGCGTTACCAGCACCAAGGCCAGCCTCTCCAGCATTGGAAGCACCGCAAACGAGAATTGAAGGAATCACACCACCAGCCCCAGGAGGGAATCAGCCGAGGCCACCCTTGGCACCACAAGCAACACTCTTCCAGCAGGCTCAACAACAGCAGAGGAATCAACTGCAAGAACGTGAAAAGCTCCAGCGATGACTTTGGAAGACGCGCAGACTCATGGAGTAGCTAATGCGCATAATTTTTCGTAGTTATCTATTTATAGATATTTTATCTCGTGCCTATTGGTTCGCGACCTCAGACTTAACATATGTAATTTTGAACTTGCTTATAATTGATAACAGTAGAGATTTTAGAGTCTTTTGTGATTGTGCTTACTTTGTGTTATTTTGTGAACTTGAATTAAGTTGTACCTCCTTTCATCATCATCTAGCGTACTTATATTGTTGTACTACCTTGACTTATGCTGCTAATCTATGGCCTAGTTTTGCAAGCTTATTCTTTATCGAGCTTGTTCATGACATATGTATTAGTGGACATGTACACTAATACAATTGTCTATTCAGAATCAGTGTATTACGGTCTGATCAACCTTAGTGCATTTTGGTTCGCTTTCGCATGACTACTTCACGTGGATTGAGATATGTAGTTGACTAGTATACTTGCCCTCTAGATATGTCTGCGCATATCGTATCAGTTACATAACTGTACTAATACGAGCGTACGAATAAAGGATTACCAGAATAGGATTTCAATCCACAATTGTCTTGACAAATCCCATTTGAATTCGTTAAACGCCTTGATCCTGATACTTCTATTATATTACCTCACCCTTGAACTCTTTATTATTGATCTTCGTCTTCCCTTATTTTGGAAAGGCAAAACCTTGTGCTTGGTTTAAGTTTGATATATAGACAGTACTAGATATACCCCACAGGCCGGTCGCATTGTTGATGACCCTTTTATATAGGATTAAGGACATATCATAGGTGATATGTTGGTGTTAAAGACTTGAGGGTTCAATACCATGATTAAATAAGTTGGTGCATAGCTTTATTAGATGTATAGCCTTAGAGGATAGATGGGTAAATTCTAAGTTGGGTAGAGACCGCAGTGTTCACTTGAGAAGAGTCCTTTAGACTGTAATCAAGTGAGATTGGATAGAAGAACCCTACCTTATTTTAATTTCGAGGACGAAATTTTTATAAGTTGGGTAGATTGTAAGCCCCCTGATTTTCATGAATTTCTAAATTGGTTTTTAACAATTTTTCAGGAATTTTCTGATGATTAAAACCTAGGTGGTTGGTAATTAAATGATTTTTAATTATGGTTAATTCATATTAAAATATTATGGAAATAATATTTTATGGTGTAAAATGGAAAACCGGGCACAGGGTAATTTTCTGCGGATTTATTGGACTCCGGAAACCCGTTTAAAGCCCTGAAAACCGAAGTAAAATTAAACCAAATTAAGCCCGTGCCAACGCCCGACATCCCTATGAGAGCCGAAGCCAAGCCCAAGGAGCGTTGACCCAGCCCAAAACCTAGGGCAAACCCTAGCCCAAATTCTGCATGTATAAATACCTATTTTCCTAGTTTTCTCCAAAAAAAAAAGAATTACCAAAATTCCCCAAAATTTCCCTAATCCCTAATCCTAAACCTAACCCTAACCATGGCCGCTCCCCTCCACAGCCCCCTAGCCCCACCGTGCTCTACCCCGGAACCCTAGCTCAGCCTCCACATTCTGCCTGAACCCTAGCCGCTGCCCTCGTCTTCGCCCCCGCTCCACCGTCGAACCCCTCCAGCAGCCCTCGACCTCACCATCGATCCACTTCCTCCTCCCCTCGCCGTGCCCAGCCCCGTGCTCGCCCAACCGCCCTATCCGCCCTCCAGCACCGACACCCGACCGCCCTCGCACCTCGATCCTCTCCGCCCTCGATGGACCCCTCGCCGTCGACATCCTTCCCCGCAGCCAACCACGGTCATCTTCTTCCTCCCGACATCCCGAGCACCCCCTGAACCACCGATCACCCCGACATCGATGCCGGAGCACCCGACCCAGACGGTCCAGCACCAACGAATCCCCCGCCACTGGAGTCGACAGCACCCTCTCCCCTCTCAGCGCCGCCTCCGGCGAAGCCCCGTCCGCCTCCGCCGTAGTCACCACCGTCCCGAGCAGCCCTCCCCTGGCCGTGCAGCACCGGCGAGTCTCCAGAACCCAACCGAAATCCTAGATCTGAACAGAACCGGACACAGGACATGAAGCAGGACACTCGGACACGAAGAATCATCGTTCACGGAGTCCTGTTCAGGTAAACCATTCTCTCACCTCTTGATTCCAATTTTGATTCTGTCAGTTGCGTCGCGTAGACTGTGTGACCCTCTCGGTGCCCGTACAACCCGCTCGGTGCATCGCGTCCTGTGGTGATCGCACACCGCGATCCAAAAACAGGAAAAATGATGCCCCGTTTTACCCCGGAACTGAGTGCGCCCCGCCAAACGGGACGACTTGGTCGCACGCGGTCTTTACCGAACCGTGCGCGACGTTGATACGGTCGTGTGGGATTTCGCAGAAGTCGATTCGGATGTGCGTGCACACCAGAATCAACGCGTACCCGCAGACACCGTCCCACATCCGTCAGTTCTGGAATGCGCTGTAACTTCGTGTACACACGTCGGATCGAAACAAAACGTGCGCCATCGGACTCGTAGCAATACGCTGGTCCTGTGACCCAAGTTTGGTTCGATTCTGAGAACGTTGACAAAATCGCGTATCGTGAGCCCTATAGGCTCCACTTGACGGGCGATTTTGTGATCGGCTCATCGGAATCCAATTCTGGAAGTTCCGTTGGGTTCGTATCATCGTTCCTGACTTGTAGACACTAAGTTTGGCAAATTTGGAGACCTTAGACCCTGACACGCTTTTCGGTACAAAGTGGCCCACATGTGGACCCCGCTTTGGCCCGGAAATGTCATTTTTGCCCTTGTGTCCAAATTGGACTCAAGGACAGGCGTTTCTAACTATTTGATATTTTCTGAATCTAATGGTGATATTTATTTCAGCAACCGGAGTAGTACCTGCCGATCACACTGAGACCAGAGCCACAATTGGAGCCAGGACCCCAGGCAAGTGTACCTTGCCAAACTCTGCAGTATTGTCACATATTTTCCTTGTTCCATTATATTGCTGTGCATGCTTAACCTAGGGCCGTGTGACGTACTTAGCGTCCGATTATTAGTCGGGTGCCAACATCGTACGCGGTGTTGTGTACTGTCATCTAGAGATGGACATCCGTGACACTTTACATTCTCGTACTTGTCTTACCAAGTACACTTTGACCCAGGACACTTGACACTACTCATGAGACAGGATCTTCTCGAGATATTCGTGGTGATTCTGTATAGGATACAGGACATGGACATTATATTCTTAGATATAGTATGACTTGTGCATTAGATATGATCCCGCTTGACATGGACATGAGACGTTATGGTCATGAGAGGCGTGGTTACATTGGGTGGGGAGAGACACACAGGCTACAGGCTGTTTCATATATCTATCTACTACTATTGTGAGGCCTCAGACTCTCGTAGCAGAGCTAGGCACATTACGTGTTTATTACCGCTACCGGCTCCCCGACACAGAGCTTGTAGTGACTTCGGCCTGAGCACTAGTGATGCTCTCACTTGCATTTTCACATAGATGGTTATATAGCTTACCCTATTTATTGCATTTTTGCTGCACTGCATTTATTTTGGCTTGTATTTTCTGTACCTTGCTGTCCCCTGAGGACCTGGATCCGGACTTTGTCCCTAGGACTAGCAGAGGAGACCCCCCTAGAGTTATACAGTACAGGAGCATTATCAGGAGCAGAAACAGGAACAGGAGCAGATACAGGAGCTGTACCGACATCTGAGGACGAGATTGTGCCAGAGGACTTCTCCTGGGTATTGCCTAGAGATACTCATTTATTTCTATTTCCAGTTCCTTTATTTTCCAGTCTATTGTATTTATGTATCAGACTTGTTCTCGGATTGTTCTCCGAGACACTTTTATTGAGATTTGTCAGTTTAGTATACTTGCTTTATTCTGGCATTTGATCTGTGATTATCTGTTGTGGATGAGATTAGTATAGACTGTGACTATTTATATTGGACCTGCTTATTGTTATATTACAGCTTAAGTATGCCCTGATGGATCCATTAAATTGGGTTGTCCATCGGTGCGTACTGCTGGCCATTATCACGCATCCGGTCCCTCGGTATTTTGGGACTGGGGCGTGACACAATGGCCAGCAGCACACGCCGATAGGCAAACCCAATTTAATGGACCCATCAGGATGTACTTAAGCTGTAGAACAACAATAAAGGTCTAAATATACTAATCTCATCCACAGAATAGAATACCACAATAGCAGAATCATAAAGCAAGATCAATCTCAATATGTCACGCCCTAGTCCCAAAATACGTAGGACTAGGACACGTAAGCATGCCAGCCGTATGGATATGGCAACTCCAATATATGAAAACCAAAATCCACACGTACGCTGTAATATGAATATCAAATCCATAAGTGGTATAAACATATGTCACAAGTCACAGGGTATAATCTAAATCTCATCCACAGAAAATTGAATATATAAATATATAATCAGTATCTATGAAACTAGATCTCAATGTAAGTGTCTAAGGATGATAGTTGGATGGAAACAAATCCACTACCAACTCGAATGGAAAAGTACAACACAATAAACACAATATAGGGATACCATCTAACAATCATGGGCTCGGAGAGAAGACATCCTCGAAACATAGGTAACCATCCGCATCTGCGCTCCTGCAAATACTCAAGAACAGATACACCTGGAAGAGGGCCAGGTCATCAGAGGGACGTAACAAGATACAAAAAAGCGAGCCAATTTGAATACAGTAAACATGCATAATAGGTAGAAAATATATAAGTACGCTGTACAAGACAATCTATATGAATGCAAATGAGGACAATATTTTGACGTATGGACAAGGGTAGGCTACTCGATCTACCTCATAACTCACACACACGTCAATGTACATCAGAAATTGACATACCGCGGGGGTAGCGACCAGCGAGACTCCAGAAATCGATATACCGCGGGGGTAGCGACCAGTGCGACACACGTCCGTAGTGTGAACTATATACTATGGTTTACCAGAGTGGTTAAAAGCCCATACGCCTAATGATTGTCCTCTCATGATACTAGGTGCCGTGTGTGTGTCAACATATCTAATATATAGTAATGATTGAAGGAAAACTACACATGCAAGAACTATACAGAAATGCAATAAATATACAGAAATATACTAAGCATGCAAAATACTGTAAACAATTTGGCAAGGTATCTTGCCTGGTCTGAAAAAGAATGAAGTCCCAACTCAAGGCGTCGTCCGATCTACCCGTCACATAAATTAAACAAGTTAGGTTACAAAAGTAGGTGAATAGGTTCCTCAATTTTAATCTATTTTAATTCTGAATAAAATAACTTAAAATAGTATTTTAATATTATTATAATCTAATTTTATTGTTAAACCCTAATTTTGGTCCAATGAAAGTCAACTTTACAAATTTGTGATCCATGGCACGCAAATCGAGGCAATCCGTTGACCAAAAAGTCAACCGACTTAAATCCTTGATTTGTGTGTAGAATTATGTATATTTCAGTGCTATATGAACATCGGAATTGACGGTTTTATAAAATCACAAGTCGGTAAAGAGTTATGTCCACAAGGCGCACAGATGACAATTTTCGGTAGTTTTCTATTTACGTATACGTTGCACGAATTTTACAGTAGAATAAAATTATATTTTAAATTCTAGAAAAATACTTTTCTGGAAGTTCATCATGTCATATTTCCGAAACTTCAAACGGTTCGTAATTCTGAGTTCAGGATCTCCCAAAATCTCGAAAATACAAAAACGCGTCTGATTTCGGACAGCTGGCACTTTCGGAATATTCTGGACAAATAGGTTCTGAAATTACTGAAATAATTTATATATTCAGAAAACTAACCTTGATATAATTCTAACAAAAAAAACTGGAGCGCGTTTGGAGTCCGAAGCTAGGAGATATCGTCTTTTTAAGTCGTCATAACTACTAGAAAATGGGGCTGAATTTATGACGAATTTTGACTATTTTTGGACGAAAAAGAGAGGAGTTTGGGGATAAAAATATGAAAGATGAGTTTATTCCATAAGTCTAATAGGTATTTATAATGGTGAAGATTGTTTAATTGAATAAGACTAGGATTGACTAATTTGGATATGATTAGGATCAGTTTAAATAAGGATAGGATATGCATGAAGTTATTTTTCTAGTAGGCTCAGGATTTGAATTAATTTAAAATAGAGTTTGAGTTCATCTCAATAATTTATAATCTTAAATATAATTAAATATAATACAAATAATTTATAAAATATTATTAATATCTATTAACACTAAATTAGCATCTATCTAATATTAAGACTATATATATCCAAATAAATCCTAAATAATTTTAAAAATCTAAATAAATTTCTTAAAATTTTAAATAAATTACAGAAAAATATAATTAAATATTTTAAACTAAAATAAATATTTGGTAGGAACAACATACAAGTATGGTTCTATAGTAAATCATAGAAGTCCTAGAAATTTATGTTTCCTAAGTTTTAATTACCAAAAATTCTAAAAAAATCTCCAAAAATCTAAAATAGCCTAAAAGTAATTCTAAATAAATATTTATATAAGTAAATATACTAAAAAATTTATTTTCTAATTAACTAATAGAATACTCTAAAGTAATTTAATATCTATAATAAATATAATAATATAAAATACACACAAAATATCTATTTTTAGGTGAGGGGGTTTACAATCTACCCAACTTAAAATAATTTCGTCCTCGAAATTAAAATAGGCATAATTTGTTAAATCCTTCACATTCGTACATAAGGCACGTCAATTGCAATCTCTTCCAAAAATTTAAATAATAAAATTTATTCAAATCTATCGTGATCACTTCAAAATTAAGATAATCACTGTTCAAATCAAAATTCAACCTATTGTAATCTCTTCTCACTTTTCCAAATCATCAATATCCAAATTTAAATTGAATCCATATAATATCTTCAAGATTTAAATAATTTCATATCAAATTTCATATCACGATCTTCAACTATCATAATCTTCTCTAGAAAATAATTATAATCAAACATTATTCCTATTTTCAACTTATGAATTTTATACTCTTCAAATTTTTAAATTCAATTTCCATCATCAACATTTCAAATAGGTGATCTAACAATCAAATTTAACTTTTAATTCAAATCATCAAATTATAAAATTTTGAATTTAATTCACCAATTGTTCAAGTCTAAAATTCTATATTAATCCTCAAAATTTAAATCGATGATTCAACATTCAATATTCAAAATTTAAATTATGTGCTCAAATTATAAATATTTGGTCCGCAATATCAAGATTTCATAATTCATTAAATCCTCATTATCTTAATCATTCCTCTAAATAATTTTCAAATTTTAAAATGACTTATATCTCTCAATCTAATCTTACTTGATCACAATCTAAAAGAAATTTACCTCAAGTTTAACAATGCAGTTTCTACCCAACTTAGAATTTGTCCATCTGTCACATAAGACTATACATCTAAGAAAACTTATTCCTCAAATTTACTTAATCATGTTACTCAATCCTCAGAACTTCAACATCAAATATATCATATATGATATGCCTTTAATTGCGAAAAATAATCACCAAGTATTGTGATTGGCCTATGGGGTATATCTAGTACTATATGTATATCAAACTTATACTAAGCACGATGTTTCGTCTTTCCGAAATAAGGGAAGACAGAGATCAATAATAAAGGGTTCAAGAAAGAGGTAATAGAATAGAAGTATGGAGATCAAGACGTTTAAAGAATTCAAATGGGAATTGTCAAGACAGTTGTGGATTGAAATCTTATTTTGGTAATTCCTATTCACATGCTCGCATCGGTACAGTTATGTACATGACATGATATGCTCTGTCATATCTAGAGGGCAAGTATATTCGTTTACTGGTCAGCTATATATCTTAATCCACATAAAGTAGTATTGTGAAGGGCGAATCAAGCGCACTATGGTTGATCAGACCGTAATACACTGATTCTGAAATGTATTATTGTAGTACTCCAATAATACATGTCATGAGCAAGCTCGATAAGGAATAAGCTTGCAAAACTAGGCTATAATAGCAACATAAGTCAAGGTAGTACAGAAATTATAAATAGGCTGGATTATGATGAGAGAAGGTACAAATAATTCAATTTCACAAAGAAGATAAGACTATACAATCTCTACAGTTGTCATACTAATTCCTTGTCTAAGTCGATAGTCGACAAAGTAGGGGTATAGCCTCTAAGTTCTACAGTCTGAATAAACACTATCGTCTTAAGCTAGCATACAGTTAATGTCGTTCAGTTACACTTCAATAATAGGTCAAAAGACTATGTGATACTATGTTATGAGGTATACTACCCAACTTATAACAATTAGCCTAATACTGGGACAGTCTTAAGGGGATCCTACAAAATAATATTGTTCTTATAAATAAAGTATAAACTCTTGTTAGGGCATTCGATGGAAAGATCTTGGTACTTATTAGGGTATCCTATTGCATTATATAGGTAATGGTTACCTTAAGTCATAGTCATAACGCTTATAGAACAAGGGTCAATAGCAAGAATGGAAAGGTTACTAGCCTCAAGGGAAAAAGGGGATATAACTCGTATCGAGGTGGGGTACAAATTACGTGATCTACAACTAGGGGGTAATCATCATAATCTAAATGAACAACTCAACTATCAGGTTCTAACTATAAGGCACATAATTCAAAACCTTAGCAAACTATATATATCCTAACATAGAATAAAACCACTTGGTCTATAATCAGAGGTGTTAAGTGGCACGAGTTAAAATATGGAGAATAGAAGAACATAATTTAGTCGTCGCACAACTAGCGAGCGCTAAGGGTTCAGAGGAATAAGTCATAAAACTAAATAGAAAGACTCTAGATAATGTCATGGTTTCTTAAGGAAGGGTGGTATGCTAGTTGCTATGTTCGAGGTATGATCAAGAAAAAAGTGTTAATTATATTCCTCTAGGCTTCCTAAGGTGCTGTCTACTAATAATAAGACAAGAATCTAAATTTATAGTTCTCAAATACTATCTAACTATGAAGGTTAGGTTCAGTCCTAATATTCAATTTTGGTTTTCTATTGGTTCCTCAATACTAGGGTCAAACATTATGGTAAAACTTCTAACTAACTCTAGTAGTGTCTATACTACTCTAAGTCTTCATAATACATCAAGGGATAATGGTAAACCAATCTATAGATAAGGAATTCTAGGGTTCACTAGATATTCTAAACTTAGTGGTGTGTCTATATTCTCGTTGTATTCTTAATAGGTGTGCTACCCTAATTATCATCCTAATAACAGGGGTTCCTATATCTAGCAGAAGGCTATACTCAAAGAACTATTAGGGAAGTACAGGAATCAAGCAGGATACAATTGTTCAAATAGAACAGATAGGAGGAAGATGAATCATAGTCAATTGTGGATGAGATCCTATACTCTAGTCCTAGGTGCAGGCTTGTTCGGTACAGTAACGTAACCGAGACAATATGCTCTCGACCTGTATGGGCCACCACAAAAATATGTCACGCCCCAGTCCCAAAATACGTAGGACTAGGACACGTAAGCATGCCAGCCGTATGGATATGGCAACTCCAATATATGGAAACCAAAATTCACACGTACGCTGTAATATGAATATCAAATCCACAAGTAGTATAAACATATGTCACAAGTCACAGGGTATAATCTAAATCTCATCCACAAAAAATCGAATATATAAATATATAATCAGTATCTATGAAACTAGATCTCAATGTAAGTGTCTAAGGATGATAGTTGGATGGAAACAAATCCACTACCAACTCGAATGGAAAAGTACAACACAATAAACACAATATAGGGATACCATCTAACAATCATGGGCTCGGAGAGAAGACATCCTCGAAACATAGGTAACCATCCGCATCTGCGCTCCTACAAATACTCAAGAACAGATACACCTGGAAGAGGGCCAGGTCCTCAGAGGGACGTAACAAGATACAGAAAAGCGAGCCAATTTGAATACAGTAAACATGCATAATAGGTAGAAAATATATAAGTACGCTGTACAAGACAATCTATATAAATGCAAATGAGGACAATATTTCGACGTATGGACAAGGGTAGGTTACTCGGTCTACCTCACAACTCACACACACGTCAATGGACATCAGAAATTGATATACCGCGAGGGTAGCGACCAGCGAGACTCCAAAAATCGACATACCTCGGGGGTAGCGACCAGCGCCACACACGCCCGTAGTGCGAACTATATACTACGGTTTACCAGAGTGGTTAAAAGCCCATACGCCTAATGATTGTCCTCTCATGATACTAGGTGCCGTGTGTGTGTCAACATATCTAATACATAGTAATGACTGAAGGAAAACTACACATGCAAGAACTATACAGAAATGTAATAAATATACAGAAATATACTAAGCATGCAAAATACTGTAAATAATGATAAGGTATCTTGCCTGGTCTGAAAAAGAATGAAGTCCCAACTCAAGGCGTCGTCCGATCTACCCGTCACATAAATTAAACAAGTTAGGTTACAAAAGTAGGTGAATAGGTTCCTCAATTTTAATCTATTTTAATTCTGAATAAAATAACTTAAAATAGTATTTTAATCTTATTATAATCTGATTTTATTGTTAAACCCTAATTTTGGTCCAACGAAAGTCAACTTTACGGATTTGTGATAAATATTTATGTTTCCTAAGTTTTAATTACCAAAAATTCTAAAAAAAACTCCAAAAATCTAAAATAGCCTAAAAATGATTCTAAATAAATATTTATATAAGTAAATATACTAAGAAATTTATTTTCTAATTAACTAATAGAATACTCTAAAGTAATTTAATATCTATAATAAATATAATAATATAAAATACACACAAAATATCTATTTTTGGGTGAGGGGGTTTACACAATAAAACATAAACTCGGGAAATAACCCGATAATGAGTCTGATACAATAGTCAAGATACAGAAATAAAGATAACAACAACAAATACTGAGTATGGATAAAGCATATACTCAGATGATATCCTCGGTGATCACCTAGTCCTCGGTCCCTGGTTCTGCTCCACTATATGCACCTGATCCTGCTACTGCTCCTGCTAATGCTCCTGTCATGTATACCTCGGGAATCTCTTCGGCTAATCCTGGGGACATAATCCGGATCCAGGTCCTCAGGGGACATAACAAGGTACAAAATAACTCAAGCCAAGATAAATGCAGTGCAGCAATAAATAAAATAATAGGGTAAATATATAACCAGCTAAGTGATATGCAAGATGAGAGCATCACTAGAAGTCAGGCTGAGACCACTACAAGCTCTGTGTCGGGAAGCTAGTAGCAGTGATATCATGTGGTTGTCTAGCTCGGAGAGAGACTAAGACTCCGGCATAATATATATAAATAAAATAGCCTGTAGCCTGTGTGTCTCTCCCCACCCCATGTAATCATACGTCTCATGTCCATGTCACGCAAGATCATATCTAATGCAACAAGTCACAATAATAGCTAAGCCTGCAATATCTATGTTATGAATCATGTAACCTATACAGAATCACCATGAATATCTCAGGAAGATTCTGTCTCATGAATAGTATCAGGTGTCCTGGGGATGACGTACTTGATGATGCAAGCACGAGAATACATAGGGTCTCGATATCCATGTCTAGATGATATTATATAATTCTGCGTGCAGTGTTGACACCCGAATATTATTTGGACACTAAGTAATGTCACACGGTCCTAGGTTAAGCATGTACAACATATGAATAAATCAAGACAACAATATGAAGCAGGTACTGCAAGTTTTGGCAAGGTACACTTGCTTGGGGTTTGGTTTCCAACTTAGGCTCTGGTATTCGTGAAATCTCCAGGAACATCTCCGGATGCTGAAATAAACATTACCATCATGCTTAAAAGATATAAAATAGCTAGAAACGCCTGTCCTTGAGTCCAATTTGGACACAGAGGCAAAAATAATAATTTTGGGTCAAAGCGGGGTCCACATGTGGCCCGTTTCGCACCGAAAAATGTATCAGGGACAAAATTCTCTAAATTCGTTAAACTTAGTGTCAACAAGTCCAGAACGATAATACGAACCCAACGGAACTTCCAGAACTGGATTCCGATGAGCCGGTCACAAAATCGCCCGTCAAGTGGAGCCGTGGGGCCCACGATACGCGATTTTATTAACGTTCTCAGAATCGAACCAAACTTGGGTCACAGGACAGCGTACTGCTACGAGTCCGATGGCATAAGTTTTATTTCGATCCGACGTGTGTACAAAAAGTTACAACGAGATTCAGAACGGGCCGATACGGGGCATTGTCGGCGGATACACGTTGATTCCGGTGTGCACGCACATCCAAATCAACTTCTGCGAAATCCCGCACGTTCGTATCAACGGCGCGCACCTTTCGGTGAAGACCGCACACGACCAAGTCATCCCGTTTGGCAGGACGCACTCAGTTCCGGGAGAAAATAGGGTGTTGTTTTTCCTGTTTTTGGATCGCAGCTCGTGATCGCCACAGGATGCGACACACCGAGCGGGTTGCACAGGCATCGAGAGGGTCACGTAGGGTTCGTGCCGTAACAGACGGAACAGAAAAGGGGGCAGCAAGGAGAGTGAAAAGGGTACCTGAACAGGGCTCCGCAGAAACTGAATTCTCGTATCCGCGAGTCGACACAACATAAGGGGACACGGTGCACTGTAGCTAGGGTTTCGGTTCTGATCGTCGGAGACTCGCCGGAGATGGCCGGAGCTGGCCGGAATGGCTGTGGGGTGGCGTCGCCGGAGACGGCGGAGTACGGGATGGCGTCGCCGGGGCTCGCGTGGCCTGAGGGCAGCCACTGCTGCTACTGTTGCTGGTGGAAGCCGTCGGAGGAGGCAGGCGGAGGCTGGCGAGGGCTCGGGCGGTGCGGCGACGAAGCTCGAGGAGGGTAGTGGCGGAGGCTGGTCAGGGGGGAAAGGGCGGCGTCGATGGGGGTTTTTATAGGGCAGCGGGGAGCTGGGGTCGTGGCGGAGGAGGCGGAGCAAGAGGGGGTCGTGGGCCGGGCAGCGCGGAGGGGGAGGCCGGAAGACGCGGGTGGGGCGGTTGCGTGGCCGAGCGGGGCGCGGGGCGGCCGAAAAATGCGGCGGAGCTGGGTTCATGGGGGTGCGGGTCGGATTCGGGTCGGGTCGAGTTTGGGTAGGACCCGACCCATTAGGGTGGGCTGTCCGGTCCGGTTCGGTTGGACCGGGTTCAGGCCGGTTCAACCCGGTTTGAGCCCGGTTCAACCCGGTTTGTTTGGTTTATTTTAAAATAGGGTTTTTAGGATTTTTAAAAAATGTTTTCGAGGTCCAATAAATTTCCGAAAAATTACCCTATGTCTAATTTTTCATTTTACACCAGAAAATATTATTTTCAAAATAATTTAATATTAATTAACATTATTTAAAAATCATTTAATTATAAAATACCTTAGTTTTAATTACAGAAAAATCCCAGAAAAATTCAGAAAATTGTGTAAAATACATTAAAAAAATTCCTGAAAAATCAGGGGGTTTACAATCTACCCCCCTTAAGAGGATTGCGTCCTCGCAATCAAAGAATAACCGGTCAATAGAGATAACACGGTTGCAAACATTGTTCGAAGCACATTACTATCAAGAAGAATCAAGGTTGAGGGTTTTGAGAAGAACACAAAAAAAAAATTATTTCCCTAAGCATTAAAAGTTATGCAATCTCCCATATGAAGGAGATCTAGAAGACAACAGTTCAGAAAGACATAGGTTATCACTTTATAAAACATACTAGGTTATTAGCAAGATTAAAATTACCAGGTTAAGGCTAAGGTTACGAACCAACAGGCACGAACTAAAACAAGACTAGAATAACTACGAATCACTTACGCGTATTAGCTACTCCACGAGTCTGCGCGTCCTCCAAGGTCATCGCGAAAGCTTGTCCACGTCCTCGCAGTGGATTTCTCTGCTGTTGCTGAGCCTGCTGGAAGAGTAGTGCCTGGGGTATCAAAGGTGGCCTTGGCTGATACCCTCCTGGAGGTGGTGGTATGACTCCTTAAACTTCTGTTTGCGGTGCTCCCAATGCTGGATAGGCTGGCCTCGGTACTGGTAACGCTTGTTGGTTAACCATTGGCGCTCCTTCTTGACGCTCAAGGCATTCCCTCACTGAATGCTGACTGGATCCGCAAGCTAAACATAATCTCCTTTTTCGTCTGCACTCGTTCTCAATATGGCATCGCTTGCGACAATATTGACAGATAGGTAGTGTCTGTGAAGATGCTCCAGGTGGCTGGTGCATGTGAGGTCTCTTTGTAGCTTCTTCCTGTGGTGCTCCGGCTGGTGGTGATGTGGACGACCATTTCAGACTGGTCTCTCTCCTGGTGACGCGCTCCATGCGTCGGGCTGCAGCAAGAACGTCCGAGTAAGATGTAGGTGCAATGGATCCAATTAGTTTCTGTAGCTCGAAGTTTAGTCCGTCGAAGAACTTCTCAGCCTTCTCTTCTTCTGTCGGGATCAGGGTTGGGGCGAAGCGACTCAGACGAATGAATTTTGCGTTGTACTCTTCTACTGTCATACTGTCTTGAGTGAGGCGATTGAACTTGTCCCAAAGTTCTGATAGAGCGATGGCTAGAATGTATATCTCCTGGAAGAGTCTGAAAAACTCTTCCTAGGTGACTCGGTCTGGTCCGAGCCGTGTCTCCTAAGATAGCCACCAGTGATGTGCATTGTCCGTCAATTGCATTCTGACGGCACTCATCCAATGTTCCCGTGGAAGCTCAGCTGCTTCTAGTTGATGTTGAGTGTTGGTGAGCCACTCATGAACTTCTGTAGGCTCCTCTTTGCTAGAAAAGGTTCGGGACTTCAGTTGGCAAAAATCGGTATAGAGCCCGTCGTTGGCCGTCGTGCTGGTAGATTCGCCTGCTCCAATGCGATTGATAGGCTGTGACTCAAAGCCTCTTGTTGAGCTTGCATTATTGCATAGATCATTTGAAATATCTGCTGCCCGTCCATAGCCTGCCCTTGTGGAAATACGGGCATTGGTGGAGTAAACTGCGTCGATGGTGGAATATTATCTTGCTGGATTCCCGAGGTATGCTGATTTGCTTGATTGTGTTGTTGAGCTGATTGACCACCATCCACTAGTGTTACTTCATCTTCGTTGGTTACCACAGCATCTCGTGGTAATGTTGCAGGAGTCTCGCCGTTTGCTCGTGAATCCATAACTCTGCAACCAAAATAAACAATAAGAGGCGCACAGGAATCAAGGCAGGATGCAAGTCAAGAAATAAATTCGAGTCCGATATAGATATCAAGAACGTTTCAAGCAAGTGGATAAGATCCTAAAAACTTATCCTATTCTTATTGCAGGTTTGCTCGGTCCCTAAGTTGAAACTGAAGCAATTTAGTCGTTGACCTGCATGGGCCACCACAAAAAATATGTCAAGCCCCAATCCTAGAATATCGAGGGACTAAACACGTGGCAATGGCCAGCAGCACACGCCGATGGGCAAACCCAATTTAACGGACCCATCAGGATGTACTTAAGCTGTAGAACAATAATAAAGGTCTAAATATACTAATCTCATCCACATAATAGAATACCATAATATCAGAATCATAAAGAAAGATCAATCTCAATAAAACATAAACTCGGAAATAACCCGATAATGAGTCTGATACAATAGTCAAGATACAGAAATAAAGATAACAACAGCAAATACTGAGTATGGATAAAGCATATACTCAGATGATATCCTCGGTGATCACTTGGTCCTCGGTCCCTGGTTCTGCTCCACTGTATGCACTTGATCCTGCTACTGCTCCTGCTAATGCTCCTGTCATGTATACCTCGGGAATCTCTTCGGCTAATCCTAGGGACATAATCCGGATCCAGGTCCTCAAGGGACATAGCAAGGTACAAAATAACTCAAGCCAAGATAAATACAGTGTAGCAATAAATGAAATAATAGGGTAAATATATAACCAGCTAAGTGATATGCAAGATGAGAGCATCACTAGAAGTCAGGCTGAGACCACTACAAGCTCTGTGTCGGGGAGCCGGTAGCAGTGATATCATGTGGTTGTATAGCTCGGAGAGAGACTAAGACGCCGGCATAATATATATAAATAAAATAGCCTGTAGCCTGTGTGTCTCTTTGTCACGCCCCAGTCCCAAAATGTAGGACTAGGAACACGTAAGCATGCCAGCCGCATGGATATGGCAACTCCAATATATGGAAACCATAACCCATACGTACGCTGTAATATGAATATAAACTCACATGTGGTATATATAATGTCACAAGTCACAGATATGCTAATCTCATCCACACAACAAGTCATAGAAAAAAAGTACTAAGCTAGAATAAGGAGTCCGAAATATCCAAAAAATAATAGTCGGGTGGAGACAAATCCACTACCAAAGACTATAACCAAAACTAAAATGAGAGAGGAGTATAAAATCTCCAATATAAAATAATATGAAGACAGAAGTGTGTCAGCTAAAGAATCTATCGCCAGATGATCAACGATGCTCAGAAAGTAAGACCTCCTCGACAGAAAAGAATGCGTCAGGTCCGGGCCCGTACTCCTACAAATACTCAAGAGCAGATACACCTGGCAGAGGACCAGGTCCTCAGAGGGACGTAATAAGATACAAAAAATACGAGCCAACTTGAACACAGTAAACATGCATATAATTTGAAAATAAATAAGTACGCTGTACCAGACAATCTATATGAATGTAAATAAGGACAACTTTTCGACGTATGTGCAAGGGTAGGCTACTCGATCTACCTCACAACTCACACACACGTCAATGGACATCAGAAATTGACATACCGCGGGGGTAGCGACCAGCGAGACTCCAGAAATTGACATACCGCGGGGGTAGCGACCAGCGCGACACACGCCCGTAGTGCGAGCTATATACTACGGTTTACCAGAGTGGTTAAAAGCCCATACGTCTAATGATTGTCCTCTATGATACTAGGTGCCATGTGTGTGTCAACATATCTAATACATAGTAATGACTGAAAAAAACTACACATGCAAGAACTATACAGAAATAAAATAAATGAACAGAAATATAAATAGTATGCAAAGTACTGTAAATAATTTGGCAAGGTATCTTGCCTGGCAAGAAGGCTGCAAAATGTAGTGTCCCAATGTCAACACCAAGAGTCAGAAGCTACGGCCTCAGAATGAACGTCTCCGGATGCTGAAATAAATATCACCAACGTTCCCAGGATAAGCAAAATAGCTAAAAAGCACATCCCTTTTGTCCAATTTGGACACAGGAGCAAAACGATAATTTCGGGCAAAAGTGGGGTCCACGTGTGGCTCACTTTGTACCGAAAAGCGTGTCGAGGATAACAGTATCTAAATGGGACAAACTATAGGTCAAACAACTCTAGATGTCAATACGAACCCAACGGTATGCCCAAATATGGATTCCGATGGGCCGAACTCAATTTTGTCCAAAAGTCAACTGTGGGGCCCGCCAATTGGCGATTTGGTCAACCGTCTCAGAATTGCGTGAAAATTGGGTCACAGGACCAGCGCGTTACCACGAGTCCAGCGGCGCAAGTTTCGTCGCAATCTGACAAGCATGCACAAAATACGTGCGAGTTCCACAAAAGTTGCGATACGGTGTGTGTCCGCGGATACGGTCTGATTCCGGCGCGCACACCCGTCCGAATCAGTCCCCACAAATTTTCACGTGTCCGGTTACGCTGCGTGCACTAGTCGGTATACTTGGCACACGGTGGGATGGTCCCGTTTGGCGGGGCGCGCTCCGTTTTTCAACTTTTGGAAAACCGAAAAAAGTGGGTGCGCGCAGTTTTGTGACGAATATAATTATGTCCACAGCGACTAATAGCATAGGGTTATTTTACAAAAAATAAACTAGGTCAGGTATTCTACATGTAACAAAAAGAATCACCGAATTCGGATCTCTGTGGTGGGAGATACGAACTCGGCAATATGGGTGGTCATTCTGGAATTCTGCGATTCCAGAATTGGGTCTGTCCGTCCACTTTGGACGCTATTTTTCACCTAGGGGCACACGTTTTCCGAGGTTGGCTATAAAACAAATATTGGAGAGGGTTGAGGGGTGATCATACCTATGAAGACGGAACAGCGTTTCGTCGAGCGAGTCGACGGAAAATCACGCCGGAGCGAAGGTGCCTCGAGTGGGAAACTGCAGTTCGCGAGGTCGGCGTCGACGGGATAGTTGGATGGCTTGGTGGGGCTTCTCTGGCTGCGGTGATGGCTCTTAGATGGGAAAAGGAGGTCTGGAAATTAGGTTAGGGTTTTGAGAGCTAACTATATATATATTAAGAGAGGGGGAAGGATTGGGTTGGCCGCGGGCAAAGGAAGGGTCTGGACTATCCGCTGAAGTGGGCGGGCTTAGATGGGTTGCTGAATTGCTAAAGGGGTCGTCAATTGCAAGTTAGCTGAAGCAATCAAGTTGCTGCAAGGATGGTAGCAAAGCAAAATGCTAAAGGAAAAAGTGTTATGTTGTTATTATTATTATTATTATTATTTGTAAATTTCTTATTTAATACTTTAATAATACTTCCTTTTACTTTCTTTCTTTTTTAAATATATATACACACATATATATATTTGTATATATATATATATATATATTCAGACATAAGAAAATTTATAGATTAGGGTAATGCACATCGTTAGGCTAGCAACTGCTTAAGGGGTCTCCTACATGGAATAAATTCCGAAAAATTCCTGATGGTCCCATAAGTCCTCTAAGTGACCGAACACCTAAAATAAAAATTAATAAAAATCTATTTCTCCTATTTAGCATATAATTACCATAATTAAATTATTAATTAATAGAAATAATAAATAAATTATTTAAAAAAAAAGGGGTTTTATATTCTACCCAACTTACAAAAATTTCGTCCTTGAAATTGACACTAACCCATATTCATAATGATCACTATAGCTATTACACTACATTGGTGTCTAGCAGGACTCTTAAACTCATGGTCTGCCATTCTAACACTTTCTCATCTATTGGCCATACACTATTCTATCATCCTCTAACTTGTCTACATTACCCAACTTACAAGAATTCTACTAGTGGTCACCTTCTTTGAAGCTATTGTCTAGACGGTAAGGCAATTATATTTATTGGGTCGAGAATCTTGGGATACCTGTCTGGAATCTCATAACTATGACTTTTTCCCATAACCGTCAAGTATCATAGTCTAATACTGCCACGCCACCTGGCCAGTATGGCTGCAAGTAATTCGACTACTCTACCATAATCGTCTGGCGGCAACTGTCGCTACCTTGCCAGCGATTTGTCATAGTCATCAGTTCGTAACAAGTGCCTTCAACTCTTTCCTAGGCATAGTCTAAGTTTTAGGGAACACTTAAGGTCTTGACTAACTATTAGGGGTATGATCTAGCTCAAATGATCTAACAATTTCTACTAGGCTACATGGCTACTTAAGGGTTAAACTAATAAAGAATACAGATATTGCTATAGTGCATATATATATTAAGAACTCATCCTTAGTTATCAAGCATTACTAACACATTTATGTTTAACGAACAAAATATGGGTGAGGTTGATATGAATCAAATAATTCATAATGGCACGAAAGATATGACTATGATAGGAAGAGTTACGCACGAGATAAGGAATGAATATAAAAGGAGGAGATGAGTCACCCAAGAGGGCGAGATAAAAAATAGGGGAGAATACTACTACTGCTACTCACGTCATCCATTAGCATCGCATGTATGCCATCTGGGTAGAATAAAAATATATCCTTATAACTGCTAGACTAACATATATATAATTCTACATCTATTTGTGCATCTAAGATCTTGTGTCACAATGGGGTTATGAGTATGCAAAAACATTTATAACTAAAAGGTCGTACCTGTATCTACGGCTTTCTGTGTCTGTTCTCCCATACTTGTCATAATGAGTGCTTGGCCTTGTCCTTGGTTATTCAATTGGGGTCTAGTCCCCTCCATTTGTGCAGACTGTAGAAGCAGTGGTGGGTCCCTTTGGTCTTCTATACTTGAGGGTGTATGCGGTGTTCCTGATTCTACTGCCATAGACCTCTGGTTCTGCTGAGGGCATCTTCGGGTTTGATGGTGACTTGATCCACATATCATGTACAGCCCCAATCGACGATGACAGTCTCTATGAATATGACCTACCTTACCACAAAAGTGACAAGTACGGGGGTCCTTGGTTGGATATGGTGCAGCACTATCTGATTGCTGGGGTGTCAAAGGATGTCGAATGGGTCCTCCTTGCTGTATCCTTACTGGTCCTTGGTGACTTCTCTGTTGAATTCCGTTTCCCTTGCTGATGGCCTCCTGGATCCTGGCCTTTGTCAATAGCTCGGCATAAGAGATCCGGGACTGGGAGCTAGTGTAGTGCTGGAGCTCCTGAGTCAGCCCGCGGTGAAACCTCTTAGCCTTCTCTAAGTCATTAGGTATTAAGATTGTGCCATACTTACTGAGACGGCTAAATTCTGCGTCATACTCATCAACCGTCTTGTCCCCTTGCTCTAGATGGAGGAACTGATCGTACAATGCGTCCCTTACAGTATCCGGGAAGTACTTCCTCTCAAAGCATTCCAAGAATTGTTTCCAAGTCTGACGCGTACCCAACTGGCGCTCCATTGATTCCCACCAGTGATGCGTGTTGCCTTCTAACTGAGTCCTCACGCCTATCATCCATAGGTCAGAAGGTAATTGTGATGCCTCTAACAACTTCTTGGTATTGGCAATCCAGTTTGTGGTCTCCTCTGGACTCTCATTGCCATTATATGACTTAGGGCCCATCGCACAAAGTCCTTGACTGAACCCACCCGAGCTTGTGGTACTGAAACTAGTGCCTGGGTTGGTGCAGGGGCTAGTGCAGCCATTCTCTCAAGCGCTGCCAGAAATTCTAGCCTTTGCTCTGCTGTTTGCTGCCTCTGCTCGGCTGCCTGCTGCCTTTGTTCCTGTATTATCATCTGGAAGAATTGGAACAGCTGTGTCTGGCCATCCTGCGGTGCTAGTGGAGCTGGAAATGTCCCATTAGGTATCGTGGAAGGAGTTGATGGAATTTGATTGTTAGTCAGTCTATCCGGTCCGGGAAGAAGAGGTATCGTTGAGGTCACTCCTAGTGATTGGTCGTCGTCCCCTGGAGACGTGTTGTCCCCGGTGGCGGCATGCCCATTATGCAAATTCATCTCTCTGCAAGAGATGGACGAAGGATTAAGAAGAGTACATGAATCAAGCAGGATGCAAGAACTTAAGAAGGACATGTTGGAAGGAAGGTAAGTTATTGTCAAGTGTGGATGAGATCTAAAATTCTAATCCTAGGTGCAGGCCCGCTCGGTACAGTTACGTAACCGAAACAGCTAACTCGACCTGCATGGGCCACCACACTCTTCCTACCCCATGTAATCATATGTCTCACATCCACGATGTCTCATGTCCATGTCACGCAAGATCATATCTAATGCAACAAGTCACAATAATAGCTAAGCCTGTAATATCTATGTCATGAATCATGTAACCTATACAGAATCACCATAAATATCTCAGGAAGATTCTGTCTCATGAATAGTGTCAGGTGTCCTGGGGATGACGTACTTGATGATGCAAGCACGAGAATACATAGGGTCTCGATATCCATGTCTAGATGACATTACACAACTCTGCTTGCAGTGTTGACACCCGAATATTATTCAAATGCTAGTAATGTCACACGGTCCTAGGTTAAGCATGTACAACATATGAATAAATCAAGACAACAATATGAAGCAGGTACTGCATGTTTTGGCAAGGTACACTTGCCTGGGGTTTGGTTTCCAACTTAGGCTCTGATATTCGTAAAATCTCTAGGAACGTCTTCGAATGCTAAAATAAACATTATCATCATGCTCAGAAGATATCAAATAGCTAGAAACGCCTGTCCCAGGGGCAAAAATGACAATTTTGGGTTAAAGCGGGATCCACATGTGGCCCGCTTCGCACCGAAAAATGTGTTAGGGACAAAGTTCTCTAAATTCATCAAACTTAGTATCAACAAGTCCAAAATGATGATACGAACCCAACGGAACATCTAAAACTGGATTCCGATGACCGGTCATAAAATCGCCCGTCAAGTGGAGCCGTGGGGCCCACGATACGCAATTTTGTCAACGTTCTCAGAATCGAACCAAGCTTGGGTCACAGGACCAGCGTACTACTACGAGTCCGATGGCGCAAGTTTCGTTTCGATCCAACGTGTGTACACAAAGTTACAACGAGATTCAGAACGGGCCGATATGGGACGTTGTCGGCGGATACGCGTTGATTCTGGTGTGCACGCACATCCAAATCAACTTCTGCGAAATCCTGCACGTCCGTATCAACGGTGCGCACCTTTCAGTAAAGACCGCACGCGACCAAGTCGTCCCGTTTGGCGGGGCGCACTCAGTTCCGGGAGAAAATGGGGTATTGTTTTTCCTGTTTTTGGATCGCAGTTCGCGATCGCCACAGGACGCGACACACCGAGCGGGTTGTACGGGCATCGAGAGGGTCACGTAGGGTTCGCGTCGCAACAGACAAAACAAAAAATGGGACAGCGAGGAGAGAGAAAATGGTACCTGAACAGGGCTCCGCGGAAACTGAATTCTCGTGTCCGCGAGTCGACACAACACAAGGGGACACGGTGCACTATAGCTAGGGTTTTGGTTCTGATCGCCGGAGACTCGCCGGAGCTGGCCGGAGCGGCTGCGGGGTGGCGTCGCCGGAGGCGGCGGAGCGCGGGATGGCGTCGCCGGGGCTTGCGCGGCCTGAGGGCGGCCACTGCTGCTGTTGCTGGTGGAAGCCGCCGGAGGAGGCGGGCGGAGGCTGGTGAGGGTGAGGGCTGCTTCGATGGGGGTTTTTATAGGGCAGCGGGGAGCTGGGGTCATGGCGGAGGAGGCGGAGCCCGAGGGGGTCGTGGGCCGGGCAGCGCGGAGTGGGAGGCCGGAAGACGCGGGCGGGGCGGTTGCGTGGCCGAGCGGGGCGCGGGGCGCCCAGAAAACACGGCGGAGCTGGGTTCGTGGGGGTGCGGGTCGGATTCGGGTCGGGTCGGGTTTGGGTAGGACCTGACCCGTTAGGGTGGGCGGTCCGGTCCGGTTCGGTTGGACCGAGTTCAGGCCGGTTCAACCCGATTTGAGCCCGGTTCAACCCGGTTTGTTTGGTTTATTTTAAAAATAGGATTTTTAGGGTTTTTAAAAAATGTTTTCGGGGTCCAATAAATTCCCGAAAAATTATCCTATGTCTAATTTTTCATTTTACACCAGAAAATATATTTTTCAAAATAATTTAATATTAATTAACATCATTTAAAAATCATTTAATTACAAAATATCTTAGTTTTAATTACAGAAAAATTCCAGAAAATTTTAGAAAATTGTGAAAAATATATTATAAAAATTCCTGAAAAATCAGGGGGTTTACATGTAATTGATGTTATTGTTGTATTTTACCTGATAGTTGTTTGGTTGTTGCAACAAATGAAGGCAGCTACTGCATATATTTTATCCTTGCTTGCTCTCTAGTATGCAAATGTTTGATTGGTGTCACACAATATGTTGTTGTTAGCAACAAAGTGACTTACTTTGCTTCTTTAAAGTTCTTTATCAACTCAAGCTAATTTGAAGAATATAAAAAGACAACATATACAATAATCAGAATTAATAATTTGTCGATTAGTCATAGCTTGTAATAATAACTAATTTAAAGAATAGAAGAATGCTTATGTTTTTTTTTTAGAGAATCAAAAAATTGGGGAAATTCAACTACCCCCCTCCAATCACACATACGTATGTAAGAAACGTGTAACTTATGATGGCATGTGTCTCTTTTGTTTTTGCTAAAACACATGGATATGCAATTTAAAACAGTAAAAAGACAAATACATTCACAACGTTTATTTATAGTTGTAAAATAAAGATAAATTGTATAAACATTGTAAGATACACAAAATTTACAACATTTTATAAATGTTGTTGAATATAACATTTTTACACTATTTTTAAACATTGTAAAAAGATAATACAAATACAACATTTATATAAAGTGGTAAAATAAAATTAATTTTACAACATAGAACAAACTTGTGAGAGATAGAAAGGTTACAACAGTTGATAAACGTTGTTGAACATGACATTTTTACAATATTTTAAAAATATTGTCAAAATTAATAACTTTGACAATATTAAATAAACATTGTCAAAATTAATAAGTTTTACAATATTAATAAAGCGTTGTGGAAGACAATAATACACAACTTTTGTGGATGAACATTGTAGAAGCCTTAATGTTTTAATATAAAATGTTGTTTGCACATTTATTTTACGACATTTTTACAATAAAGGTTGTAGAAGACCCTCATTTTTACAATATTTTCAAGATATGTTGTAGATGAAACATTGTAAAAGGATTTTTTTTTTTTTTCTTGTAGTGCAAGGAGAACAATAATTTTTGGAATTGCTAACAAAATTGTACTTCAGCTTTACATTCAGGAGCAAGGATATGAAAACATGGTTGTTCAATAAACATGACTATAAATGAGAGTTTCGCTATCAAGAAAAAAAATACAACTTTCAGAGTTGAAGGTTTAAATTACAACACTCTTGACATGGAATGCATTATTTTCTCTTGATTGCATATTGCAGGTATAAATACAGATGAAATCATTTGTTAGTTTTCTTGGATGCCAAGTTCAAAGAGAATAACGTGAGGTTTCTATTAGAAAATTTCCATTTTTAACTACTTGAGTTGAAGACACCATGTAGGAACAATAAATAGTGTAATACTTTCTGATCTGAAGAAAGGAGGGACAATTCTAAATTTGAAAGCCCTCAAGCCTCAATTATTTGAAAATTGGTAACATGGTGTACTGAAAGACATGGAGACAAATGCAAATATATAAAATAAAGTTAAGTGATCATGAGTATTAACTGTAAAAATTCTTGGATAGCAGTAATATGATGCACAGACTGGATACGACACACGACACTGCACCTTTTTTGGGATAAATAAAAGTTGCTCACATGTTAATAAAATATCATGAGTTGATCAAAAAGCATTTGTATGAACATAAGAGTCAACTGAATCCCAAATGTTATTCTAATTCCTTACCACAGCTCTGATACGATGTTGAAGTCTGCACCAAAACTTTTAGTCATGGAAAGCAGCGAGCGTTGAAATAGAACAAACCATTTTGTTCTATAAAGAAGAGAGAAAATAGTATTAGCAATACATACATGGCCAATTGGAACATACGCATTTCTGAGGTCTACTGAAAAGAAAAAAGGTTTGTTAGTGAGTGTGTCCACTCTTTTATTCCTTATACACATTTACATTAGAAACATGTTCCTCAATTTCAGAAAAGATCACGTTGACCCTGTTCTGTGTGGATCTCACCGCCAAAGCCGTCGAAGGGCTCATCGATCCCATAATCGGTCGGGATACAGAGGTCCTGAGGATCGTTCAGATCCTGTGTCGAAGGACCATGTCAAACATTAAAAAAAAAAATTTCAATATTTCTTTTTTTTTTGAAACATTAGCCACAAACATTTTCAAAAAAACACTACACCCTATACCCCATATCCTTCTAAGGAAGCCCGGAGTTGGGAAAACACCTTTTTAGTGGTTGTTTTTAATGCTCAAATTGCTACAAGAGATATTCCCATTTTGCTTATGGTATGTTTTTTTTTTAATGCTCCTGCATTTGGTTGACCATTCATATAGTGAATCCTAATTATCGTAGCAAAACACATAATGTCGCTGAAGGTTTGCTGATGGAGGGTCCAAGGAAAGGGGAGAACTGGAAGCAGGTGATTTAGTGTGGCCAGTGTGTTTAGCATTTGGTACTCTAAGACTAAATATTAAGAAAGAGAAATCCTATATGTTGATTTCTTCCTCTAAATCCTAATTAAGAAAGAAAATCATGTTGGTGTTTTTCACTTTGCTTTGGAAATTTTAGTCCCAAGTTGAAAAACCACCAATGTGTATATCTCAATATATAGATTTGTTTAGTATTGATATATGCACATGGGGTGTTGGTCCATATGGGTTGATTTTCCTAGAGGGATTAAGTGTGAACCCTATTATGACAATCTTTATTTTATCACCACCTTTGGGAAGTTTCCCCTCGGGCTCAAGAGACTTAGCGACTCGGACTCGGACTCGGTGCAGTACAACACGCATGCGGCGCAGGCGACTCGTGGCTCTTTGTGCCACGCTGCTGCAGCTTTCGGCACCTGACGACACTGTCTGCTCTGAGCAGTACAGTGGCGTAGGCGGCTCATGCGGTATGATTTTTTTCTCAGGTTGCATGAAAGCTGAAATCCTCTTTAAATAGAGGCTCTCCTCTTTCATTTAGTGGGTTGAAAAAATTGAGAGGGAGAGATACAAAACCGCCTCTTCCAAGTCTTCGGGAGTTGTAGGAGGTGAGACGTAACCTAGGCCATGCTTGGTCTGCTAGTAGTACTTCTCAGACTTGCCTGTAGGATTAGAAAGACGCAGAGGCAGACGTCAGCCTTTGCCATAATTCAGGCCTTTCTCGCTTTTTAAGTCATAGTCCATGTTCTGGACAATGTGCTTGGCTTGTGTGAAAGTAGCGGTGAAGTTGCATTCTACCACTTTCGGGTTCTGGTTCTTCTGCAGTGGAGCCTTGGTGACTATTGACCTTCCCTAAGATGATGGGTTTATCACCCCTCCTTATTGCCGGGATTATGAAGTAAGAACCTTTGTATGGATGGATTCGGTCTACTACGAGAGCCGGAGTTATCGGTGTATGCAGTTGCAGACCTAGACCATACTCTAAGGAGTACACAGTGTTCCAATGTACAACAATGGAGTAATTCAAAGAAAGCCCTTTATTGATAAAGTTCGGTATCTTTTATTGCGGAATTACATCATCATATGAAGGTGCATTGGTGTAGGCCGTAAGGTATTCTCCCAGCTCCTCTCCTTCGGTGTTTGCCACCATCGCCGAAGGTGACCTTGGGGATTTCCTGTGTAGTTTGACTACTAGAGGCTCGAGGTTTCTCCCCGCCGGAGGATTTTCTTTTAGAGATCGTCCCTACCTCCGAAGCTTGACCACCAAGGGTTCAGGGGCCTTCCTGGGAAGCTTGACAACAAGTGGCGCAGACGCGTGAGCGGGGCATCCTTTGAGACAGACCTTTAGGGGCTCGTTTGGGGCTGTATCAACCTTCGCCTTATCATCGACCTCATTGCCTCATCGTCTTGGTGGATTTGCATGTACAAGATCGGATCTGAGTAGTATCATTGACGCCATTGAAAGGATCCACAACGGCAAATTCTATCTTGACGATGCCATCATTGTCCATATACATCAGATATTAGTGAAGGGTTGATGGTACGACATATATTCATATATCCATGGACGCCCATACAGGACATTGTAGGACACATCTACGTTGATGACATAGCAGGTCATCTCCATTCAAAGATCACCTATCTGACACTATAGGCAAATCTTTTCCAGATGATAGCTTCTTCCGGAATTGAAGCTGCTAATGGTTGCGTTGTTTGCTACCAACCGGTGCATCGGGATTCCCAAGGTCTGAAGTAGACTCCATGGGATAATGTTGAGAGATGACCGTAGTGCCCTGTTCTCCCTAAGGGGAACACGACTAAGAAATACTTGGTATCGTTCGATCGGGACATATTGAATCAAGATCCTTTCCTCGTTATGGATTGGTTTCTTCGGAATCAGGTCCCACATTCAATGGATCATGCCTCAAGAAAGGACTCGGAGGCAGAGTCGAGAGGGGCCTTTCCGTTGTGCTGGTTTTTTTTGCTCTTTTTCGATGCCGCTTGGTTGCTTTCTTGTTGGTTTTGTGACTTGCATTTTTCTTGAATGGTTTCGATGGATTTTATTGTCTTCATTCTTTGGATTTCGTATCGAACCCTTGGAGCCGAAGGAGGAGATATTGATCATTTGTTGGTGTGTGAGTGTAGACGACGCGCAAGCAAAGTCTTGAAGATCTTTTCTCTCTCTCCTGATTCACTAACTTGTGAGTGGCTTTACTTCGATTAGCGCCCTTCTTTCAAGTTTTCATTCCTAATAAATTGACTCATTTGTGCATTCCGATCAACGATACCATAAGAATAAAAATTGAGTCAAGATAAAAGAAGAAGTAGACTTGAAATAATTAATGCTGGTCACCTAAAGTCACTATATGATAACTTTGTTGTGGGCGTGTCTGCTATGCATATGCTTAATGTTATTTCAGTTGTAGCTAGAACTTATTTATCTTTAACTGTTCAATGGGTAGTGCAAGTTGGAAATGTGATCATTAAGCAAGGTAGCCTAGACTATGGAAAATGCATGAAGTTCATTTACTTATATTGCTTTGAAGTGCTTCATTTGATAACTTAGTTTGTAGATGAGGTATGGTCAAGAAAAACTTGTATACAAGAGATTCCATTCTACGAACGGTCGTCGGGATACTGGGACCGCTTTGACACGGGTAGAACAATTGCTAGTGTAGTCCTAGCATTGGATGGGTCTGTGCGTCCGCCAAGGGCTAGCAACCCGAAGCGGAATGACAGCCGACCCATCTCTCGCCCGACCGAGTGATGCGCTATGTATATTTAAAATTGTACAAACTAACTATGTCTTCGTGGCAGGGAAGGCTATGGTAAGTTGTGTACAGGTGGTTCAGACGGTGCAAGTAACAGTTACCAAACGATGGCACATTTTGTTATGTCCTTTCATTCTAGTGCATATGCATATATAAAAGATTAAACTATGGCAAGATAGAAAGATCACATAATAATAGTGTTGTATGTTCACATGAATATAATATTGATTTGGTATGTTGGGTTAGCTCGCCCTCACTGGTACTTTTTGAAGTACTGACCCTCATTGCAACAGGTTCCGCGAGCCACAACGACGCGGCGAGGAGCTAAAGCTTTTTCCAATCTTCCACTGATCTGGCGTATTCATGTTGTGACTTTTAGTTCGTGTTATGACTTTTTAAGCTCAAGTACATAATCACAAGGAGCCCACGTATACCTTTTGAAGCTCCTAAGCGATGGTGCTAACTCACACCCAAGGTGGTTTGCGATTTTGAAATATTAGTAAGGGATATAATATATGGATCGACTATCTCATTTTGCGTCCAAGTTTGTAAGCACATGCGGTGTCCTTATTACTTTTGGGTCGAGAGTCTGTAACATATATTCATTATCAATAAAGAGAGAACTTTCTATACTCAATGTGTGATATCTTATTTGCGTACTCTGTTACATGTGTTCTAAAATATATTATTATGCCTATGCCTTGTGCATGCGCGCCTTACGCGTTCACGGCATCACGCCCGGGGGATGATTATCGATTTAGCAGAAATCAGGGCGTGACATATTCGTATCAGAGCATGGCTTCAGATCCTTTAACCTTCGTGTCAAAAGAGTTTTCTTAAAAATGACCCTGTCCCTCCTATTTGAACTCTTGAATTCGATTGGCCAAAATAAGATGCGTTCCATACAGTGAGTCCATAACATATTTTAAGAATAATGCAAGTTACTTTTCTTTAAAGGAACGACCTCATAGCCGGGTGCACAAGCGCAAGGAGTGGCACAGGTGCAAGGTAGCAGTTCCGGCACATCGGGCAACTCGAGAAGTCCCGCAGCCGCACCCTCTGTCTATCCGTTCGAGCAGATAATGCGTTTGATGGAAATGCAACAGAGACAGGAAGAATTATGTCAAAGCAAATTCGAGTCCTGGATTGAAACTTAATTTCAGGCACAACAGACTCAGGCTAAGGCACAACAGAAGCAGATGAATAGCCTACAAACGATTGTGACGACGCTTGTCACCAACAACCATTCTGCATCAACGACCGCCGAGACAGTGCCAGTTGTAGCCAAGATTGTGGGACTGCAAGGTCTCAGAAACCTCCGCCCTCAGACAAAAAGGGACCCATCTTACAAATATCAAAGTTTAAGAAGATTTGTCATGCTACCTTCAAAAGGACTGAGGATCCTTCCGTGGTGTTGTATTGGCTGGTTGAGTTGGAATACCACTTTGAAGTACTTCGGATGGAAGAAACAAAGAGAGTTGCTTGCGCTCAGCTTCAGCTACATTTAAACGCACATGATTGGTGGAATATGCATAAATAAACTATATTGAGTGAAGATGACAAGACGACTATCTCTTGGTCCGTGTTCCGTAAAGACTTCGAAGAGGAGTACCTTCCATACACCGTCCGTCGCGAGAAAGAAGACGAATTTACACATCTTTAGCAAGAAATATGACAGTGCGACAGTAAGCCACGAAATTCAACAGGCTTGTAAATTTTGCTAAGTCTCATCTCTGTGACACTGAAAGTCGAGCTCGAAGGTTTGAGATAGGACTGCGACCTTCTATTCGTGCCCACGTTATCGTCCCCTATTACTGTACCATGAGGGAGTCTCTAAACCATGCCCTCTCCCTAGAGCCGCAGTACCCCCAAGTTCATACTCGTGTTGTGCAAGATTTCAATCACAAGTGCCCTAACAACATAGGATGTAACAACGCATCAAAGTATCCCAACAATGACGGTAAGCAGGGTACAAAGCCAGGGGGAGGTAGTAAGCTCGTCTACCACTGGTGTAATCGTATTAGACACATCACTCGAAACTATTAAGTATTCAATAAAGCATGCTTTAAATACGGTCGCCAGGGGCATATGGCAGTGAACTGTAGGAAGGGAGGACCAAACAAACAACGACAACAAAATTGTATGCCTCAAGATCAGGGTCAAGCACCTCGAGCGAACTAGACGGCATTGCAGAACGCTCAAGGTCGGGTCAATGCTCTTACTAGGGAAGAGGCGTTCGCATCAAACACTATGGTGTCAGGTATATTACTTTTTAATAATGTACCTACTCGAGTATTGTTTGATTATGGTTCCACACATAGTTTTATTGCGATAAATTTTTTCGCCGAGAACACATTTCCTATAACATTGCTAGGCCTAAACCTTAGCATCTGTACTCCACCGGGCGTGGATTTGCCGGCTCACTTAGTTTGTCGTGAAGGTAACATTTGCATCGGAGGAAAAAATTATCACTTGATGCAATAGTCTTAGACATCAGGGACTACGACATCATTCTGGGGATGGATTAGTTTGGCGCTTGCTCGGCTACCATTGATTATGCAGAAAAGAAAGTTGTATTTCATCTACCTGGTGAGATCGAATTTTGTTATACGTGCAGTCTACCGTCGAGAGTGCCGAGTGCCTGCATGGTAATATTTGTAATATCTTCCTGGCGGATGATACATCCGGCTGCGATGGGTACTTGGCGTCCGTTCGAGACACGCAGTGGGATTGCACAAACGTTGAGTCTACTTTCATTGTGGCAGATTTCCCTGATGTATTTCCCGATGAGTTGTCCGGTATGCCGCCCGATCGAGAGATTTAGTTCACTTTTGATACATTTCCAGAAACTCGACCAATTTTTAAAGCTTCGTATCGAATGGCCCCGACAGAACTAAAATAGTTAAAGGTTCAGTTGCAAAAATTATTAGATCATGTATATATTCGTCCGAGCGTGTCTCTGTGGGTCCGCCTGTATTGTTTGTAAAAAAAAGGATGGCTCGATGCGGCTTAGCATCGACTATCGTGAATTGAATAAAGCCACTGTTCGAAACAAGTACCCCCTTTCTAGGATCGATGACCTCTTTGATCAACTACAAGGTGCGACGGTATTCTCGAAAATTGATCTTCGCTCAGGTTACCATCAGCTCAAGATTAAGCCGAACGGTGTGCCAAAATCAGCCTTTCGCACTCGCTACGTCCACAATGAGTTTTTGGTAATGCCATTCCGATTGGTCAACGCCCCTGCCACCTTTATGGACTTAATGAATCGTATGCTCCAGCCATATCTCGACAAGTTTGTAGTAGTGTTCATTAATAATAGCTTGGTGTACTCGAAGAATATAGAGGAACATGTAGAGCACTTGTGGACCATGCTACAGACTCTTCGGGACAACAAGCTATATGCAAAACTGAGTAAGTAAAAATTTTGGCTGGGCAACATATCTTTCCTCGGGCACCTTATTTCTGCGGGAGGTATTTTAGTTGATCCAAAAAAAGTTAAAGCCATCATCGAGTGGAAGCGGCCTGTATTCGTTGATAAGATTCGAAGCTTCCTCGGGTTAGCGGGCTACTACAGGCATTTTATAAAAGACTTTTCCAAGTTAGCATCACCTCTGAATCACCTCACACAGAAGGAAGTCGTATTCAAGTGGTCCGCTTACCATGAAGCCTCGTTTGAAGAGTTAAAGCAATGCCACATCTCTACCCCGCTACTTGTACTACCAGACGAGACCTCATGATTCTAAATATTTAGTGACGCATCAGGATAGGGCTTGGGGTGTGTACTCATGAAACATAATAGTGTGATAGCCTACGCATCCAGACAACTGAAAAAGTACGAGAAAAATTATCCTACGCATGACCTGGAACTAGCGACAATTGTGTTCGCGCTAAAATTGTGACGACACTACCTCTATGGAGTAGCTTGTCGAATTTACACTGATCACAAAAGCTTGAAGTACTTATTCACCCAAATGGACCTTAACCTACGACAACGGTGTTGGATAGAATTAATCAAAGACTATGACTTGATGATCGACTACACACCTGGCAAGGAAAATATTGTAACAGATGCGTTGAGTTAAGTATTTATAGGATCCCTATCCATTGATCGCAAGTTACAAAGGGACTTAGAGAAAATTGGCATTGAACTCCGAATTCGATATCGCGGCACACGAGTTGCTCAGATGCGATTCGTACCCAACCTGTTAGAGAGAGTCACATCTACTCAGAGGGATGACCCATTCCTAAGAAAAATGCATGAACATATTCTAGCGGGAAAGGCAAAGGACTTTGTAGTAGATGAGAATAGAGTGTTGCGAGTGAAGGGAAGGCTATGCGTCCCCAACGACACATAACTCAGAAAAAAGATCCTCATGGAAGCTCACTATGCCGCCTATACAGTCCATTCCGGGAGCACACAGATGTATAAAGACCTTCACACTATCTTCTGATGGCACAACATGAAGAGAGATGTGGCACTTTTCGTGTCGTAATGCATAACCAGTCAGAGGGTGAAAGCAGAACATCAGAGACCGGGTAGAGAGATGCAGAATCTTGCTATCCTGGAATAAAAGTTGGAGCACATAAGTATGGACTTCATTATTGGCTTGCCAAAGATGCAACGGAGGAACGACGCAATCTGGGTCATCGTCGACCGGTTAACCAAGTCAGCATATTTTATTTCCATTAAAGTTACTTGGAGCATCGATTATATCACCTAGACCTACCTTGATAAGATAGTTCGGCTGTACGGAGTGCCAGTTTTCATAGTGTCAGATCAGGACGGACGATTCCTATCACATTTCTGGGAAAGCCTTCAGTCAACGATGGGGACCAAGTTGGACTTCGGCTTATCCTACCATCCTCAAACCAATGGCCAACAAGATAGGGTGAATTAGGTACTCGAAGATATGCTGTGTCTCTGTGTAATCGACTCAAATTCAAGTTGGGACGTCCACCTACCGTTGGCCGAGTTTGCATATAACAATAGTTATCAATCTAGCATTAATATGGCTCCGTACGAGGCTCTGTATGGATGAAAGTGTAGATCAGACGTGTAGATCATCGATTTGCTAGGATAAAGTTGAGGATTGTCAAATCCTTGGGCCAGAACTAGTTGAACAAATAGTCCAAAAGGTTTGGTTGATCCGAGAGCGACTAAAAGTAGCACAAAGCCGACAGAAGAGCTATGCCAACATTCGTCGTCGACCCCTTGATTTCTTTGAAGGTGACCATGTATTTTTAAAGGGCTCGCCCATGCGAGAAGTTACGAGATTCAGAGTAAAGGAAAAGTTAAGTCCGAGATTCGTTGGCCCATTCGAAGTCCTCAAATGAGTTACTTCAGTTGCCTATCAAATTGTATTACCATCAGCCCTGTCAGATGTGCATGATATTTTTCATGTGTCACGACTTAGGAAGTACGTGCATGACCTAAACAATGTGGTAGATTTTGGTCAGCTAGATCTGCAGGCAGACTTGTAATACGCCGAAGAGCCCGTTCAGATATTAGATCAAAAAGAGAAGCAGTTACAGAATCATGCAGTCTCGCTTGTGCGCGTTCTTTGGTGGAACCACTCGGTCGAGGAATCAACCTGGAAACTTGAATCAGATATGAGGGAAAGGTTTCCCTTATTATTTAATAGGGGTAGGTTCTATTCCTAAGTTTCGAGGACAAAACTTTTTGTTAGATGGTTAAGATGTAGCGCCCCGTTCCCCCTATTCGGGGAGCGCGACTAAGAAATACTTGGTATCGTTCAATCAGACAGATTGAATCAAGATCCTTTCCTCTATATGGATTAGTTTCTTTGGAATTAGGTTCCACATTCAACGGATCAGGCCTCAAGGAAGGACTCAGTGGCAGAGTCGATTAGGGCATTTCCGTTGCACTGGTTTCTTTGCCCGTTTTTGATGCCGCTTGGTTGCTTTTTCGTTGGTTTTATGACTTATATTTTTTTGAACAATTTTGATAGATTTTATTGTCTCTATTCTTTGGATTTCGTATTTCATATCGAACCCATTGAGCCAAAGTAGGATATATTGATCATCTGTTGGTGCATGTAGGTGATTTAGTAGGCGACACGCAACCGGAGTCTTGAAGATCTCCCCTCTCTCTCCCGATTTACCAACTTGTGAGTGGCTTTACTTTGATTAGTGCCCTTTTTCCAAGTCTTTATTCATAATAAATTGACTCGTTTGTGCATTCCGATCAACGATACCATAAGAATAAAAATTGAGTCAAGATAAAAGAAGAAGTAGACTTGAAATAATTAATGCTGGTCAACTAAAGTCACTATATGATAACTTTGTTGTAGGCATATCTACTATGTATATGCTTAATATTGTTTTAGTTGTAGCTAGAACTTATTTATCTATATTTGTTCAATGGGTAGTGCAAGTTGGAAATGTGATCATTGAGCAAAGTAGCCTAGACTATGGAAAATACATGAAGTTTATTTACTTATATTGCTTTGAAGTGCTTTATTTGATAACTTAGTTTGTAGATGAGGCATGGTTAAGGATAACTTATGCACAAGAAATATCATCCTACGAACGGTCGCTGGGGCACTAGGACCGCTTTGACCCGGGTAGAACAATTGCTAGTGTAGTCTTAGCATTAGATGGGTCCGTGCGTCCACCAAGGGCTAGCTACATGTGACGACCCATTCCGCTCAAGCGGACTGCCTATTCAAACGGTAAAAGTGCATCGACCCGACCCGCTTTGCTCAGTGAGAATACTCATTTGAGGCAAACAGATTTTCCTTACTTGGCCCTTCAGGAGTTCCGGCTTAGGCTTTCAGAGGCTCGCTCGGAGTATCGCTCGACCGAGGCGAATCATCGCTAAGGTGGGTGCTACGATGAACTTGTCTTTGCTTAGCCAACACACTTAAAATATGGATGTTTCATGCTAGTCGCTAGGTGAATCAACCCCTGCATGTTAATAAGAATACAACGCACATAACTAAGGGAATAATCCCAACTTGTATTGCTTGTGTTAGAACATAGAAATAAAACTTTGCTTATAAATAGACCCTCACATGCTCTCCTTGCCTTGTGCAACTAGACCCCACTATGCCTCGAGTAGAATGATGTGTATGAACTCTTCGTAGTGCACTACTTCACTTGCTATACTTCACGACCCCAGATTATGTCGCTCGGTATATCTCTTTATGGTTTTACTCCTCGGCTTACCCTTAGGCCCATGCCAACGTGATGATTGAGTTTCAAATATAAATGCATGCTTGCCTGCTTAGTGTAGTTTATACTCATTGCCTTATTTAATGTTTGCTACACGAAATCATGCCATAATCAAGAGATCTATCTGTATCATGCGTGCATCGAGTCAGCCAGAAGACTATCGAATAGTCCTTCTGTGCAATATGAACCGGTAAGTATCCAGGACCGTTAGGTCACCGCGGCAATCCCTGCACCAGGGGAATGCATCAAGGCAAGTTGAACACTGGAAGAGAATCATGTCAAGTTGACATATGAATGATAATCATATCAAGTTTACATCTGAACGAGAATCATGTCAAGCAAATCAAGAATCACAGCTCGTGGATAAATTGCTCGATTCAGAACAAGAATCATGGATTATCATGTCAAGTTATGAATTTGGAAGACCAAGACTTGCATGTCACGGACAACTTGTGTACAAGGTATGGAATGGGTTCTTGCAGACGGTTGATAGGGGCACCGCGGTCGATCCGATCCGGACGAAACATCTGTTAGTCTGTATGTCGGGCAAGAATGGTGTACGGTGCCTTATGAACCTTCCTTCACGCCATCTTCTCTCTTAGACTAAATAATAATCATATGTTAGACAAATAAATAGTATGTAGCGGGGCTCGCCACTATGTTGCACACTATTTCTATCCCGTAATTAAATCGTGTCCTTTATGGCTATGACAGCGATAATTGTTCATATAGATAAGTCATCCTCGCTTAGCGGCTATCCGCTTACGAGTCATTGCATGACATCGAGAACATTTGAAATACCTGAACGATCATAACATAATTATATATATGGAACACTAGAACATCCTCTGCAATACTTCGAGATAACCTGTATACTCGTGCACCCGAAATATAGTCTCGCTCACAACACTTATGTTTGCATATGCTATTGCCATTGGATTTCATTATATATGCTCGTGCATAATTTAACTTGGTTTGCCTTGGACATGGAAGGATGAATGGTAAGGTGATAAGTCTCGCCGTGTTACTCTTATATTGCATGGTGCACTGCCACACAAGTTAGGCTATTCAATATTGCCATAAAACTGATCCTAAGGCAATATTAGAAAGATAAATTAATAGATGGTGCACGGAACCTATTAAACGTGTTTAGATTTGTCGAGCGGGCGAGTAGCCTCCCCACTAGTGCATTCATGTACTGATAACCCACAAAATTGTTTGAAGGGTACGGGGGAACCTCGTTCGGTGTGGATGCCTCATTCGTGCGTGCTAAGGCATGAAGTTCACTCTGAAGCCTTGGAGTGTTCCGTCCGGAACTGAAGCACATATACAAGACAAAATGTTGGAACATCGCCTATATATTATTCCACAAATGTAGCCACTTGGCACGCTTTTACTGTTTCAGAGAGAAAAAGGCTTGAGCGACTTGTAATCTTGGCTTAGTACCGCCTGTAACACTTGTTAAATATTAATAAAGAGTTTGCTTTACTTCAAAACTTGTGTTATTTCATTCTTTCGCTATTGACGACTCTGTAAACTTGTTACCAATTGCCTATGCCTTTATTATTCTGCTGTACTCGGACAATCTGTGTGACTCTGTAGTTTAGACCTCTTACCGCCAGCATGAACTACGGCCTTGCACGAGCGCAGCTTACGCTCGTGCGGCATCATATCCAAATGGGTCAAGCGATCATCCCGTGGGTGCACTAGAACGGTGATTCATTCCCAGCGGGGATGGTCGATTAGCATGCAGGAGATCGGGACATGACATATTGGTATCAGAGCATGGCTTTACGCCTTTGGACTTCGTTTCGATTTTTTCTGTTTTAAAAGCTCGTTCGTGGGTTATGTGTGCGTTGACCCAATGGGATGTTCCAAACAATAAGTCTAAATACTTTTAAAAAGTACATATGAATGATATGATTGCTTGTGTGGTGCTCCGTTCCCCCTATTCGGGGAGCGCGGCTAAGAAATACTAGACGGTATCGTTCGATCGGGATAGATTGAATCAAGAACTCATCCTCGTTATGGATTTGTCTCTTCGGAATCGATTCCCATATTCAGTGGACCGTGCCCCAAGGATCGACTTAGCGGCAGAGTCAGGAGGGACCTCTCCGCTGCATTCTTTGTTGCCTAGTTTTCGCTGTCGCTTGTTGCTTTCGTGCCTTGAGTTGGTTTTCGGATTTGCTTGGGTTTTCTTGAACGGTTTTGATGGATTTCATTGCTTTCGTTCTTAGGACTGCACTTCAATTCCGATAAGGGAAAAAGAGGAAGAAGTACTGATCAGCTGTTCGTGTCAATACAGGTGAACCAGCTGTAGTCGTCGCTCGAGCAGACTCCTAAAGCACTCCTTTCCTTTTCCTTCCAACTACCAAAGTGAGTGGCTACCAACCCGATTAGCTAGCCCTACTTGCTAGTCTTCACATCTAAATCTTGTGTTTGTGCTTTGCCCGATCAAACGATACCAAGTAAATAACTAAAAGATATCAAGATAATAAGGGAATAGACTTGGAAAAATATTGCTTGTCAAATGAAACTTGTGAACGGTTACTTACTTATATGCTTGCTCGTTTGGAATGTTCATCATATGCATAAATATAAGTTAGAATGTATATTTCTTCTTAAAACTGTGCTATGTATAGAACTCATTTTTGAAGCAATAACCCAACAGGAAGACTATGCTAAAGTAGATCTTGCCCTGTTATTGCCCTGTGCCTGAATTGCCTCAAATGTTAACTTAGTGTACTGCGTTGATCACGGACAACTTGTGCACAAGGTCTTAGTTCCTGCGGACGGTCGCTGGGGCACTGGCACCGATCCGATCCGGACGGAACTCACGATAGTCGCCTGCTTCGGATCGAGTGGCTTGTGGCGCCTCCTGTCTCTGCGCCGCACGCCATTCCGTCCCGAGACTAGCCCGTCCATTATGGCAACGTGCCAGTGATCCCCTTGTATATTTAAACCTGTTGCTACTAACTTGTGTCTTCTTGGCAGGGAAGGCAAGGTAAGTATTATGCAGGTGGTTCAGACGGGCAGGTAAATGTCACCGAACGGTGGCGAGTTATTTCAATGATTCTATATATATGTCTTGCTGTAAAATGAACTAAGGCAAGATAGAAACCCACAAATATGCATGCTTCATTAAAACAACGTGTTGATTGGTATAGTTGGGATAGCTTGCCTTCACCAGTACGTTTCGATGTACTGACCCTCGTTGAAACAGGTTCCCCACGCTAAGGAGAGCCGAGCGAGGAGCAGGAGACAAAACCCCCAATCCAGTCCAGCTGTAGGCACGCCTCGACCGTGCCAACCTTTGAAGCATTTTGAAGAAGAAAAGCATTTTGAAGTTAGAAGCTAGCCACCAAGCAACCATGCAACTTCGTGGCAAAGCAGTCGTTCCGACGCAAGGTCTTATATTTTGAGTTTAGTAAGGATGTAATGTACAGGACTGCTATCTCATTTTGTGTCAACACTTTTGTAAGCCCATAGAGGCAATCTTTATGACTCAGTTCATAGAGTTTGTAATAGATGTTCATATTATCAATAAAAGAGAACTTTTCCATGTTTCAATATGTGTTTCAATTATCTGCGTACTCTGAATATGTGCTCGCTATGCGAAACAAAAATACTTAGCCTTGTGCGGTGCGCAACCTAGGCCCGCACGACGGTCACGCCCGGGGGACGACTAACGATTCCACGGGATCGGGGTGTGACATGTTGGTATCAGAGCACAGCTTCAAAGTTCCTTTGACTTGAACTGGAAAAGTTTCCTTAACGATAAATTCCTGTGCGAACTCCTGAACTCGTTAAGGCCAAAATGAGATACGTTCATGCAATAAGTCCATAATACATTATGATCCTGATGTAATTTACCTTCCTTTCAAGGAACGACGCAAGCGTAACCATCAGCGCTGGCGCCAGGCGAGACAAGGACTCAGGAGAGCAGTTCCGGAACTTCAGGAAGCTCTCGGAGCCAACGGGGCATGTCTCAATCAGATTCCCTTCAGCAGGTGATGCAAATGTTCATGGAGCAACGACAGAGGGATGATGCCCGCCAAGCCAAGTTCGAGAGCAACCTAGAGGCCCAGCTCTCAGTCCAACAAAAGCAGGTAGATACCCTGCAACAGCTTGTCCAGACCCTGGCCTCCAACCATTCTGCCGCAACGACAGCTACACCAGTGGAGCAGCCAGCGCTTGAAGTTGAACTACCGCCCGCGCCAAGGACGAGGGAAGTGACTGCCTTCACCTTTGGCAACTTCAAGAAGGTCTGTAACACGCCGTTTAATGGGACTGAGGACCCGATCGTGGCCCTAGATTGGCTCGCCGAGCTTGAAGATCATTTTTCTCTCCTAGAAGTGCCGGAAGACAAGCGCGTCACCTGTGCCCAACTATTACTTTGCCTCAACGCGCACGACTGGTGGGAATTGCATCGACGATCTCTTCAACTTGGCCATGGAGAGGAGGCGATCGCGTGGACGACTTTTCGTGCCGCGTTCGAGGAGGAGTTTATACCCCCACCTCTACGACGTCAACGGGAAAACGAGTTCGTTCAACTCCGGCAGGGCAGTATGACGGTGAAGCAATACTCGGCAGAATTCAACAAACTGGCCAAATTTGCTACCTCTTATCTACAGGATGCAGCGAGTCGTGCCAGACGATTCGAAGGAGGGCTACGTCCTGGCATTCATGGGCACGTAGCCGTTCCGCAGTATCAAACGATGCGGGAAGTATTGAACCACGCCCTTTCGCTCGAACCGCAGTATCCTCACGTTGCCGCCGGCACCGTGCAACCTTCCAATCACAAATGCCAAGGCAACGATAGAGGAAACAACGCTGCAAAGCGTCAAAATAACGGCGGTCGTCAGCGAGAAAACCAGGGGCAGTGTTGCACCTACTGCAACAGAAGAGGGCACACCGAGAATGTCTGTCGCAAGCGGCTCGGCACTTGCCTCAGATGCGGCGATCCTGGCCATCAGATTAGCAGCTGTCCGCTTCGTACACCGCAACAACCAGATCAGACTCCGGCTCCTCAGGCAAATCGAGCGGCGCCTCAGCCAGGGCGTAATCAAGCTCAAGGCCGAGTCTACACCTTGACACGGGAAGAAGCTCTAGCTTCGGATACCGTCGTGTCAGGTACCTTACTTTTCAATAATATACCTGCTCGTGTTCTATTTGATTCAGGTGCAACCCATAGATTTATTTCTACAAACTTCGCCATGGAGAACAATGTTAAAATGACTTCGTTGCATTTAGATTTAAGCGTTAGCACCCCGTCTGGTACAAAAATTCCTGTCTGTTCAGCATGCCTAGGCGGTTATATCTGTATTGGGGAGAGAAAGCTGTCACTTGATGTTTTAGTTCTTGATGTACGGGACTATGATATCATTTTGGGAATGGACTGGCTAGGTGCGTGCGCGGCAACTATTGAGTGTGCAGAGAAGCGAGTCGTTTTCCGTCTGCCCGGAGAAGCCGTGTTCTGTTACACCAGTAGTCCAGCGAACAATGCGACCAGGGCCTGCATGGTGATTTCGACAAAATCTGCTCGGCAAATGCTCTACACAGGCTGCGAGGGATTTCTAGCATCGGTTCGGGACACACGGCAGGACTACGCAAACGTCGAGTCAACTTCCGTTGAGGCAGAGTTCCCCGATGTGTTCCCGAGCGAACTACCCGGTATGCCGCCAGACCGAGAGATTGAATTCACTATAGACACATTTCCAAATACACAGCCGATTTCAAAGCCTCCGTACAGAATGGCACCTGCAGAGCTGAATGAATTAAAGCGCCAACTCCAGGAATTACTTGATCGCGGGTTCATCCGTCCGAGCGTGTCCCCTTGGGGCGCTCCCGTGCTCTTTGTGAAGAAAAAGGACGGAACTCTACGCCTCTGCATAGACTATAGGGAATTAAACAAAGTCACAATCAGGAACAAATATCCTCTACCACGGATAGATGACTTGTTTGATCAGTTACAAGGGGCAACGGTGTTTTCTAAAATTGATCTTCGCTCGGGTTACCACCAGCTGAAGATTAAGCCAGAAGACGTGCCCAAGACTGCTTTCAGAACCCGCTACGGCCATTACGAGTTTTCCGTGATGCCGTTTGGACTGATGAATGCTCCTGCTGCATTCATGGATACGATGAACCGTGTCTTTAGGCCCTTCATCGATAAATTCGTGGTGGTGTTTATCGATGACATCTTAGTGTACTCGAAGACTAGGGATGAGCACGCAGGACACCTGCGGATGGTGCTGCAAACCCTTCGAGACCACAAGTTGTATGCCAAATTAAGCAAATCAGAATTTTGGCTAGACAGTATCTCGTTTTTGGGGCATATCATCTCCTCCGAAGGCATCTCAGTTGATCCGAAGAAGATAGAAGCAATCACGCAGTGGAAACGACCGGAGTCAGCTAGCGACATCCGAAGTTTCCTTGGTCTGGCAGGGTACTACCGAAGATTTATACAAAATTTTGCTAGGATCGCTTCGCCCTTGACTCAGTTGACACGAAAGGGTGCAAAGTTTACTTGGACAGAGGACTGTGAAGCTTCGTTTACGGAGTTAAAGCAGCGCCTCATCTCTGCCCCAATTCTCACTCTGCCGAACGGACCGGATGACTTTAAAATATATAGTGATGCCTCAGGAAAGGGTCTAGGATGTGTCCTGATGCAGCGCGATAAGGTGATAGCCTACGCGTCGAGACAGCTAAAGCCTCACGAGCAGAACTACCCAACGCATGATCTCGAACTTGCCGCGGTAGTATTTGCATTGAAGCTGTGGCGTCACTATCTTTATGGCGTGCCGTGCAAAATCTATACGGACCATAAGAGCCTGAAATACTTGTACACTCAAAAGGATTTGAATCTTCGGCAGCGGCGATGGCTTGAACTCCTCAGCGACTTCGATCTCACGATCAGATACACGCCTGGAAAGGGAAACGTAGTAGCTGACGCGTTGAGTCGAGTGTTTGTAGGGAGTTTGGTTATTGATGATAGGCTGCGCCGAGATCTTGAATCACTGGGTATCACACTGAAAATAAGATATAAGAAGTGGGCGCAAGTAGCTCAACTGTGCCTCGAGCCCGACTTGTTACACAAAGTGAAGGCCGCTCAGAAGGACGACCCGTTCCTGCAGAAGATACATGCCCTCATCTTGGCAGGAAAGGCGTCCGACTTTACGGTAAGCGCAGATGGGATGCTTCGAGTAAAGGGAAGACTATGTGTTCCGAACGACGCGGCCCTCAGACAAGAGATGCTCACGGAAGCTCACTATGCTAGTTATACTTCTCATCCGGGTAGCACTAAGATGTATCGGGATCTTCGTACGACATTTTGGTGGCACGGCTTAAAACAGGATGTGGCGCAGTTTGTGTCGCATTGCATGGCTTGTCAACGAGTAAAGGCCGAACACCAGAAACCAGGCGGAGAGCTTCAGAATCTTGCTATTCCGGAGTGGAAATGGGATGATATAACGATGGACTTTATTGTTGGCTTGCCGAGGATGCAACGGGGACATGATGCAGTCTGGGTTATCGTCGATCGACTCACCAAGTCAGCTCACTTTCTGTCTATCAAATCTACTTGGAGTGCCGACCGCCTGGCTCAAATAGATCTCAACGAAATCGTCCGACTTCACGGTGTGCCCGTAACCATAGTCTCCGATCGAGATGGTCGATTCATATCACGTTTCTGGGGAAGCCTACAGTCAACAATGGGGACAAAGTTGAAATTCAGCTCCGTCTACCATCCACAGACCGATGGCCAAACAGAGCGCGTCAACCAGATCCTCGAAGACATGCTGCGACTCTACGCCTTGGACACGAAGACTAGTTGGGACCTTCATCTACCTCTAGCCGAATTTGCTTACAACAATAGTTATCAATCAAGCATTCAAATGGCGCCGTATGAGGCATTATACGGGCGGAAGTATAGATCTCCTATCTGTTGGGACGAAGTCGGGGAGCGGCAAGTACTTGGCCCTGAGCTCGTGGAGCAGACCGTCTAGAAGGTTCGGCTGATTCAGGACAGATTAAAGATAGCTCAAAGTCGTCAGAAGAGCTATGCGGATGTTCATCGGAGACCGCTAGAGTTTCAAGTAGGTGATCGGGTATTCCTCAAGGTCTCGCCCATGCGAGGGGTCAGCAGGTTCGGAGCGAAGGGAAAGCTAAGTCCACGATTTGTCGGCCCGTTCGAAATACTAAAGCGGGTTGCTTCAGTTGCTTATCAGATCGCCCTACCACTATCCCTAGCTGACGTACATGATATATTCCATGTTTTCCAACTTAGAAAATATGTGTACGATCCAAGCCACGTGGTAGACCTGGGACAACTGAACCCTCAGCCCGACTTGACGTATGTAGAACAGCCGATACAAATTTTGGATAGAAAAGAAAAGCTGCTTCGGACCCGTTCGGTTCCTCTAGTGCGCGTGCTTTGGCGGAATCACTCTGTCGAAGAATCTACTTGGGAGCTCGAATCTGATATGAGGGAATGGTTCCCCTCATTATTTCCTAGTGGTAGGTTTTATTCCTTAAGTTTTGGGACAAAACTTCCAATTAGTTGGGTAGGATGTGGTGCCCCGTTCCCCCTATTCGGGGAGCGCGGCTAAGAAATACTAGACGGTATCGTTCGATCGGGATAGATTGAATCAAGAACTCATCCTCGTTATGGATTTGTCTCTTCGGAATTGATTCCCATATTCAGTGGACCGTGCCCCAAGGATCGACTTAGCGGCAGAGTCAGGAGGGACCTCTCCGCTGCATTCTTTGTTGCCTAGTTTTCGCTGTCGCTTGTTGCTTTCGTGCCTTGAGTTGGTTTTCGGAATTGCTTGGGTTTTCTTGAACGGTTTCGATGGATTTCATTGCTTTCGTTCTTAGGACTGCACTTCAATTCCGATAAGGGAAAAAGAGAAAGAAGTACTGATCAGCTGTTCGTGTCAATACAGGTGAACCAGCTGTAGTCGTCGCTCGAGCGGACTCCTAAAGCACTCCTTTCCTTTTCCTTCCAACTACCAAAGTGAGTGGCTACCAACCCGATTAGCTAGCCCTACTTGCTAGTCTTCACATCTAAATCTTGTGTTCGTGCTTTGCCCGATCAAACGATACCAAGTAAATAACTAAAAGATATCAAGATAATAAGGGAATAGACTTGGGAAAATATTGCTTGTCAAATGAAACTTGTGAACGGTTACTTACTTATATGCTTGCTCGTTTGGAATGTTCATCATATGCATAAATATAAGTTAGAATATATATTTCTTCTTAAAACTGTGCTATGTATAGAACTCATTTTCAAAGCAATAACCCAACAGGAAGACTATGCTAAAGTAGATCTTGCCCTATTATTGCCCTGTGCCTGAATTGCCTCAAATGTTAACTTAGTGTACTGCGTTGATCACGGACAACTTGTGCACAAGGTCTTAGTTCCTGCGGACGGTCGCTGGGGCACTGGCACCGATCCGATCTGGACGGAACTCACGATAGTCGCCTGCTTCGGATCGAGTGGCTTGTGGCGCCTCCTGTCTCTGCGCCGCACGCTATTCCGTCCCGAGACTAGCCCGTCCATTATGGCAACGTGCCAATGATCCCCTTGTATATTTAAACCTGTTGCTACTAACTTGTGTCTTCTTGGCAGGGAAGGCAAGGTAAGTATTATGCAGGTGGTTCAGACGGGCAGGTAAATATCACCGAACGGTGGCGAGTTATTTCAATGATTCTATATATATGTCTTGCTGTAAAATGAACTAAGGCAAGATAGAAACCTACAAATATGCATGCTTCATTAAAACAACGTGTTGATTGGTATAGTTGGGATAGCTTGCCTTCACCAGTACGTTTCGATGTACTGACCCTCGTTGAAACAGGTTCCCCGCGCTAAGGAGAGCCGAGCGAGGAGCAGGAGACAAATCCCCAATCCAGTCCAGCTGTAGGCACGCCTCGACCGTGCCAACCTTTGAAGCATTTTGAAGAAGAAAAGCATTTTGAAGTTAGAAGCTAGCCACCAAGCAACCATGCAACTTCGTGGCAAAGCAGTCGTTCCGACGCAAGGTCTTATATTTTGAGTTTAGTAAGGATGTAATGTACAGGACTGCTATCTCATTTTGTGTCAACACTTTTGTAAGCCCATAGAGGCAATCTTTATGACTCAGTTCATGGAGTTTGTAATAGATGTTCATATTATCAATAAAAGAGAACTTTTCCATGTTTCAATATGTGTTTCAATTATCTGCGTACTCTGAATATGTGCTCGCTATGTGAAACAAAAATACTTAGCCTTGTGCGGTGCGCAACCTAGGCCCGCACGGCGGTCACGCCCGGGGGACGACTAACGATTCCACGGGATCGGGGCGTGACAGCTTGTACCAAATTATGATGCTATGGCCTTTGTGCCGACCTATGCTAGACCCTTTGGGAATAGGCTCGTACTAGAATTGCAAGTTATGTGAGAACCTGAATGCCTATACGTGATTACCCAGCTGGTTAGTGTACAAAATAGAATATTATCGAATGGTTAGTTATGCACACAACCTTTCGACTAAGTTGTGTAGAGTATCGTGCGCCAAGACCCTTTGGTGCAAGCTAAGTTGCAACGAGATATAGTATTGTTCAGAAAGGATAAGTTAGACTTAGAATGGCAACCGATAAAAATATTATCAGATTATCGCTTAGGCAAATATAAAGAATCGTGCTTGAATTTTGGATAATAGCTCGAACGGTATTTCGTGTCAGAAGATACAAATCGAATATGGGTTGCTTGGATGACTATCAACAGGATATGCTAAGTATTATGCATGAATTCTAAGGAAAACTTGGTGAATATGCTAGCGATTGATGCGAAAATCAATTGAAGATTTGATTGGGTGACTCGATTTTGAGTGGTGTATGGATCATTTAGAAATATCCAAATGGATTCATAGGTCTCGTACGATAGTCAGATTAAACGATTGGAGAATGTCTCGAATAAATGATAAGGCTTATATCGAATTAGGATGATGGAAATAGAAACCAATATCTTGGTTAATGAAACTTACTGAAAACTTGGAGGATCATACGAGCAATTTCGGATTGAAACAAATGGATTAAACTTAAATATAATATCGCTCAAATAAAAATTAGCCCAAAAATAAACATTATGGTTCGATGAAAGAGATAAGCGATAACGAATTTGACTTGGAGTTTGAAAGAACGATCTTGAAATCATGTTCGGAAAGATAACCTTCAAAATTAGTTCCAACAAGAACGATTATCCTACGGAAGTGCCGACATGGTGATTTCATGTACGACGGGGATTAAAAAACTCACGAAAACATGTTCGGTAATATTCCAAATGAACTCGATGAATAGAACTTATCAAAAGATGGAATAGACTTGGGCTTGAATATTTTAACTTAGTTATTTGAGGAATGCCAAAAGTAGACTATGGATTTATCGAACGGTAACATTGAAGTTGGATGATTTTGCTAGACGAATTATAATCACTACATGAACGGACATGACTTGATGGATTTTATATATAACTTGGATAGAGCAAAATAAAATAATAAGGTGTCTCGATCGTGCCGAAGATAACCATATCGTTCGACGTTCTTGTCTTGTGTGAGCGTAACTCTATACCCGTACATGCGTCACACCAGGATTAGGACGACTATCCAGCGGGAGCGTCGACGTGGCAATCTCAAGTCCAACGAGAGTGATTGAACTTGCGGGAGACCAGAGCGTGACAACTAATGGATCATTTTGACTTTTGGTTTGACACGATAAGAAAAATTTGAAAATGTAAGTGAATCAGAAATATTTCATAGATAAGTTGGCCTAGAACCTGGAGTAAATCACGCTTGATAATTTCGTGAACAAATACATAAATCAGGTTGGATGACTTGGAGTTATAATCAAAATGTTTAGATTTAAATCTTGGCTTGGTGGTCTAGACTTGGAATGGATATATGAACTCTATCTAAACATGTTTTAAGAGATAGACTATGCAAACCACTAGGCTTGTCCTGCAACTTGGATATATCATAGATTTTACGAACGAACTCGTTCCTTGTACAAACGAATGTGTTATTGAGAGTAGGATGATTCATGCTCGATGTTTAGAAATCTGAGTAAAATGAGCTTGAGTAGAATACACCATGCAAATAAATAATGGTTTGACCCTAGGAATTGGGGCGAGCATTGTGTGATGAATTTATACGATGAATCATGTGCTTAAACCTGTACCTATGACCTTGTGAGCTGACCTAGCAATTAGGCGAACGATCCTGTACTGAGTGAAAGAAATTTGTGTGATCGACTTTAGCATATTGCTTGAACTAAGCTATAGAACTGGGCCTGCAAGACTTAGAGTTATACTGGGAATGGTAACATGTGTTATGTTTGACCCGAATGGATGGACACTAGTCAATTAATCAGATAGATCATGCTTAATGGTAGTGCAAATACTTGAATTGATTTGGAAAGAAAAAGACTTGGATTTTGGTTGACCCTATCGGAAGTATCCTTGTGAATCATAAAACGAGAACTCTTGAGATTTTCATAAATAGCTTGTCTGATTTTACTATCTCTAAGTTTGGTTGAATGCATATGTTTGAGGGATGACTTGAACGTGTGTATGATCCAAGACTCAATGATATGTGAAACTCGAGTGCTGAGACTTTGCTATCGCTAAGTTGGTTGACAAGCATATGTTTGAAGAACGCTTTAAATATATGCACGATCTAGACTCGCGATATGCTGATCTCAAATGCTAGTGCAAGTAAATATCTACATGAACAAGTATAATGACTTGTATAAGTTTGCCTCAGCCTTAGATAGTTATTCACGATTGATTGTAACGTACTCCGCGTTAAGCAACACGTTCCACGCTAAGGCACAAATGAGACCGACTCAGCATACATGCGATTCGGCGTAGGGAACATATAGGTGTCACGACCCGCACCCGGTTTAGGGGCACGAGTGCGTGGGTACGTCCAGCCTACGCCGCAGCATCGGCGGTAGAACGCTGTCAAGGTCTTGATACTATCTAGCTAATGTCACGCAAGCATCCAATCTCCATAAGGAGGCACGGATGACACAAATAAGATGAACACATACTCAATCACAGGATTACAGCACGATAAGATAACGAACAGAAATTTAAAATTAAACACAACACAAGTCAACAAGTAATATTCTAACTCAACAATATCCAAGTCTCATCAAAATGCCGGAGACAAATCCGGTACCAAATAGTCTACTTAAAGAACTAACAATAAATAATAATTCCGGCTAGACCTTCCAGAATCACAACTAAACTACCAAGTCTGCAGCTACTCACCATATGGTCCATAAAGTGTCGGACAACGGTCCTCTAAGGCATAGTCTGGAAAAATATTTCCAGTCAGGAAGGAGCAAAGCAACACTCTCAAATAACAGTTCCATTAATTGATAATGTCTATAATACAATAAAACATGTCATGCTAGCTACTGAGAAGACAGTGAAATAATGCAATGGCAATTTAAGAGAGACAGGCAATGTAAAGAGACAGGCAATAGGCAATATGATACAGTCAGTGCATGTATGGAAATAAAAGAACAAGGAACAGTATCATATACGGATGATGTAGTATATGATTTAAAATAGGGAACTGTAATCTATTCTAAGTGTTTGAAATAGTAGTTTCAAAATGTGATCGGCTTGGGAACATGTACGATAGCTACAGGGCCTGGCTAATCATGGGTGAAGAGCATGATTAACACTTACAATTGTTCTATACTACAATAAGAGGTTATGATCACATTTTTTACTAACTACTTTCCCGCCCCCAACTAGTACTGTGGATCCAACCATGACACATCACGATACACGAGCAAGTCAAGTCTATCATGTACGATGTCTAATATACATGTCGTGTACAATGTCAATACGATAATCAAGGTAACATCTTATGACTGCAGATCCAGGCTATATACTAGTCCGTGTAGCACAGTGTCAAAGATTCAGTTGTAACATTTCAAGATCATTGAACTTATAGAAATTATCAAAGAATTGGAAATTATCAGAGAATGTACTTGCCTCGGGTCCTTAGCTGGTAATTATGGATGTCCTGTTCCAGAGTATCCCCTGGGTGAACCAACAGTCCTATAAACATATCACAATAACACTTGTATCAGGTGCTACCCTAACACACAGACTATAAACACTGGCCTCAGGGCCATACCAGGCAGGGCACTAGTCAACTAGGGTCATCTGGTAGGGATATACATAAATATACACATCTTAATTAACATATGTACTTAATATATATATATATATATCAAATTAAGTATATATACAAAATATACATATATATATTATTAAAATATGCTAAGGGTTTATACAAACATATATATATATATATATACACATACGAATTACGAATACATACATAGACTAATTATATATATACTCACATGTACCAATTAAAAATACAATAATATATACTTTTTATTAAATAGGTATTATAAAAATAACCCAATGTATATATATATACTAATATATATATATATACCAATCAATACTAAATACGTATATATCAATTATATTAAACATATACTCTATTAAACACCCACATTACATATACTAAAGTATATATATATACTATACTTATACATATTAAACATACATTAAATAAATACTATACATATGTGTATATAGTATTAACTAAATAAATACTATACATACACACGTATTACATAAATTAAATAAATAATATACATTCACATTATTAAATTTTACATTACCATTGTATTTATATACTGTACATATTCATGTATTTAAAACATTAATTTGATATATACTCAATTATACAATTTACTAAAAATAAATACTATACATATTCATATGCATTAATTATACTTACATACATACCTACATACATTATATATATATATATATATATACATATATATATATATATATATATATATATATATATATATATATATATATATATATATATATATATATATATATATAAAGAAAGAGGAAGAGGGGAGAAGAAGAACTCACAGAGCTGTCGGGGTGGCTGGCCGGCCGGTCTCTGTTGGTGGTGGTGGTGTTAAGTGCTGGAGGTGGTGGTAGTCTGGTGAAGATGGGAAGTTGGAGTAGATGCCGGTGGTGATGTTAAAGAATCGGCAGAGGGAGGAGATGGGAGAGGAGGAGCCGGAGGGAAGAACCAAGGAGGAGGAGCTCGTGAGTTGGGGGGTCGCCGGGGTTCAGTCGGAGCGGGGTCAGTGGGGTGCCGGCGCCGGAGGGAATCTGGAGTGGGGAGAACCGGAGTTGGCAGCGGGTGGTGGAACTCGTGAGGGCCGCCGGAAAGCTGCTGCGGGCGGAGGTGATGCAGATGGTGAAGGGGACTCGGCCGCCCGGAGGATCGGGGCTTGCTGGCCCGCCCGCCGGAGGTGCAGAGCCCGCCGGGAAAACTGTATGGGGGGTAAACAGGAACTGCGGGGATGGGGAGTTGGCCGGCTGGGAACAGTGTTCCCTCCCCCCCCCTTTTTGAATATTTAAATTTCAAAAACAAGTAAAAGAAGGAGGAGAAGAAGAGGAAGAAGAAAGGAAAGAGAAGAAGGAAGGAAGAAGAAGAAGAAAAGAGAAGAAGTTTACAAACGTAGGAGAGAGGGAGGAGGCTTGTGAGGAGGGTGTGGATACCTAGGTTTTCTAGGGATTAGGGCTTATGATGTGACAAGACATTATATAGGGGAGAGGGTTTGATGAAGGGTGAGGATTTGACCCCTAGAATGAGGGGTCCAGATTTGTCATGAGAGAAAAATTAATTCATGTAGGAATGAGGGTGAGGGGCTAGTTAAATAATATTAGGTTCCCTCATTGTTTAAACAATTGGGTGTTGACACAAAAATGCAAATTTGTAATTTAGCCCCCTTAAATTTGGGAAATTGCACAAACACATAAAATGATGAAAATTTGGCGGGCGATTCGGTGTTCGGTGTTTTGTAGGGTCAGGGGGCGCTGTAATTTTGGTGTGGGCTCAAATAGCAGGGCACTGAAATTAAATTGGAATTTCAGAATCAGTTAAAATAGTATCCTCAATTTAATTAGAATAAAATGCAAGTTGTGTTCAACAATTAATTAGGAGTACATGGAGCCAAAATCAGGTCAGGTCATCAATACCAATATTGAAGAAGACTCAGAACAGAATATTACCCTAATTTGGGCCGCACGAAAAATAGGTCAAGATGGCCTCCAATTTTTGATTGGAACGCACAACGATGCAAAATAGGGATTTATTAAATAACGTCCGCGACGATTTTTGTGCGGCTAGAATAATGCACAGAGAGCATAATTATGAGTTGCAAAAATAGCAGAATTGAAGGCGGGCATGTCTAGGGCAAGATTGTGAAATTTGTTGGAAGACAAAAGTCTGGATAGTGCTCCAAATATCGAAGCAAAGGCAATGCACAATAATTAAATAAAATACGGTAATTAATTACAATCTCCAAGAATTAAATTCTAAATAAATAGTTAAATACAAAATTTCCATAATTCCGACAGGTATTCATCTACAGGCTTCTAGGTCAAGTCTACCATCACAAACACAAATAAATACTGTATATAATATTATATATTTAATCACACATCACATAATTATTTAAATCAACTATACTATCAGGCAATTAATTAATCGTAACTACCATAATATTAAACATTGTAAAAAGTCGAAAATACCCCTGTTTTCATAATGTGGTAGTGACAATAGGAGATCCGTTCGAACAAATTTAAATCTAGTGGTACCGATTGCTATGCTTGTGATATGTTCGATAATACGGTAGAATAGCCTGCGCTCAGGAAGTCTCAAGGATGAGACTTTTTCTGAGTGGTGTATAATATGACGACCCGTTCTGCTCAAGCGGACTGTTGATTCAAACGACAAAAGTGCATCGACCCGACCCGCTTTGCTCAGCGAGAATACTCGTTTGAGGCAAAATGATTTTCCTTACTTGGCCCTTAAGGAGTTTTGGCTTAGGCTTTCAGAGGCTCGCTTGGTGTACGCTCGACCGAGGCGAATCATCGCTAAGGTGGGTGGCTACGATAAACTTGTCTTTGCTTAGCCAACACGCTTAAAATATAGACGTTTTATGCTAGTCGCTAGGTGAATCACCCCCTACATGCTAATAAGAATACAACGCACCTAGCTAAGGGAATAATCCTAACTTGTATTCCTTATGTTAGAACATGGAAATAAAACTTTTCTTATAAATAGACCCTCGCATGCTCCCCTTACCTTGTGCAACTAGACCCCACTATGCCTCGAGTAGAACGATGTGTATGTACTCTTCGTAGTGTGCTACTTTACTTGCTACACTGCATGACCCCAGATTATGTTGCTCGGTATGTTCCTTTACGGTTTTACTCCGTGGCTTACCCTTAGGCCCGTGCCAACGTGATGATTGTCACGCCCCGATCTCCCGCAGACAAATCGGCCGTTCCCGCTAGGCGGGAATCACCCTCGCCAGCGCTCCCGCGGAACGATCGCTTAACCTATCCGGACGTGATGCCGCACGAGCGTGATCCACGCCCGTACAAGGCCATGTTTCATTGGCTGGCAGCAAGAGTTCTAAGCCACAGAGTCGTACAGATTGTCCGAGTACAGCGGAGTTTAGGAATACATAGCGATCGGTAACAGGTTCACTGAGTCGACAATTATAGCGGAAACATAGAAACATAAGTTGAAGTAAAGCAAGCTCTTTTATTGATATAAACTTGTGTTACAGGCGGCGTATAGCCGAGATTACAAGTTGCTCAAGCCTCTCTCTCTGAAACAGTAAAAGCGTGCCAAGTGGCTACAACTGTGTAATGATTGTACAGGCGATGGTCAGGCGATGTTCACAACTTATGTCTTGTATATGTGCTTCAGTCCCGGACGCACCATTGCAAGGCTTCAGAGGGAACTCCTGGCCTTAGCACGCACGTTGGAGGCGTCCGCACCGAAAGAGGTTCTCCCGCACCCTGCATACAAACTGGTGGATTATCAGTACATTGAATGCACTGGTGGGGAAGCTACTCGCCCGCTCGACAAATTCAAACATGTAATACAGGTTCCGTGCATAACTATTTAGTTGTCTTTCTAATTGCCTTAGGATCAGTTTCATGCAAATATAAATAGCCTAACGTGTCGGGCAGTGCACCGTGCGATGTTAGAGGAAACACGGCGAGACTTACCAACTTACCATCTCCTTCCCTGTCCAAGGCAAACATTGAGGCAAACAGTATAAATTCGAGCAGAGGCATGTATAGACATTCAAGAGGCAAGCATATGCAAACAGGAGGGTCATTTTAACATGATCGTTCAGATGTTTAGTTGTTCTTGATGCGATGCAGTGACTCGCACGCGGATAGCCGCTAAGCGAGGATGACTTATCTATATGAACACGGTCGCTGGCAAAGCCATTATGGACGTAGCCGGGGATAAGGATAGCTTGCTACAAGAGTACACGATGAGCTGCAAGCTACCCAGTCCCGAACACGAAGACTACACACGAGCTCCATCCGGACCGAATCGGCCCCAGTGCCCCGGTGACCGTCCGTGGAACTTACCTCGGGTCCGAGTTGTCCGCGACATACAAGCATTGGGTCTTTCCAATTATCACGAGATACACGAGAACACGAGAACACGCGTGCACTAGAACAAGAGAACACGAGAACACGAGTGCACGAGAACATGAGTACACGAGTACACGGGATACTTGAATCATGATTCTGTACAGTGAATATCTTGTCTTGATGCAATCCCCTGGTTCGGGGCTGCCTGGTGACCTAACGGTCCTGGATACTTGCAGGGTCAATCATACACGGAACGGCTACTGAGTAGTCTCCCAGAGTTTGGATGAAAACACGGTAACTATCAAGCAGACAAGCATGCGTTTCTAGGAACATAAGCAGGCACATTGCTCGGGCCCGAAGGTAAGCCGAGAAGTGAAACCGTTAAAGGAATTAGCATACGAGGGTCTGAATATAAGCAGTATTTCATTTCCATGTTCTAGCAAGCAATATGAGTTAGGATTATTCCCTTAGCTAGGTGCGTTGGATTCATTAGCATGCAGGGGGTGATTCACCTAGCGACTAGCATAAACATTCCAGATTTTTATGTGTGCTGGCTAAGCAAAGACAAGTTCACCGTAGCCACCCACCTTAGCGATGATTCACCTCGGTAGAGCGATACGTCTGAGCGAGCCTCTGAAAGTCCAAGTCGGATCCTGTAGGGACAAGTCTGGATATCTTTGCCTCTTGATCGAGGCAAGGCGGGTCGGGATAGCTGTACGATTGTCGATTGAGATGGCAGTCCGCTTGAGCGGAACGGGGTGTTACATCCTACCCAACTTAGAAAAAGTCTCGTCCTCGAGACATACTAAGGACAAGCAGTAATCTAGGGTTGAGGCAATCCTAGACAAGTCGTTGCACTTGTTCATTTGGATATTCACTTGCACAAGCTTCGAAATCAGCATATCGCTTAGACTGGATCGTGCGCACTTTCGAAGGTACCCTCTAGCGTGAACACGTCAACCAGCTTAGTGATAGCAAAGTCTTAGCACTCGAGTTTCACCTTTTCTAAGTCTTGGATGGTGCACTAGTTCAAGGCGTCCCTCGAATAGATGCATTCAACCAAACTTAGGGTTAGTGAAAATCGGACAAGCTACTAGCGATACTCTCAGGGGTTCGCACAGGTTGGCTCAAAGGCCACTCGCAGCATACAACCAGACAAGCAAGCATATCATTCAAAACGTATTTTGAAAGTATTTAGACTTATTGTTGGAACATCCCATCGAGGCATTGAGAGAGAGCGCGCACATAACCCACGAACGAGCTTTCGAAATAGAGATATCGAATCGAAGTCCAAAGGCGTAGAAGCCAGGCTCTGATACCATTCTGTCACGCCCCGATCTCCCGCAGGCAAATCGACCGTTCCCGCTAGGCGGGAATCACCCTCGCCAGCGCTCCCGCGGAACGATCGCTTAACCTATCCGGGCGTGATGCCGCACGAGCGTGATCCACGTTCGTGCAAGGCCATGGTTCATTGGCTGGTGACAAGAGTTCTAAGCCACAGAGTCGCACAGATTGTCCGAGTGCAGCGGAGTTTAGGAACGCATAGCGATCGGTAACAGGTTTACTGAGTCGACAATTATAGCGGAAACATAAAAACACAAGTTGAAGTAAAGCAAGCTCTTTTATTGATATAAACTTGTGTTACAGGCGGCGTATAACCGAGATTACAAGTCGCTCAAGCCTCTCTCTCTGAAACAGTAAAAGCGTGCCAAGTGGCTACAACTGTGTAATGATTGTACAGGCGATGGTCAGGCGATGTTCACAACTTATGTCTTGTATATGTGCTTCAGTCCCGGACGCACCGTTGAAAGGCTTCAGAGGAAACTCCTGGCCTTAGCACGCACGTTGGAGGCGTCCGCACCGAACGAGGTTCTCCCGCACCCTGCATACAAACTGGTGGATTATCAGTACATTGAATGCACTGGTGGGGAAGCTACTCGCCCGCTCGACAAATCCAAATACGTAATACAGGTTCCGTGCACAACTATTTAGTTGTCTTTCTAATTGCCTTAGGATCAGTTTTATGCAAATATGAATAGCCTAACGTGTCGGGCAGTGCGCCGTGCGATGTTAGAGGAAACACGGCGAGACTTACCAACTTACCATCTCCTTCCCTGTCCAAGGCAAACATTGAGGCAAACAGTATAAATTCGAGCAGAGGCATGTATAGACATTCAGGAGGCAAGCATATGCAAACAGGAGGGTCATTTTAACATGATCGTTCAGGTGTTTAGTTGTTCTTGATGCGATGCAGTGACTCGCACGCGGATAGCCGCTAAGCGAGGATGACTTATCTATATGAACACGGTCGCTGGCAAAGCCATTATGGACGTAGCCGGGGACAAGGATAGCTTGCTACAAGAGTACACGATGAGCTGCAAGCTACCCAGTCCCGAACACGAAGACTACACACGAGCTCCATCCGGACCGGATCGGCCCCAGTGCCCCGGTGACCGTCCGTGGAACTTACCTCGGGTCCGAGTTGTCCGCGACATACAAGCATTGGGTCTTTCCAATTATCACGAGATACACGAGAATACAAGAACACGCGTGCACTAGAACAAGAGAACACAAGAACACGAGTGCACGGGAACACGAGTACACGAGTACACGGGATACTTGAATCATGATTCTGTACAGTGAATATCTTGTCTTGATGCATTCCCCTAGTTCGGGGCTGCCTGGTGACCTAACGGTCCTGGATACTTGCAGGGTCAATCATACACGGAACGACTACTGAGTAGTCTCCCGGAGTTTGGATGAAAATACGGTAACTATCAAGCAGACAAGCATGCGTTTCTAGGAACATAAGCAGGCATGTTGCTCGGGCTCGAAGGTAAGCCGAGAAGTGAAACCGTTAAAGGAATTAGCATGCGAGGGTCTGAATATAAGCAGTATTTCATTTCCATGTTCTAGCAAGCAATATAAGTTGGGATTATTCCCTTAGCTAGGTGCGTTGGATTCATTAGCATGCAGGGGGTGATTCACCTAGCGACTAGCATAAACATTCCAGATTTTTATGTGTGCTGGCTAAGCAAAGACAAGTTCACCGTAGCCACCCACCTTAGCGATGATTCACCTCGGTAGAGCGATACGTCTGAGCGAGCCTCTGAAAGTCCAAGCCGGATCCTGTAGGGACAAGTCTAGATATCTTTGCCTCTTGATCGAGGCAAGGCGGGTCGGGACAGCTGCACGATTGCCGATTGAGACGGCAGTCCGCTTGAGCGGAACGGGGTGTTACATGATTGAGTTTCAAATATAAATGCATGCTTGCCTGCTTAGTGTAGTTTATACTTATTGCCTTATTTTAATGTTTGCTACACAAAATCATGCCATAATCAAGAGCGCTATCCGTATCGTGCATGCATCGAGTCAGCCAGAAGACTATCGAATAGTCCTTCTGTGTAATATGAACCTGCAAGTATCCCGGACCATTAGATCGCCAAGGCAATCCCTGCACCAGGGGAATGCATCAAGGCAAGTTGAACACTGGAAGAGAATTATGTCAAGTTAACATCAGATTGATAATCATATCAAGTTTATATCTGAATGAGAATTATGTCAAGCAAATCAAGAATAACAGCTCATAGAGAAATTGCTCGGTTCAGAACATCATGTCAAGTTATGAATTTGGAAAACCAAGACTTGCATGTTGCGGATAACTTGTGCACAAGGTAAGGAATGGGTTCCTGCGGACGGTTTTCGGGGCACCGGGGCCGATCCAATCCGGACAAAACATCTGTTAATCTGTATGTCGGGCAAGAATGGCATGCGGTGCCTTGTTAACCTTCCTTCACGCCATCTTCGCTCTTAGACTAAACAATAATCATATATTGGAGAAAGAAATGGTATGTAGCGGGCTCGCCACCGTGTTGCATACTATTTTTGTCCCATGATTAAATTGTGTCCTTTATGGCTATGCCAGCGACAATTGTTTATATAGATAAGTTATCCTCGCTTAGCGGCTATCCGTGTGCGAGTCATTGCATTGCATCGAGAATATCTGAAATACCTGAATGATCATAACACAATTATATATATGAAATACTAGAACATCCTCTGCAATACTTCGGGATAACCTGTATACTCGTGCACCCGCAACGTAGTCTCGCTCACAATACTTGTGTTTGCATATGCTATTGCCATTGAATTTTATTATATATGCTCGTGCATGATTTAACTTGATTTGCCTTAGACGGGGAAGAACGGATGGTAAGTTGATAAGTCTTGCCGTATTACTCTTATATCGCATGGCGCACTAGCACACAAGTTAGGCTATCTAACATTGCCATGAAACTAATCCTAAGGCAAGATTAGAAAAATAACATAATAGATGGTGCAAGGAACCTATTGAATGTGTTTGGATTTGTCGAGCGGACGAGTAGCCTCTCCACCAGTACATTCATGTACTGATAACCCACCAGATTGCTTGTAGGGTGCGGGGGAACCTCGTTCGGTGCAGATGCCTCCTTTGTGCGTGCTAAGGCATGGAGTTCACTCTGAAGCCTTAGAGCATTGCGTCCGGAACTGAAGCTCATATACAAGACATAATGTTGGAACATCTCCTATACATCATTCCACAAATGTAGCCACTTGGCACGCTTTTACTGTTTCAGAGAGAAAGAGGCTTGAGCGATTTATAATCTCGGCCTAACATCGCCTGTAACAATTGTTAAATATCAATGAAGAGTTTGCTTTACTTCAAAACTTGTGTTATTCAATACTTTTGCTATTGATGACTATGTGAACTTGTTACCAATCGCATATGCGTTTATTATTTTGCTGCACTCGGACAATCTGTGCAACTCTGTGGCTTAGACCTCTTACTGCCAGCATGAACCACGATCTTGCATGGGCGCGGCTTACGCTCGTGCGGTATCATGTACAGATGGGTCAAGCGATCGTCCCGCAGGAGTGTTGGAAAGGTGATTCGTTTCCAGCGGGGACAGCCGATTTACAAGCGATCGTCCCTCACCTAAAATTAGGGCTACCTGGCTTAGATAGTGAAATTAGGGTTAGTTTGAACCCAATTAGAATTAGAATACGGCTTTTATTTAATTATGCAATAGTTAAATAATGTGTAGCGCACCTTACCGTGCTTCGATAATTGGAGTACCTCACTAGCCATTGCCTATCTAGAAACTTCACAATCTCATCCTAGACATGCCCGCCTACAATTCTGACCCTTGTGAAACTTATAATATTGCTTTCTTGTGCTACATTTTAGTCACACATTAAACGTCACAGACGTTATTTATTAATTATAAATAAATTCCTAATTTTGTACCCTTGTGCGTTCCAATCGAAATTGGGACACAATCTCGACCGTTTTGTGCAAACCGAATTTTATTAATATTCTACACTGTTCCCTCTACGCCCTGACAATTGTGTTCCGCCTGATTTAATCCCATGTACTCCTAATTAATTCTAGAACATCGTGCGCGTTCCGATTTAATTAATTAAATCTAATTTCTGCCTTTGTGCAATTTTCTAATTGTTGGGGGACTTTTATGCAAAAATGTACTGAGGCTTCCCCACCATTGGACAATTCATGAAGAAACCTATTTTTCCCTTCACGTAAATTTTTTTCGTAATTTTTAGCATGTGCAACGTGCACATCGCCTCCATTTATTTTAAAACCCCATCCTTGCATTTTAAATCATGTAATCTCTAGCCCAACACCCTCATGCAAGCCCGAGACCCAAGCCCAAGGAATGTTGACCAAGCCCTAATTCCTAGGTCAACCCAAACCAAACTTTATAAGTATAAATATTCTTTTCTCTTTCTTTTCTTTACTTTCCCAACACCTAAAATGTCTTCATAGCCGACATCATCCCCATACCCCCTGTTCACCATCCACCCCTCCCTTCCTTCGCCGGAGTTCAGATCTGCCGCCGGACCAGAGCTCTCCGCTGTCGCCTTCCTCTACCGAACTCTGGCCTGCCCCGACCTCGACCTCACCCACATCACCGCGTCTCACCGCCGATCCTGAACCCGTCGACCACTGAACGAGCATCGACTCGACCTCCTCCGGCCATCCCGGTCATCCTCCCCGAGCGCGACTGAACCGACGACAGCTCGTCTGAACATCGACAGAAGCAACCTCGATGCCTGAACCGCCGAGCCGGACCTCCCTCTCTACTCCATGTCAGCACCGTCTCCTCCACCTCCATCTCCGGGGAACCTCCACGTCGAGCCACACCACAACCATTCCCGACTTCCTGTCCTTCGTCCTCCTCCTCCTCGACAAAATCATCACAGCAGCCATTGCCGCACCACCAGTTCGACCACCACTGCCACCATTCCGTATCCTTCCTCCCGACTTCCTGTCATTCGTCCTCCTCCTCCTCGACAAAATCATCACAGTAGCCTACCCTCTCCTCGCTGACCCCCTCGTTTCTCCTTCCTGGCCGGACCACCCCCTTCGCTGGCCGGACTCTGCAACAGCCACCACCCTATCATCATCATCACTTTCTCACCACCATCATCCCTAAACACCATCACCACCATGGTCATCACCCTATCATCATCATCGATACTCTTCATCATCATCCCCTCCCATCATCAAACAATCATCACCACCTCAAGTAATCACACTCATCATCATCACCGTCGTCCTCACCATCGTCATCATCGTCGTCAACCTCACAGTCATACCGTGCACGTACCCCGAGGTATGAACCTGTCTGTCATTCCCTTTTATGTATGTTTGGGTGTATTTCAGTAGGACAGTAGCATTTCGTTACCACGGTTAGTTTATATTGGACCCTGATCTGGTGAACCCGATGCTACGTACACGAACTCGTACGCGTATAGCATTCAGCTTGATATACCTACATATATATTTAGTATATACATACTATTCAACCTCGTATACGTATAATTATTGGATGGTATATATATATATTTGGTATATATGTATATTGTAATTAATTATATGCTAATAATAATTAGGACTAAATACGTTCAGACTATACGACCCTAGGACACCGTGGACTGTCCCGTACTTACCTTGACCATGTTGACTCTAAGAACTTATGAAATTTCTGCCTTGCGTAGTTTAACGTACTGGCTTAGACATCTGTCAATCGACTGTCTGACTGTGTACAGCACTTAAAGACCCACACCCGCGTAATTCAACGCGTAATTTATCCGTGTTAGGTGACTAGTGCCACCCCTAGTGTACCCCCTGAGTCCAGTGTAAATATTGTTGTGTGTGTAATGACTAATGATTTATTTACATTATATTATATGTACATAGGATGTTGGATTATTCTGCGCGACTTTTGGAGCAGGTTATTGGTACATCGCAGTCTTCTGGCCAGGCAAGTATACCTTGCCATTGTACTGTTATTTTTATTCCATATGTTGCATGCATCTTTATTTTTTGTCTTTTCATATATTTTAACTGTTATATAAAAATGTGCGCGACGGTGTCGTCGCGGTATGTTTTTATTTATGTATTTGCATTGACCTTGTTTATGATACTACCCCATCATCATGTAGCATCTTTAGGTTCATTGGCCGTGACACAGTTGTTATACGAGTTATGAGTCTCATGTAGATCACGGACTTGCATGCAGGTTGGCCTCCTATACGTGTTGGCCGTGCGTTAGGAGTAACTGCTGTTAGAAACTTTGCATGCTAGTAGACTTGGCAGTTATTAGAGGTATTATCGTGTCATGGATGTGACATGCTTAGAGCATGGGGTGGGAAGAACAACAAGTAAGGCGTGTGGGCTCCGTTGCACTTTCCTTGTGTAACCCGTACGCTCCGTCGGAGATGCGCGGTCATGATGACCCCTATATATACTACTTGGCGGGCCTCCGGTGTTCGAAAGATGCCGTGCCTTTGTAGGCCCCTGGATCTCCAAAAGAACTATGCCAATCCTATTTTAGCCAGATAGCCCACGCGTTGGGAAAGTTGTTCTTAAACTGCATTCACTTTAGACGGTTAGGCGACCCATTGGATATTTATTTCAGTACTTTATTGGCATGTGTTTAAGTATCTTGTTATGTCCCTCTAAGGACCTGGTCCGCTGCCAGGTGTACCTGTTCTTGAGTATTTACAGGAGCACGGATTTGGATGGTTGGGTATGCTTCGTGGATGTCTTCTCTTCGAGCCGTGATTGATAGCTGGTACTTATATTGTTTGAGTAAGTGGTACTTATATTGTATTTACTTTTCCCATTTGAGTTGGTAGTGGATTTGTTTCCATCCAACTATCATCCTTAGATACTTCTTATTGAGATCTAGTTTCATAGATACTGTTTATTTATTTCTATATGATTTTCATGGATGAGATCTAGATTATACCCTGTGACTTATGACATATGTTTATACCACTTGTGGATTGATATTCATATTATAGCGTACGTGTGGATTTGGTTTCCATATATTGGAGTTGCCATATCCATACGGCTGGCATGCTTACGTGTTCTAGTCCTACGTATTTTTGGGACTGGGGCGTGACATGTTTTTGTGGTGGCCCATGCAGGTCGAGAGCATATTGTCTCGGTTACGTAACTGTACCGAACAAGCCTGTACCTAGTACTAGAATGTAGGATCTCATCCACAATTGACTATGATTCATCTTCCTCCTATATGTTCTATTTTGAACAATTGCATCCTGCTTGATTCCTGTACTCCCCTAATAGTCCTTAGAGTACAGCCTTCTGCTAGAATATAGGAACCCCTGTTATTAGGATGATAAATAGAGTAGCACACCTATTAAGAATATAACGAGAATATAGACACACCACTAAGTTTAGAATATCTAGTGAACCCTAGAATTCCTTATCTTTAGATTGGTATACCATTACCCCGTGATGTATTAAGAAGACTTGAGAGTAGTATAGACACTACTAGAGATAGTTAGAAGTCTTACCATGATGTTTGACCCTAGTATTGAGGAACCAATAAAAAACCAAAAATTTAAAAATTAGGACTGAACCTAACCTTCATAGTTAGATAATATTAGAACTATAAACTTATGTCATTGTCTTGTTATTAGTAGACAGCACCCTAGGAAGCCTAGAGGAATATAATCAACCCTTTTCCCTTGATCATACCCCGAACATGGCAACTAGCATGCCACCCCCCTTAGAGAACCATGATGCTATCTAGAGCCCTCTATTTTTGATTTCATAACTTGTTCCCCTGCAACCTTAGCGTTCGCTAATTGTGTGACGACTAAATTATGATTCTTCTTTCTTCATCATTTAACTCGTGCCACATAACTCGTATAATTGAAGGCCAAGTGATCTTATTCTATGTTAGGACATGTAGTTTGCTAGGGTATATCTTGGTAATTTAAACTTTGAATTTTGTGCGTGATAGTTAGGATTTGATAGTTTGCGTAGTTCCCGTAGGTTGTGACCTAATAATTACCCCTTAGCTTTAAATCATGAAATCTGTACCCATAGCTCGATACGAGTTAAATCCCTTTTCCCTTAACGGCTAGTAACTCTTCTATCCCTACGATTGACACATGTACTATGAGCACTTGACCCTACCTATATAATAAAATAGGAGACCCTAATAAGAGTTTCTGATCTATGTACACGTGCAAGGTTATTTTGTAGGTATCCTTAAGACAATACAATAGTAGTTAAATTATTTTAAGTTGGATAGTATACCTCACCACCTAGTATCACGTAGACCCTGTGATCCATTGATAAAGGGTAACTGAATGACATTAATTGTATGCTAGCATAAGACGACAGTGGTTATTCGGACGATAGAATTTAGAGGTCCATGCCCCTATTTGGTCGACTAGCGACTTAGACAAGAAGGTTGTATGATAACTGTAGAGATTGTAGAGTCTTTTTACTATTGTTGCTTATGTTGTTTTTGAATTAAATTGAACCTTCTATCATCATAATCTAGCGTATTCATATTTGCTGTACTACCTTGACTTATGCTGCTATTATAGCCTAATTTTTGTAAGCTTATTCTTTATCGAGCTTGTTCATGACATATGTATTATTGGGCGCGCACAATAATACATTTCAGGATCAGTGTATTAAGGCCTAGCTAACCTTAGTGCGCTTGGTTCGCCCTCCGCAATACTATTTTTCGTGGATTGAGATATATAGTGATTAGTAGACGAATATACTTGCCCTAGACATGTCTAAGCGTATCGTATCAGCTACATAACTGTACTAATACGATCATGCGAATACGGATTTACCAAACAGGATCTTCAATCCACAACTACTTTGACAATTCCTAATTGAATTCTTTAAAGTGCCTTGATCCCCATACTTGTATTCTATTACCTCTCCCTTGAACTCTTTATTTATTGATCTACGTCTTTCCTCATTTCGAAAAGATAAAACATCTTGCTTGATATAAGTTTGATATATAGATAGTACTAGATATTCCCCATAGGCCAATCACATTGTTTGGTGTCTATCTTTTATAAATGATTAAGGGCATATCATAGAGGATATATTTGGTGTTAAAGGACCTTGAGGATTCAATAGCATGATTAAATAAATTGGGACATAGCCTTCTTAGATGTATAGCCTTAGATGATAGATGGGTAAATTCTAAGTTGGGTAGAAACTACCATGTTAACTCAAGGAGAATTCATTATACTGTAATCAAGTGAGGTTAGGTAGAGATACCCTACCCTAGTTTAATTTCGAGGACGAAATTGTTTTAAGTTGGGTAGATTGTAAACTCCCTCACCTAAAATTAGGGCTACCTGGCTTAGATAGTGAAATTAGGGTTAGTTTGAACCCAATTAGAATTAGAATACGGCTTTTATTTAATTATGCAATAGTTAAATAATGTGTAGCGCACCTTACCGTGCTTCGATAATTGGAGTACCTCACTAGCCATTGCCTATCTAGAAACTTCACAATCACATCCTAGACATGCCCGCCTACAATTCTGACCCTTGTGCAACTTATAATATTGCTTTCTTGTGCTACATTTTAGTCGCACAATAAACGTCGCAGACGTTATTTATTAATTATAAATAAATTCCTAATTTTGTACCCTTGTGCGTTCCAATCGAAATTGGGGACACAATCTCGACCGTTTTGTGCAAACCGAATTTTATTAATATTCTACACTGTTCCCTCTACGCCCTGACAATTGTGTTCCGCCTGATTTAATCCCATGTACTCCTAATTAATTCTAGAACGTCGTGCGCGTTCCGATTTAATTAATTAAATCTAATTTCCGCCTTTGTGCAATTTTCTAATTATTGGGGAGTTTTATGCAAAAATGCATCGAGGCGTCCCCACAATTGGACAATTCATGAAGAAACCTATTTTTCCCTTCACGTAAATTTTTTCCGTAATTTTTAGCATGTGCAACGTGCACATCGCCTCCATTTATTTTAAAACCCCATCCTTGCATTTTAAATCATGTAATCTCTAGCCCAACACCCTCATGCAAGCCCGAGGCCCAAGCCCAAGGAATGTTGACTAAGCCCTAATTCCTAGGTCAACCCAAACCAAACTTTATAAGTATAAATATTCCTTTCTCTTACTTTTCTTTACTTTCCCAACACCTTAAATGTCTTCATAGCCGACATCATCCCCATACCCCCTGTTCACCGTCCACCCTTCCCTTCCTTCGTCGGAGTTCAGATCCGCCGCCGGACCAGAGCTCTCCGCTTTCGCCTTCCTCCACCAAACTCTGGCCTGCCCCGACCTCGACCTCACCCACATCACCGCGTCTCACCGCCGATCCTGAACCCGTCGACCACTGAACGAGCATCGACTCGACCTCCTCCGGCCATCCCGGTCATCCTCCCCGAGCGCGACTGAACCGACGACAGCTCGCCTGAACATCGACAGAAGCAACCTCGACGCCTGAACCGCCGAGCCGGACCTCCCTCTCCACTCCATGTCAGCACCGTCTCCTCCACCTCCATCTCCGGGGAACCTCCACGTCGAGCCACACCACAATCATTCCTGACTTCCTGTCCTTCGTCCTCCTCCTCCTCGACAAAATCATTACAGCAGCCATTGCCGCACCACCAGTTCGACCACCACTGCCACCATTCTGTGTCCTTCCTCCCGACTTCCTGTCCTTCGTCCTCCTCCTCCTCGACAAAATCATCACAGCAGCCTTCCCTCTCCTTGCTGACCCCCTCATTTCTTCTTCCTGGCCGGACCACCCCCTTCGCTGGCCGGACTCCGCAACAGCCACCACCCTATCATCATTATCACTTTCTCACCACCATCATCCCTAAACACCATCACCACCATGGTCATCACCCCATCATCATCATCGATACTCTTCATCATCATCCCCTCCCATCATCAAACAATCATCACCACCTCAAGTAATCACACTCATCATCATCACCGTCGTCCTCAACATCGTCATCATCGTCGTCAACCTCACAGTCGTACCGTGCACGTACCTCGAGGTATGAACCTGTCTGTCATTCCCTTTTATGTATGTTTGGGTGTGTTTCAGTAGGACAGTAGCATTTCGTTACCACGGTTAGTTTATATTGGACCCTGATCCGGTAAACCCGATGCTGCGTACACGAACTCGTACGCGTATAGCATTCAGCTTGATATACCTACATATATATTTAGTATATGCATACTATTCAACCTCGTATACGTATAATTATTGGATGGTATATATATATATATTTGATATATATGTATATTGTAATTAATTATATGCTAATAATAATTAGGACTAAATACGTTCAGACTATACGACCCTAGGACACCGTGGACTGTCCCGTACTTACCTTGACCATGTTGACTCTAAGAACTTATAAAATTCCTGCCTTGCGTACTTTAACGTACTGGCTTAGACATCTGTCAATCGACTGTCTGACTGTGTACAGCACTTAAAGACCCACACCCGCGTAATTCAATGCGTAATTTATCCGTGTTAGGTGACTAGTGCCACCCCTAGTGTACCCCCTGAGTCCAGTGTAAATATTGTTGTGTGTGTAATGACTAATGATTTATTTACATTATATTATATGTACATAGGATGTTGGATTATTCTGCGCGACTTTTGGAGCAGGTTATTGGTACATCGCAGTCTTCTGGCCAGGCAAGTATACCTTGCCATTGTACTATTATTTTTATTCCATATGTTGCATGCATCTTTATTTTCTGTCTTTTCATATATTTTAACTATTATATAAAAATGCGCACGACGGTGTCGTCGCGGTATGTTTTTATTTATGTATTTGCATTGACTTGTTTATGAGACTACCCCATCATCATGTAGCATCTTTAGGTTTATTGGCCGTGACACAGTTGTTACACGAGTTGTGAGTCTCATGTAGATCATGGACTTGCGTGCAGGTTGGCCTCCTGTACGTGTGGGCCGTGCGTTAGGAGTAACTGCTGTTAGAAACTTTGCATGCTAGTAGACTTGGCAGTTATTAGAGGTATTATCGTGTCATGGATGTGACATGCTTAGAGCATGGGGTGGGGAGAACAACAAGTAAGGCGTGTGGGCTCCGTTGCACTTTCCTTGTGTAACCCGTACGCTCCGTCGGAGATGCGCGGTCATGATGACCCCTATATATACTACTTGGCGGGCCTCCGGTGTTCGAAAGGCGCTGTGCCTTTGTAGGCCCCTGGATCTCCAAGAGAACTATGCCAATCCTATTTTAGCCAGATAGCCCACGCGTTGGGAAAGTTGTTCTTAAACTGCATTCACTTTAAACGGTTAGGCGACCCATTGGATATTTATTTCAGTACTTTATTGGCATGTGTTTAAGTATCTTGTTATGTCTCTCTGAGGACCTGGTCCGTTGCCAGGTGTACCTGTTCTTGAGTATTTGCAGGAGCGCAGATTTGGATGGTTGGGTATGCTTCGTGGATGTCTTCTCTTCGAGCCGTGATTGATAGCTGGTACTTATATTGTTTGAGTGAGTGGTACTTATATTGTATTTACTTTTCCCATTTGAGTTGGTAGTGGATTTGTTTCCATCCAACTATCATCCTTAGATACTTCTTATTGAGATCTAGTTTCATAGATACTGTTTATTTATTTTTATATGATTTTCATGGATGAGATCTAGATTATACCCTGTGACTTGTGACATATGTTTATACCACTTGTGGATTGATATTCATATTACAGCGTACGTGTGGATTTGGTTTCCATATATTGGAGTTGCCATATCCATGCGGCTGGCATGCTTACGTGTTCTAGTCCTACGTATTTTTGGGACTGGGGCGTGACAGCAATGGTGCTAACTCGCACCCAAGGTGGTTTGTGCTTTTGAAATATTAGTAAAGGATGTAATGTATTGATCGGCTATCTCATTTTGTATCTAATTTTGTAAGCCCGTGCGGTGTCCTTATTACTTTTGGGTCGAGAGTCTATAACCATATTTTCATTATCAATAAAGAGGGAACTTTATATACTCAATGTGTGATATCTTATTTGTGTACTCTATTGCATATGTTCTAAAATATATCATTATGTTAGGCCTTATGCACGCGCGCCTTACGTATGCACGGTATCACGCCTCGAGGACGATTATCGGTTTAGCAAAAATTGGGACATGACAATGACCCCGAGTCGATGTGCATGCGGTCTACCTTGATGGTCCCAATATACCCCGTATAGTACATGGGGTGATCGTTCTTGTTATTCTTTAACAACATGTTTTGTTATGAGAATGTGATATTCGGTACCTTCTCCAGCATACTATAGCAGTAGGGATATGCAGTTGCATTCTCGAATGGTGGCTTGACTTGAGCCAAGTACAAGTCAGCATTCTGCAATGTCTCATTCAGAGCTTCACAACTCTTTTTAGAGAGACGAAGGAGCTCAAAGAGTGACAACTTTGCTAGAGTATTGGCAAGTTGCGCCAATATATCGAAGTTGTAGGGCTTTTCTTGTCCCTGAGTTGTGTCCTTTCGTAGGGGTTTGTCAAAGCAAATCTTCTTTGAATTTGGTTGTCTGCCACATGAGGATAGATAGACTCGGATCAGATGCTACTGGAGTTATGGGTACAACGGTTGGAGTCTCACCGCCCTCGGAAACTATATCATAGTCCCGCTGGTAGGTTTAACCTGATCTAGTTGTTCATGCCAAGGCTTCCTTGGTCTAGGGAGAGATCATGTGACTAGACTTGGGCTTCTTTCCCTTAGACTTGGCGGTGGAAGCCGCTGCTTGTTGCGTCAAGTCTTGGACGAGGTCGGGGTGGACCCACATAATTTTGCCTCATGGTGTAGTGAGAGATACTAGTCCAATTGCTTGGTTGCAAGTCAAAGGGAGGTTGACAATCTCCATTGCTGCCCTAGGAATGGGGACAACACCGTCTTGGGCTTCTATTGCCGAGAAGGCACCAAATTGAGGGGACACTATGTTTGTAACTATCGTTTTATCTTTAAAGTCTAAGGTAAGGGCTTTGGAGTCGATCAACCACTAGATTTGCCTTTTCAATACGTAACAATTTTGTGTTGGATGGTGAACGTATCGGTGGTAGAGGTAGTACTTAGGGTTATCGACCTTATCTGCCTCCTTAGGAAGTTTGATGTTAGGTGGCTGAAGCTTGTTGCCGTTTATCAGCACTTTAAAAATTTTGACGACATCATTGTCATTGAAGGAGTAGGTCTCCTTCGGCTTGGACACTTCTGACGACTTATAAGTGGATGAGGGTGAGCCTTTGGACACATTGACAGTTAGGGCCAATTTGCCTTTACTGTCGCGGCCTTTATTATTGTTGAGGGTATGCTTTTCCCTATCATCGACACTGGGAAGATAGAGCCCTAATATGAGGGCATCTTTTATACTTTTCTTCGCAGCTTCAGCCCTAATGATGAATGCCGTCTATATTTTGAACTAATTGGGGCCCGTTTAGAGTCTTACTGCCGAATGCAGGTTCTTTTGGCAAGTATCCATCAACACAGTTTCAGGAGTACCAGGGGGTAGTCTCAATGCTGCCTGCTGGAAGTGCTCTATGTATTCACGTGCGGACTCCTTATTGCCATGAGTAATGTCCATTAAGGAGGACATAGTCATATCTATTCCTCTCTCATAGAACAGGAAGAGGAAAAGGAGTTTTAGGTCCTCGAAAGACTAAATATAATTACCAGGAGGCTACAGAATCACTCATAAGCGACTCCAGACAGTGCTCCCACGAACAAGTTAGTGAAAATGCATCATCCCACGGTAATTGCCCCATTGTAGAACGTAAGTGGTTCATATACTAGGGGGTGATGTTTTCCCCATTGAATGGGACCAGTGATAGTAGTTTATATTTGGGAGGATATACTAACATTGTTCTACTTAGGAGGATAGGGTTATCGTATCCTGAGCTTCTGAAGCACGTCTCGGTTGCCTCTGGCACCGATACGACCACACAAGTCTTGGAGGGTCTCCTGAATGTCGTTTATCAAAGGAGGAGTAGATAATTGAGGCACAGTTTGGCTTCCTGCAATATGAGGAGCATGATCGGGCATATTGGATTCCTCATTGGTTCCTGGATCCTGACTTACTTATCCCAGAGTCCGTGGTTGAGATGGGACCATATTTGCCTTAAGGTCCAGTACCGTCTGAGTTAGAGTCTGCATTAAGGTGCTCAAGGTCTGCGTCATGGCTTCGAGTACTTTAAAAATTGTTGATCACTGGATCTTGTGTCATGATCTTCTCCTGCTTTATATACTGGCATTACGTAGGGAGAGATGGACGGGATTGTGGATGCCTCGCTTTTTGCCTCTGATACCCGAGTCCCATTATCCTCAGGAAAGATGAGCATTGTTGCATCATCTTCGGAACTCGGTGGATTGCTACCCCCAGCCTTGACTGCAGCATCATTCTGGCGGTCATGACTACCCTCAGGTGGGTTGTCGTATGTTCATTGGGATTCACTATGCTCCTGGAATAAAGGATTAGTGTGGAACACCAAAGGCTTGTTAACCCCAGCTTTTGTTCTTAAATGGGTACCCTAGAAAACCCCCTCGGTGGGTACTGATAGCTTAGTGCCCTTCTGTCAATTCCTTGATCTACTAGCCGAGACCGGCCGGTTGGACGAGTTTTTCTTTGTAATTTTCTTCATAGAAGGAGACCTCCATGTTGAGCAACATGAGGCAAAGGGTAGTTCCTCTTCCTTCTCGTGTATTTATTTTTTAAGGCACTGTCAGAGTGATATAATTGATTGCAATCGCTGGAAAATCAACTGTCTAGCTAGCAGAACTGCTGATTTGGCATAGCAACATTGATAATGATGCTGGAACACGTATGTCCAGGAGGGGACACTTTGTGTGCAGTGGTTAATTCTCTCTTCTTGTGCTTGTGAATAATCACGTTACGCAGGTCAAAAGAGGGAAGCTTCACTTTTATACCCATTTCATGTGCTCGGCTAAACCTCGTGCATGAGTGTGAAAGTGAACAATTAGCTCCCTGACACAGTTCCTATGCAGAAACTGTACCCAAATTGTTTGTGGAAGACTTAATATGAGATAGCCCCACTTTATGCGCTTGGCCAAGCTGGGCGCATGGGTCTATCATCGCATTGTTTGCTCCCCGACTTGGTTCTTGCACGTCTACTGCACCCAAGTGGTCTCCGAAAGACTTTGAGGGTTGTCCCACTTCCATCGAATAAACACATGGACTAGCCTTATATAATTTTCCATCAACAATAATACGTGTAACAACCAATGGCGCATGTTTTGGTGGACTGGTTGCGCAGCCCCTCGAGCGCATATGGCTTGAGCTGCTTTGACCTTCTTTGAACCAGCGCTCACTGGTGCATAGTATAGAGAATCCATATTTCCCCATTTGCACTCAGCTGAGTCATAGGGTTGGTGCTGTGGGAGTCCCTGTGAAAGATAGAGTCTCGCTTGGACTTTGCTGCATGCAAACGACTTCATGCGTCTGCAGTTTGATGCAGCGTGTCTTCTCTTCTGCATATCCTACTATGGGCATATCTCCTGAGATTCAACATCATTCTTCTCAAGAGTTGCCACAAAAACGAAGACAGGAGCCTCATGCTTATCCTCAGCAGCGGAGGGTGACAACGCATCATTCGCAGACTTCGGGTGTGACACAACGACCTTGGCAACCTAAGTCTTACGGGTTTTGTGAGGTCTTGTGGGCCTCGATGTGGGACTTGGCTTGTCCAGCGTTTCTTCAAATGCTTGTTGGTCGAAGCAGACAACCAATATTTTCTGGATTGAACCCATCTTGGTCACGTCGGACTGCGTCACTAACTTCCCGTCCGATGAGAAGTTCGTCCCCAGCAGAGTTGCCATTCAGATAATCCCAAATTGAATAACTGGAAAGTTATGTAAACTTTTGTATTGATTTGAGTACAACAGAAGATGTACAAAGAACCCTAGCGCCGAGGGCTCTAAATACAAGATTTAGAGATCTAGAAAAGTGTGACGATGGAGATCGAGCACTACAACTGACTCCTTTACTCTGTTGATGATCCGGTGACCAAGAAAGACTGTAAAGTCTCTGGGCGTTTGAGTATATGAATCACTGTGCGCTTCTCTATCCCTCCATACGTATGTAGGAAATGTCTGTCCCCGCTATTTATAGCTTGTAAAAGATAATGCATGCGCATACATATGTGCAATTTTTGTGCCATCACATAATCCTCTCCAACAGAATACGGTTGTTGTCGGCGGGCGCATGCTTTGCTATAATTTACATATGGCAACAGTTAAGATCTGGCTATGATCGAGATCGAGGATTATTGATATCCCTTATCAGAAGATCTTTAGTTGTTAGTAACTGAAATATCAAGCTGTGTGGATTCGCATGGGTATGCTACCGCATGGGAAGTATGGGATGCTACCGCATAACAAGTCTGCCGCATGGGAGGTATGGGAACGTTGCCGCATAACAAGTATGCCACATAGGAATACTGTCGCATGGGAGGTATGGAAACGCTGCCGCATAACGAGTCTGCCACATGGGAACACTATCGCATGGGAGGTATGCACTTTTTAGGAAGTGTACGATCTATTGACACAGTTGTCAGTAGTTCGCCCTTTTACTGTAGAGCACTAAAGTATGGTGGAACATGGCTTAGTCCATATAGGGTATGGCCAATCTATGTTGCATGACCTCTAACTGCCTTTGGCGCATAGATTGTTTCTTTAATAGCCCTTGCCGCATGGTTCTTAACTACTCTCGTCGCATCAGGACTGAGTTGCCTTTGGCGTATGGTTCATAATTTTCCATGCTTATACAGTGGGAAAAATAGTTATGGGTTCTTAATATTAGTTAAGGTATTAGTGAGATATATTAGAATATGCTAAGATATTATAAGTTATTGGTATTTATGAGTCTATTTAGTATTTATGATATCTAATATATCGATATTTACTAATATGACCTAGAAAGCCAAGATTTAGCAAGGTATTAACTATTATCACTCCATAAGCCAACTTGATAGGTATTCGGGAACACAAATTTGGATATTGACCTAGTTTGACCATAGTGACATGGAATTGACATAGAAACTTAAACTAGAGTTACTTAAGCATGTTTATGATTTTAAAACACATGTTAATATGATAATTCATATATAGATCACTTGGGCTCTAGTTCAGACACTAATTTGTATTCATTGCTTAGGACCACATGCGAGTACATTATCTGATAGTTTCCTTTACTTGATAATTACTATGATACATATATTTAGTAATGTTATACTTGATTTCTGACACGATGGTGCATGGATTGGTATATATATTGGATCCTCAGTTATGAGATATTATATTATTTATCGTATTGATATTAGATATTGTACATCGTATTGTTATTAGATATTGATTATTGTATCGTAACGTGTCATGGTTGGATCCATTATACTAGTTGGGGTGGAGAAGTGCTAGCTAGATATGTGATCTTATCCCTTAGACATTTTAATGTTAATCATACACCTCATGTATGATTAACAAGGACAGTAGCTTTCTTACAAGTTTCCAAGCCGATCGTATATCGAAACTAGTATTTTTAAAACATATAGTTTGTTACAGTTATTCCTTGGCTACTTTATACTTATTGAGTTATACCTTAGTTGCTCTGTCTATTTATTTTATTACCTGATATGCCATATCGTCCTTGTTTACCTATTTCTCATAATCCCATTGCCATGATATACTGACAGTACTACATTGCTCATCATGTATTATATTCACTATTACTATTTTATAATCTTTATCATTTAACTTGAACTGCTATTGGAGTTGTGCTCATTCCATCTTGACTAGATACTAATTTTAGGAGTTATGCTCTACGATTCTGGACTTCAGAGTGATGCAATAGTCATGATTGCTCTTGCATCGCAGATCATAAGGTGACATCTGTTGAGATTTAGACTAGTATTTATCATTTCCATAGCATGTTTTGGTTTCTTTCTTTTAGATTATTGGATTATCTTTATTATTCATTCTTCCTTTAGAATATTGTGATTGGGTACATGATAAAACTAGTTGTATTAGTTTGATTCTATTGAGGACTAGACAACGTTCTATCATCGCTGCTGTGGCATAGGCTGGACGTACCCACGTACTCATATTCCGATCATCCGGGTTCGGGTCGTTATATATTTTATGGTGGTCCATTCAGGTCTTATCTTCGCAACTAGTGCAATGTCATGGTAGTACTTAGGCTTAGTCGTACTACTGTGAGCCTACGATAGTTTATGATTGATGAATTATAAGAAGTATGGTAATCAATCATAGATTAGGATTTCTTAGAAGATTCATAGTATGACCCTTGAGAATCTTACTATAAACCCTATTTTTGAATCTATTTCCACTTGTTTTATTTCACCTTCGCCTTGTACTTATTGGTTATTGAATTTGATTCTTGTATCGAGATAAATTTTATGGACTATATGAGGTATATTCTGATGACGTATTTGATGAGAACAGTGAGAAAGGTAAATATTTATCTTTATTATGGAGTCTAGAGTTTATCGTAGCCATACTAGCTGGCGTGACGAGAACGTAGAGACCTAATTTTGGATGTACATATCTTAGTTATTGAATTTAGAGTTTCTCACAGCCATACTAGTTAGCATGGCAGAGATTTTAGATAACATGATTATAGAGGTACATACCTTAGTTATAGACTCTATAGTTTATCATAGATATGCTTACTAGCATGGCAAATATTCTGGGTAACATGATTTTAAATAAATATAAGCGATTATCAGATTTTATCTTAAATTGGTTCTTAACATAAATCTCTGTCATTCTAATCTTATTATCATTACATTTTATTCCATCACCCTACTAGCTTAGGATATAGATATCTTTAGTTCAGTTTCTTATAGAGCTTCACCTTCATTAATTTATAAGACAACTTCCCTGGATAGTGTAGTAGTTTGGTAACTTATAGATATATTGGTGTCTAGTTGAGTATCAGTGTTGATTATTGGGAGTATAGCTTGTGAGTCTGAGATTGGTTCCTGGTTGGGTATATGAGCATTAGGTATCAGTGTATAAGTTTGTAGACAACTCATAATGTAGTACTATTTGTAACCATAGTTCTAAGGTAGGTGTCAGAGTATAGTTAGTAGTTGGTATCCTAGAGCATTAAGTGCATGTGTCCAGTATAGTTATTAAGGGTGCCTAGAGAGTGCAAGTATCCAAGGTGTATCAAGATTGGTGAGTAATAAGTGATAGGTATAGCATATCAATTTAGTATTAGTGAGTATTATTGTGGGTGATAGTATTGGCTAAGTGTATCAGTGTAGTATGGATATAGGGTATGTAAGGGAGTATCATGAGAGTATGAGAGCAGGTGTTCAAGGCAGTGTAAGAGGGGTCTATCTAGGCCATTTGTGGCACAATTATCCCACATTATCAGAGGGAGACACCCCAGCATGGCAGAACTTTTGTGATGACTGTCAAGGGGACTGATGCCACATCTGTTGGGTTAGCAGGTTCAGTTCTTCTCCTTTCCTTTCCTTCTTTTTCATCTATTAATCTGTGTGATTCTTAGTATCTTATAGTTTACATTAGTAATTTTATGCTATAGTATAGTTAGTAGTAAACCCTTGATAGATACTGCAATATCATGACATATATAGATCATAACCATGCATGTTTGATAATAATGAATAATTTCTTCCCAATAGAATTGTATGTTTGTATGATTTTTGATAGCACTTTCTTTGGCCATGACTAGATGGCGGTTTTGACCATAGTGGGGACTATGAGAATATGTTATGAATAACTAGAAAAGAGGAGACGAGATGTGTGAGTGATACCTTATCTTTTCAACCATGATTTATTTTTCCATTTTGTGCCTACTTCCATATTTTAATTTTGGGGACAAATTTTTTCTAAGAGGTGTAGAATTTGTAACCACTACTTCCACTTGTAGGGGTAATTTTGTCATTTTACTATTGTTTATCAAATATATAGTTATAATAATATTAGTGTTAGTTAGTATGCTTGCTAATTAGAATTATTAAGTGTTAGTTAGTGCTAATAGTGTTATTTATGACTTTAGTTAATTAGAATTAATTAGTTAGTGTCATGGATATAATATTCTCTATTTAGTTAGCTAAGATGCTTGCCATAACTAATTAGATGCTTTCCTAACCAAATAGATTCCATTCGTGACAAGTCTAGAACCTAATTAGAGAGTGGAGAGGGGAAAATTGAGACATTTTATCACCATCCCTATAAGCCCTAGTGGTCGGCCCTAATTAGAGCTAATCCCTCTCATTTGTTAATCATACATTAGCCCCATTCTTCCTCAAGCTTCTTCTTCTCCCAATTTATTCCATTTCTATACCAATTTCTACTCAAACTATTTCAATTCTCATTCATTCTCATTACCATGAGGTCTAGAGCATTGGAGATCATAAGAAGGACCATTAAAGAGGAGCTAGCTAGGAGATTGTGCCCATTTTCAATCATTGTGTCCATTTGGAGGAGTTTTATTGGGATCCAAATTCCAATAGGTATAAATTCCTATTTCCTATCAATTTCTATGTTAGAATACCAAATTTAACCTCTAGAAACCAACCCATGGGGATACCCAATCCCATTGGTGATAAATTAGGTGTTAGAAGGCCCATTTCTAATTGTTACATGTATTTTTGTGAGCCATTTGGTGGAACTACAAATTTTTTTCCACTAAGTATTTGTGTGGTGTCCCTTTGTTGATATTGGTGTCTAATTGGGTTTGTGTGTGTGTCCTTCTGTCCACAATTAGATATGTAGAGCCCGTTTCATGATACGTATCAGTGGTTTTGGTAATTTTGGGGTTTTCGACCAATTGGTGTTAATTCATCTTATTTTACAATAAACTTGGTTACAATATATATATATATATATATATATATATATATATATATATATATATATATATATATATATATATATATTATGTTTTATTTGATTTTTGTAGTAGTATCATGATGGTGTAGTATTGTTGTATCATAGAGTATCTTGGTGCCATGGTGTGGTGAAACTAGTGTACACATGAGGTGTTTGTTATTTGGTTATGTTAGTGTGTGTGCTAGTATAGAGCTAGTGATAGTATATTATATTGTGTGCGTATCATGGGTTGAAGTATAGAGTTTATGTGTTAGTATTGAGAGTGTTTTAGTGTATTGTAGAGAGTGTTCTAGAGTGTTTGAGTGTGTATATATGGGGTTTTAGTGAGTGTGTCTATGCATATGTGTGTGATATGTTAGATTGGTACCATAGAATATTTTCTAGGTGTGCTCCTACCTGCAGCATAAGGAATAGCTTTAAGTGTAGTATGCGTGGGACAGTGTGTCTGTGCATGTGTGCTAGGTACACACAACTAGTGTAGCAATTTATAGTTTACAAACTTTGGGGATAACAGCAGATAGGTGCTTGCTGTATCTGAGTTCAGGTGAGAGTGTGTTCCAATTAGAAACAGTGTGCAGTGAGAGTGGTGTGGATAATTTATATTGGTAATATAGTGTGAGGGGAGTGCTTTTGGTGTGTGTGCTTGGTTGAGTATTGTGCTTATGTATCAGAGTGTGTGTGTTAAGGGTGTATGGCTGATGGTAGTTATAGAAGTTAAAGAGAGGGGGAGTCGAGGACTGCTAGTGCAGTTGAGGAAGGAATAGGTAATTACAGTAGCAGTAGATGAGGAGAATAGGGTGCTGCCTGGGCATGCAATGAGCACTATATTAATATGGGAATATGTAGGCACCTTGGAGGGGTGCACAAGCCTGTGTGCTGGCAGGACAGTAGATTGCTTTTGGGGAGCAGGCATATTGCATTGCAGCATGCTGGTATGCACCATAGTAAAAATTTGTAGTTAATATATATGGAAGGATGCAATATGGAGGAAAATAGTGGGTTCGAGAGATTGCATGTAGTGACTACAAGGAGGAGGAGTAGAGGATTGCAGCAGACATGGCATGCTGCAGGTCTTGCAGTCGGGAACTACATTCTTGTAAGGTATGTTCCAATGTGTAGTTCTTAGGTACTGATGTGTGGGAACTGTGTGGAATACAGTTTTGAGTGTGAAGGTGTCTTGTGTTTCTAGAAATAGTAACTAAGGGTATTAAAAAATGGTGTGTCAAATAGAAAGAATTGGATAGCTGAACAGAGTGTGGCGTAGTATGGAAACTCAAGGATACAAGAAAGTGTGTTGTTGTCTATGTGTGTGTGATTAAGTGTGCACCATATGGGTTGAAGTATGGGTAACAATGAGTGCATCTACTACCAGTATGAAGCATAGGTGCATATGTTAGTGAAGGTAGTATCAAATGAGGGTTAGAGTTTGTGAGTCCAGTCTACCAAGGGTAACCATGAGTTTGGGTTAGTGTATAGGTAAGTGTGGGTATCATGGTTATGGGTACCAAGATACTAGTTTAAGTAGTACTGTCACTATCATATTTCTAGAATAGGGATATTTTTTTATTTGTATTATTTATTATTGATATATCTTTAATTCATAATAATTGATATATATATATATATATATATATATATATATATATATATATATATATATATATATATATATATATATATATATATATATATATAAGATGGTTGTATGTTAGCCCCTAAGTTAGACTAGTTGTTATTGAACCTAAGTGAACCCAACTAGACTTGTCATGACCATTAGTGCAACACATTTGGTTTAGTTATGGTTGACCAGTTATAGAAGAGGGAATAAGTCAATAACCCCTTGTAATTAAATTAGAAACCCTATAGTTAAAGAACACTAATTAATTTTTATCATGACAACCCAATGGGGATATTGTGGACTTTTTGCATCAACCCAACCCTACGGTTAAGTGGCCAACCCTAATATAGGGGGGGAAGATTCTCTCTCCGCTTATTCTTCATCCAAATTATTTCCAAATTGGTGTTCTTCCCCAAATTAATCCATTTCTCCACTAAATCCCACCAAACCACTTCCAGTCCCTTCCCTAATCATCATCAAGGAGCACTAGGAGCTTAGATTGCTAAAAGCATTGGAGGAGAAAGAGTTTGGCTAGGAACTCATTTCCAAATCGTGTCTTTTTGAGTTTTCATTGGAAATCCATCTCCCAATAGGTAAAATTCTGAAATTTCTCTTTAATTAGGTTCTAATTGTTACATTTAACCATTAGAAATCCACCCATGCATTAGGGCTACCTATAGGAAGAATAACTATGTTCTTATGACCCATATTATGACTTCTACATTGAGTTTTGTGCTCAACTTAAGAAAAATCCAAATTTAGGACACCAAGTATTTGTCTTTGGGTTAATTATGTCTATTTGGACTCGTATTGGTTGTATGAGGGTAGCTAAGTGTCCATAATTGGATATAAGAAGGCCGTATCAAGATACGGTTGGTATTTTGGGGGTTGTGCTCAATTGCTATGGATTTTTCATTAATTACACCATACTTAGTGATTATAATTATTTAGATATCATAAATCATATATGTGATGGTTTATAGGTTGTTTGATGTGTCATAAGAGGGATAATATGGATATTGTGTACATTTACTTAGTGCACTTTAAGTGTTTGGGAATTGGTTATAATAGTAAAAGTGTTATAAATACTTGGCATCCTAATGACCGTGTTTATATGCTTAGATGTGTGATGGTGTTAGTGCTTTATTAGAAGTATAGGTTATGGGAGTTTATGACTTAGTGTCTAGTGTGTTGATAAGATCTGTTGGGTATTAAATGACTGATACTCATGTATCAATATATGGTAACTTGGGTATGCAGGCATCGAGATCAGGTAGGTGAACTTGTGCACATGTGCCAAACATTATATTAGTTCACAGTATGTTTAGTGGTACCAAGTGACTGATACTTGATAGTAGTAGTCACTGCTGGTAGTCACAACAGATGGGGATGAGGCTTGGTGCAAATAGCAGTCCCAATTCTAAGAGAGCGGGCTTGAGCACTAGATGATTGTGCAGTTTGGGTGCCTGCAAAGATGTGTGGGAGTTGTTGTTGTGTGGTGGGTGTGACAAGAAGAATCAAAGGGGTATCAAGTGTTAGCTAACAACAAATAGGAGGAGTTGGGCATTCAGTTTTGCAGGTAGAAGAGAGTTAGTAGTGAGCAAAGTATGGTGTATTAGAGATATGAGTAGTCAGAAAACTGCACCAGGCTCTTGAGCATGCTCGAGAGCAACTCAGAGCAGTTGGGAAGTGTCAATGGATCATGGATAAGCAATTGTGTTGAGTACTTTTTTGTAGTTTGAGTATCAGTTAGGATGGGCATATTAGGAGGAACTTAAGTACCAAATTGTGCTTGGTGTAACAGTGGTTGAGGTTGAGTTTTTGTTGTTAACAATTTAAATTCTAGAGTGCTGTGAGGACAAGTATTACTTATACTTGTGCTCAGTTCAGTTAGTCAGTGCAGATCAATTACCTTTGCCAAAGGAAGAATGGTTTACTTGGGTGTGCAAATCTAAGGGAGTTCCAGTATGAGCTTTGACCTGCAGTTGCAGGTATCAACTACAGGAAACATGCTTGGTAAAGTTCAGTTGAGCAATATCGGTAACTAATGTTGGAGGCTTAGTTTAGCAGTGCAGGTGAATTGTGTTGGAGAGTGATGATTGGTCTTAGACAGAGGTGTGTGAGCTATGGGATGATGAGATCAAGTATGATTTTAGCAGTTGTATCAAGGTCATGAGTGTATGAAGGTATTTAGTAGTAGTTGACTTAGATTTGTATCAGTATAATTTAAGGTTATAGATTAGAGTTTTAGTTATGGTAAGTGTTATACAGTAAGGTATTAACTTGGTACTATATTTAGGAGTTATATATATATTAATAGTATCTAATAAGTTAATATTAGCCAAGTATTAGTAGTACTAACTAGTATAAGCTAGGTAATAACTAGTATAAGACTAATATTGACTAGATTGACCTAGTTTGACTAGTATGACCTAGAAATGGCCTAAAAATATATCATATTTAGACTCATTTTAACTTATTTATCATTCCAATACACAAATGACATGATATTCATATATAGGTTTGTGTGACACCAGCTCGGATACCGATTTATACCATTTGCTCAGGACCACAAGCGAGTTCATTCTCTGACAGTTTCTATTATTTTTAATGATTACTATGATTCTAGTTTGTAGTGTTATACTTTATTCCTGACACAGTGGTTACATAGGCTAGTATCATAGATAGCTGTCATGAGGAGTCATGATTTGATCCATCGTACTAGCCAGGGATAGAGAAATATTAGCAAGTTATGTGATCATATCCTACCTTACATGCATCATAGCTCACCCCACATATTGCGTAGGGTGTAGCCTAACCATATTACATGTCTCATAGCCTATTATATATGATTAGCCCGAATCTTGCTCACATCATAGATAACCAGATGATAAGTCTGACCTCACATGTATCATAGCCAATTATATATAACAAGCCTGATCTAGTCCCACGCCGATCACATAACAAACTAATATGTTTAGGCACATAGTAGTTGTTCATCTCTCTATTCTAGTATTTCTATTCCTCTATTTCTAGTTCAGAGATTGCTAGTATTCAAATTTATCTATTTTTACTGCTTACTATTACCAGTGTACTCATTGCTAGTTATTTCTCTATGATATGATGATTGTCTCTCTAGTCTCCTTATATTTCAGTATTTTATTCCATCATGTATATTCCTTACTCACTGCTTTATAGTTTTTATCAATTTAATTGGTATTGCTGTTAGTTTATGTGCTTCGCTCCAATCCTGACTTGATAACATTTTTCAGAGAATCTTGAGGACTTTTGTCCCATATACTATAGACCGGGAGTAGACGAGGGTTACATCCAGGAGCATTAGGAGGATCCCGTTCCAGTAGAGGATCCATTAGTAGAGCCTAGCATTTATATTGTATTAGGATTATTCCACTTTGAGATATTCTGAGTTGTACTATTTGAGACTTATGTTGTATTTGAGTTAGCTAGACTCTTAGACTTATTGTTATTGTTTGAGATAGTTATTTCTAGGCTTGTGTTGGAACTTATTTTATATTATTTTATATCTTTATCATGCCATTCATCTTCCTATAGATTTTATGATGATTGAGTATTGGTTGCAACATTACTTTTATATTTATCTTGTCCTCCTTATAGAATTAAGATTATTGACAGGTTATATATTATTATGTTATAGATAGTATTATGACCTAGACAGCATTCTACCGCCGATACTGCGACGTAGGCTGGACGTACCCACGAGACATGCCCAATTTTTGGGTACGAATCATGACAGTACCTTAGTATTAAGTTACTAAGACATGGATTAGTAGTTGAGGTAATGAGTATTAGTTAAGGTAGTAGTGAGATATATTAGAATAGGCTAAGATATTCTAAGGTATTGGTATATGTAATGACCCGTTCCGTTCAAGCGGACAGCCAATTCAAGCGGCGCAAGTGCAACAAGCCGACCCGCTTTGCTCAGCGAGAAGACCCATTTGAGATAAAGGATTTCCAGACTTGGCCCTTCAGGAGTTTAGACTTAGACTTTCAAAGGCTCACTCAGAGTATCGCTCGATCGAGGCAAAATATCGCTAAGGTGGGTGGCTACAATGAACTTGTCTTTGCTTAGCCAGTATACTTAAAATATGGATGATACATGCTAGTCGCTAGGTGAATCACCCCCTTCATGCTAATACAAAATACAATGCACCTAGCTAAGGGAAAAATCCTAATTTGTATTGGTTGTGTTAGAACATGAAAATAAAACTTTGCTTATAAATGGACCCTCGCATGCAACCTTTGCCTTATGCAAGTAGACCCCGCTATGCCTCGAGTAGATCGATATATATATATATATATATATATATATATATATATATATATATATATATATATATATATATATATATATATATATATATATATATATATATACTCTTCGTAGTGCACTGCTTTACTTGCTTACACTGTACGCCCATAGATTATGTTACTCGTTATATCCCTTTACGGTTTTACTCCTCGCTTTACTTTAGACCCATGCCAACATAAATACTTATGTCCACAAAAATAAAATGCTTGCCTGCTTATATGTTAACTTGTACTCGTTGCCTCGTTCTAATGCTTGACATAATGAAACTTATGTTACAATCAAGTAACACTATCACATACCGTGCATGCATCTAGTTAGCCAGAAAACTATCAAATAGTCCTTCTCTGCAATATGAACCTGCAAGTATCCAGTACCGTTTGGCTGCCAAGGAAATCCCTGAACCAAGGGAATGCATCAAGTCAAGCTGAACACTGAATGAGAATCATGTCAAGCAAATCAAGAATCACAGCTCATGGAGCAATGCTCGTTTAGAACAAGAATCAAGAATTAACATGTCATATTGTGAATTTGGAAGACCCAAGACTTGCATGTCGTGGACAACTTGTTAACAAGTGAGATTTTTGAATCTTGTTCCACGGACGGTCTCCGGGGTACTGGGGCCGATCAGATCCTGATGGAACTCAAACAGTCTTTCTCTTGTCTAGCAGGATGGCGTGTGCGCTTCACGCTGCACTATTCTCGCTATAAGACTGATAGTCTCTTATACTGGGCGGGATGGCTTGTAGCATACCTTATACTTTCGTTGTATTTTATCCTCATCAATAACTATAAGTCATCCTTTATGGCTATGCCAGCGACTCCTGTTCATATAGATAAGCCATCCTCGCTCAGCGGCAACCCGCGTGCGAGTCATTGCATCATACCCAGAAATTGAAAACACCTGAACGATTATGAGTATAAGTCATCTATACAGATTGAGCAATCTGAGTAATCTATTGAATACTTGAATATCCAATACAATACACCTGATAATCCGTATAACTCGTGCACCCAAAACAACACCTCGTACATGACACTTGTGTTTACTTATTTAATTGCCCCTGAATTTTATTATAAATGCTCTTGCTTGATTTAACTTGGTTTGCCTTGGACAGGGAAGGATGAATGGTAAGTTGGTAAGTCTCATCGTGTTAATCTTATATTGCATGGTGCACTACCATACGAGTTAGGCTTTATATCATGCCCTAAAACTGATCCTTAGGCAAGATTAGAAACATAACTTAATAAATGGTGCACGGAACCTATATAACATGTTTGGATTTGTCGAGCGGGCAGGAAGCCTCTCCACTAGTGCATTCATATACTGATAACCCACAGGTTACTTGCAGGGTGCGGGAGAACCTCATTCGGTATGGATGCCTCCTTCGTTCGTGCTAAGGCATTGAGTTTGCTTTGGAGCCTTGGAGCGTTGCGTCCGGAGCTGAAGCATATATATAAAATATAATATTGGAACATCGCCTATGTATCATTCCATAAATGTAGCCACTTGGCACGCTTTTACTGTTTCAGAGAGAGAGGCTTGAGCGACTTGTAATTTCGGCCTAGCGCCGCTTGTAACACTTGTTCAATATCAATAAAGATCTTATTTTATTTCTATACTTGTGTTATTCAATACTTTTTCTATTGACGACTTTGTGAACTTATTACAAATTACTTGTGCATTTCTTATTCCACTACACTCGGACTATCTGTGCAACTCTGTGGCTTAGACATCTTACCGCCTGTTTGGATCATGGCCTTGCACGGGCGCGGCTTATGCTCGTGCGGCATTACGGCTTACGCTCAGTGATTCGTGTCTAGTGGGGATGGCCGATTACCTGCGAAAGATCGAGGAGTAACATATTGGTATCAGAGCATGGCTTTACGTTTTTAGACTTCTTATCGATCTTCTCAGTTTTGAAAGCTCGTTTTTGGGTTATGTGCATACTCTCTCTCTCGTTGACTCGATGGGATATTCCAAACAATGAGTCTAAATAATTTCAAAAGTGCATGTGAATGATATAATTGCTTATACGAAATTGTGATACAAAGGCCTTTGTGCCGACTTGTGTTAGGCTTGGTTGGAATTGACTCGTGCTAGAATTTTGCAAGTTATGTGCAAACCCGAATACCTATACATAATTTTCAAGCTAGTTAGTGTGCGGAATAGAATATCGTTCGAACGGTTGGCTATGCACATAGCCTTTCGACTAAGTTGTGTTGAGTATCGCGTACCAAGACCCTTTTGGTGCGAGCAAGTTTGCAAGCGAGACTGGGATATCGTTCAGATATGGACAAGTCAGACTTAGAATGGCGACCGATAGAAACATTATCAGATTATCGCTAAAGCGAACATAGAAAATCGTTCTTGGATTTTGGGAAATAGCTCGAACGTTATTTCGTGTCGGAAGATACAAATCAGATATGGTTTACTTGGATGAATATCAATAGGATATATAAGAGACTAAGATTTATCAGGCGATGCTAGGTATCGTACAGGAATGACTTGGTGAATATGCTAGCGATTGATGTGAACATTGGTTGAGGATTTAATCGGGTGACTCGATTCCTGAGTGGTGTATGGATCATTTAAAAATATCCAAACGGATTCAAAGGTCTCGGGCGATAGTTGGATTGAACGATTTGAGAATGTCTTGAATAAATGATAAAGCTTATATCGAATAAGGATTCATGGAAATAAAGATATCTCGGGTAAGGAAACTTATTGGAAACTTGGAGGATCGTGCGAGCAATTTCGGATTGAATTAAACGGACTAAACATGAATACAATATCGCTCAAATAAAACTTAGCCCGGGAATGAACATTGTGGTTCGATGAAAAATATAAGCTATAACGAATTTGACCTGGAGTTTGGAACAACGATCTTAAATCTAGTTTAGAAAGATAACCTTCAAAATCAGTCCCAACCGAGAACGATTATCCCGTGGGAGTGCTGGCGTGGTAATTTTACGTACGGCGGGGATAATTGAACTCATGGGAACTTGTTCGGTGATTATTTTAAATAAACTTGATGAATGGAACATATCAAAAGTGGATAGACTTTGGCTTGGATATTAGATCTTAGTTGTTTGAGGAATGCCAGAAGTATACTATGGATTTATCAAACGGTAATATTGAAGTTAGATAATTTTGCTAGACGAATTATAATCACTGTATGAACAGACATGACTTGATGGATTTTATATATAACTTGGATGGAGCAAAGTAAAATGATAAGGTGTCTCGATCGTTTTAAAGATAACCATAACGTTCGACGTTCTTGTCTTGTGCGAACGTAACTCTATGCTCGTACATGTGTCATACCCGGATTAGGATAATTATCCAGCCGGAGTGTTGACGTGGTAATTTTACGTTCAACGAGGATGATCGAACTTGTGAAGACCAGAGCATGACAACTGATGGATCATCTTGACTTTTGGTTCGACATAATGAGACAAATTTGGAAATGCACGTGAATCAGAAGTATTTCAGGATAAGTTAGCCTAGAACCTGGAATAAATCACGCTTGATAGTTTCATGAATTAATATATAAATCTTATTGGACGACTTGGAGTTATAATCAAAGGTTTAGAATTGAATCTTGGCTTGGTGGTTTAGACTTAGAATGGATATATGGATACTAAAAAATATATCTTGAGGAGATAGACTATGCGAATTGCTAGGCTTGTCATACGACTTGGATATATCATGGATTTGACTGAACAGACTCAAACTTTTTACAAACGAATGTGTTATGAGAGTAGAATAATCCGTGCTCGATGTTTAAAAATTTGAGTGAAACAAGCTTGGGTAGAATATCCCGTGCAAATGAACAATGGTTTGAACTTAGAAATTGGGGCCAGCATCGTGCAACAAATTTGCACGAGGAATCGTGTGCTTAAACTTGTACCTATGATCTTGTGAGCTGACCTAGTAATTAGGCATACGACTCTGTGTCGAGTAAAGAACTTGTGTGGCTGACTTTAGCATATTGCTTGAACAAGCCATAGAACTGGGGCAACATGACTTAGAGTTAGACTTGGAACGGTAAGAGTGTGCTATGTTTGACCTGAACGAATAGATGCTAGTCGGTTGATCGGATATATCGTGCTTAACGATAGTGCAATGCTTGGTTTGAGTTAGAATGGAAATGACTTAGAATTTTATTGACCCTGTCAGAAGTATCCTTGTGATTTATGAGACGAGAACCCTTAAGATTTTCGTAAGTAGCTTGTCCGAATTCACTATCGCTAAGTTTGGTTGAATGCATATGTTTGAGGGATGCCTTGAACGTGTGTACGATCCAAGAATCAGTGATATGTTGAACTCGAGTGCAAAGACTTCGCTATCGCTAAGTTGGTTGACATGCATATGTTTGAAGGGCGCTTTGAATATGTGCACGATCCAGACTCGCGATATATTGATCTCGAATGCTAGTGCAAGTGAATATGTTAGATCTGCATGGACAAGTATAACGACTTGTATAAGTTTGCCTCAGCCATAGATAATCTTTCAAGATGGATTGTAACAGACCCCATGTTAAGAGATATATGTATCACGCTAAGGTGCTATAGAGACCGAGTCAGAACTTGGATTGAATGATAGAGTCATTCAATGAGACCGACCAAGCATACACGCAACACGGTATAAGGAACGAGTAGGAAATTGTGTTCGAACGGATCTAGTGGTACCGATTTCTGTGCTTGAGAAAGATTCGTTAGTGCGATAGAACAGCTTGTGCTCAGAAAGTCTTGAGGACAAGACTTTTTCTGAGTGGTGTATAATATAACGAACCATTCCGTTCAAGCGGACAGCCGATTCAACTGGAGCAAGTACAATAACCCGACCCGTTTTGCTCAGCGAGAAGACTCGTTTGTGGCAAAAGATTTTCAGACTTGGTCCTTCAGGAGTTCATACTTAGACTTTCAAAGGCCTGCTCGGAGTATCGCTCGACCGAGGCAAAATATCGCTAAGGTGGGTGGCTACAATAAACTTGTTTTTGCTTAGCCAGGATACTTAAAATATGGACGATACATGTTATTCACTAGATGAATCACCCCTGCATGCTAATAAAGAATATAATGTACCTAGATAAGGGAATAATTCTAATTTGTATTGCTTATGTCAGAACATGGAAATAAAACTTTGCTTATAAATGGACCCTCACATGCTACCTTTGCTTTGTGCAAGTAGACCCCGCTATGGCTCGATTAGCTTGATATATATATATATATAATATATATATACATACTCTTCGTAGTATACTGCTTCACTTGCTTACACTGCACGCTCATAGATTATGTTGCTCGGTATGTCCCTTTACGATTTTACTCCTTGCTTTACCTTAGACCCGTGCCAACGTAAATGCTTATGTCCATATAAATGAAATACTTTCCTGCTTATATGTTAACTTGTAATCGTTGCCTCATTCCAATGCTTGCCACAATAACTTATGCCACAAATCAGAAACATCTGAACGATTATGAGTATAAGTCATCTATACAGATTGAGCAACCTGAGCAATCCATTGAATACTTGAACATCCAATGTAACACACCTGATAATCTATGTAACTCATGCACCCAAAATAGCATCTTGCACATAAAACTTGTGTTTACTTATTCAATTTCCCCTGGATTTTATTATAAATGTTCGTGCTTGATTTAACTTGGTTTGCCTTGGATAAAAAAGGATGAATGGTAAGTTGGTAAGTCTCGCCGTGTTACTCTTATATCGCACGGCCCACTACCACACTAGTTAGGCTTTACATCATGCCATGAAAATTATCCTAAGGAAAGATTAGAAAGATAACTTAATAGATGGTGCACGGAACCTATATAACGTGTTTGGATTTATCGAGCGAGCGAGAAGCCTCTCCACCAGTGCATTCATGTACTGATAACCCACTAGGTTGCTTGCAGGGTACGGAAGAACCTCGTTTGGTGCGGATGCCTCCTTTGTGCGTGTTAAGGCGTGGAGTTCGTTCTGGAGCCTTGGACTATTGCGTCCGGAGTTGAAGCATATATACAGGACATAATATTGGAACATCGCCTATATATCATTCCATAAATGTAGCCACTTAGCACGCTTTTACTGTTTTAGAGAGAGAGGCTTGAGCGACTTGTAATCTCGGCCTAGTGCAGCTTGTAACACTTGTTTAATATTAATAAAGATCTTATTTTATTTCTATACTTGTGTTATTCAATGCTTTCGCCATTGAGGACTCTGTGAACTTGTTACTAAATCGCCTGTGCATTTCTTATTCCACTGCACTCAGACTATCTGTGTGACTCTGTGGCTTAGATATCTTATCGTCTATTCGGATTATGGCCTTGCATGGACGCAGCTTACGCTCATGCGGCATCATGCCCAAATGGGAAAGATCATCCCGCGGAAGCGTTGGCATGGTAATTCGTGCCTTGCGGGGACGGGCGACCTGCAGAAGATCGGGGCATGATAGTATATATGAGTCTATTTAGTATCATGATATCTAATATATATATATTTACTAGTATAACCTAGAAAACCTAGATTTAGCAAGGTATTAACTAATATAACTCCATAAGACAACTTGAAAGGTATTCAGGAAGCCAAATTTGGGTATTGACCTAGTTTGATCATAATGACATAGAATTGACCTAGAAACCTAAACTAGAGTTAATTAAGCATGTTTATGATTTCAAAACATAATTAAGCATGTTTATGATTTCAAAATACCTGTTAACATGATAATTCATGTATAGGTCACTTGGACTCCAGTTCAGACCCTGATTTGTATTCATTGCTTATGACCACATGCGAGTACATTCTCTGATAATTTTCTTTACTTGATAATTACTATGATATATGTATTTAGTAATGTTATACTTGATTCCTGACATGATGGTGCATGGATTGGTATACATATTAGATTCATAGTCATGAGATGTTACATTATTCATCGTATTGATATTAGACATTGTACATTGTATTGTTATTAGACATTGATTATTGTATCGTAATGTGTCATGGTTGAATCCATTATACTAGTCGGGGGTGGAGAAGTGCTAGCTAGATATGTGATCTTATCCCTTAGATATTGTGTAGACATTGTTAATGTTAATCATACATCTCACGTATGATTAGCCAGGCCAGTATCTATAGTACAAGTTTTCAAGCTGATCACATATCGAAACTAGTATTTTAAAACACATAGTTACATACAGTTCTTTCTTGGTTTCTTCATACTTATTGAGTTATACATTACTTGCTCTGTCAATTTATTTTTTATTACTTGTTATGCCATATCATCCATGTTTACCTATTTCTCATAATGCCATTACCTTCTTCATGCTACATTCACTATTACTGTCTTATATTCTTTATCATTTAATTAGAACTGCTATTGGAGTTATGCTCGTTCTATCCTGACTGGATAAACTTTTTAGGATTTATTGTGCTTTAGGATTCTGAACATCAAAGTGATGCTATAGTCAGGACTTCTCTTGCAACACGGATCATAAGGTGGCATCTATAAAGATCTAGACTGTGTTTCTTATTTTCGTATCATGTTTTGGTTTTATTCTTTTAGAATTTTGGATTATGTTCCTTATTCATTCTTCCTTTAGAATATTGTGATTGAGTACATAATAGAACTAGTTGTATTAGTTTGATTCCATTGAGGTCTAGACATCGTTCTACCACCGATGCTGCGGCGTAGACTGGACGTACCCACATACCCGTGCCCCGATCATCCGGGTGTGGGCCATTACAGGTTTTTATGGTGGCCCATACAGGTCTCATCTTCGCAACTAGTATCTACATTGATATCTGGATATTACTTCAGATATATTATAAGAATCCTCATTATGCTTTTGAATCTTGTTAGATTGATCCTTTTCAAGAAGATCTATTATTTTAGCCTTGATCTTATTATCAATGATGTCAGTAATCAGAGATTCTATTATCTCATATTTATCTTTTAAAGTTAATACATTTAAAGATAAACCATTTATTTTTACTATAGATTTATAGTAGTTGACATCATTTTTTATAACACATTCGTTGCATTGACAATTTGTGCCATAGATTTCTCCGGAGGAACTAGATTCATCATCTGATGAGCTTTCCTTATAGTTAGAGTTCACCAGTTTATAAAGAGTCTTTCTCAACCCTTCATCTTCGATTTTATTCAACTTCTGTTTCGTGTAGCATTTGCTAGCATAGTGGCCTATTTGCCACATTTATAATATTTTATTAATTTATTATTTAGGAAATACGACTTCCTAGAATAATTTTTACTTCTAGTGATGGTAGATTCTTGTCTCTTACTGTGTCTCTTGGAAGAGTATTTATTTTATTTATAAGGTTTCTGATAATCTTTAAAATCTTTAAAATATTTTTCTTTTGAATTAGAAGGTTTCTTAGAAGTATCAATTGCGAACTATTCGCAAAACTCTCCTAATTGCTTTTCTCAGTCAATTTCTAAAATTTTATTTGATTTTTTAGCTTTAAGTCATTACATAAAGCTAAACCTTCTTCTATACACTTGTTTATAAGATTTTCATAAGTGTATTGATCATAAGGGATTGACCCATTATTTTGGTTTCTTAATCCTTGCCTTATATTTTCAGCAAAGGGATTGGGAAGGCCATCGATAAATTTAGATTTCCAATAAGCATTTTAGCATCTCCCAATAGGATTACTCTACTTAGAATTATATCTTTATACCATCTAAAGTGAGTTAATGTGGGATATCTCAAATTCTGAAGAAGAGTTCTAACTCTCTCTTCATAGCCGATTATTCCACCTGTAAAAATATATTCTAATATTGTAACAATGAGGGTATAAACATCATCTTATTTTTGTTCATTGTTCTCAGTTTTAATGGCATTTAATATTTTTGTTCTTTGTGGTGCTGTTAAACAGTTATTCTACCAGCCTCGAAGAGTATCGGAGAAACCACAAGTGATAAATCCAGCAATATCTTTATCAGGATTGCTATTAACTTTAGCTATATTTGAATACATCATCATTCGATGTAATTGATCATGAATTTGCTTATCAGAAGCACCATCTATGTTCCATTCATAGATATCTCCACCACTATAATAATTTTGGATGATTGAATCATTTTCTTCATACAAGACATCGCCAGGAGTTAGTCTTTTATAGTAGTATTTTGTCAAGTTTGGTTTATTATACTTGACATGTTGTATCATATTATGGCTATTACCATAATTAATATTTTTGATCTTTTCATGACCATCATCATGATTTCTAAAAGATTTTTCTATTTTTTAATCAAAATTGGATTAATATTTTCCTCTCCATCTTCAATTTGACTATATGAAGATTCTGAAGAAACATCTTCTTCTGAAACCTCAGAAGTTGATTGAAAACTACAACTTTGCTTTCCAAGAACTTGTAATTTAGGTTCTTCACTAAATACTTTTCTTGCATGAGCTATTAGCTACTTTAGCTATTTTTTTCTGCATTAATAGTATGAAAATTATATTTTCTGAACTGAGGAATCATCTCAGTAATATCTTCACGTCATTGTGCACACACTTGCTCTTACTTTAGAATTCTTGTATCCTGCAGTCATTATTATCTTGCTTTTGATTTTCATGCATCTTTACCTTTATGCACCAGTTGATAAATATATACATATTTTTTTGTTCATACTTCATTTCCTTCACCTTGTGCTAATTGCTATAACTGCTTTATAGATTTTATCATTTAACTGGAACTGCTGTTAGAGGTGTACTTGCTCCAATCCTAACTGGATATATTTTTCAGAGGATCCGGAAGATTGGTGTCCGATATTTTATGGACCTCAGCCTGTCGATGGTGCAGACAGGGACCCCCGAGTTCAGGAGTGATTTCCGGGTTGGTAGGCGGGATCACTAGGACCTCAGTTATATTTATTAGCTTTTGGTACCGGATTTGTCCCCGGCTTTTGGTTTGAGACTTTGTATTATATTTGATTCAGGATATTGTTATTATTATTATTATTGTTGTTGTCTTTAGTAGGAGTTGTTGTTTAGACTTTGTAGTTGTTAGACTTTCTTGTTATCTTATCATGCTTAGATTGTGATTGAGTATTTGTATTATCTTTATCATATTGTTCCTCTGTTTGGAGTTGAGATCTTGGCAGGTACTTATATTGTTGTGTGAGATTATTAGCTAGATAGTATACTTAGACAGCATTCTACTGCCGATGCTATGACGTAGGCCGGACGTACCCACGACTCATGCCCGATTTTTCGGGTGCGGGTCGTGACACATTTTTGGTGGTGGCCCACGCAGGTCTCGAACTTCATAATTAGTGCGATATCGTGGTAGTACAACGATTTAGTTGTACTGCTGCGAGCCTGCTTTTAGATATAGGATCTAGGATGAGAGTGTACTCAATCACGACTAGGAATAATTTCAATATAATATTTGCTATTTCTAATTATTCTGAAATTGCTTTCTTTTGAAATATTACTGTCCTTCTTTAATGATATCGTATCTTGCGCTATATTAACTTCTTTTGATATGTGTTTAGGATGCCTCCGAAGACACGTCCCATCATACCGTTCCAACAGCTACCACCAAGAGGCCTGCTACCTCTCGTCCTGCTCGACTTCAGGCAGCTGCTACCGCTCCACCCACCACTCTTGTGGTTGAGGAAGCATCTACTTCTCTCGGGGATCCTCCTCCACCAGTCGATTCTAGGACTACCCCAGTCGTTCCGATAGTATCTCCACCACATCCTATACCGATAGACGCTGCCCAGTTGTTTGCGTTCTTTATGGAGATGATGGACGCGCAGCACTGCCAGATGGATGTGATAAGGCTGGTTGAGAATGCCCACCAGGTGGCTATGACGGCAGTAGACAGAGTGGCTCAGATCCAGCCATAGGCAGAGCAGGCACAGCATCCTAGGCCGGACAACATCATTGACTTCCAGAGGATGCGGCCTAAGTAGTTCCGGGGTATAGAGGGGATCCTGTACGCGGATGACTGGATAGAGCAGATTGAGGGGATTTTTTGGCTGGCATAGATTTCAGACAGCATGCAGATAGAGGCAGCGGACAGTCAGATGTTCGACCTTGCTTTGACGTGGTATTGCACTAATACGAGGATCGCGGCACCAGGGCTTACTTGGGAGGCTTTCAAGAAGCTTTTTAAGAAAAAGTTTTTCCTAGATGTGGCTTTCAGTGCTTTGGAGAGCCAGTTCGAGTCACTCGTCCAGGGGAGCATGCTAGTGGACGAGTATGCAGCAGAGTTCTGCCATCTGGGCAGCTTTGTAGAGGACTTGAGTGAGGCAGCAAAGGCGAGAAAGTTTCACAAGGGCTTGGTCATGGTGGTCAAGTCTTTGACTAGGAGTGACCGCGAGGCGACTTTCGAGCAGATAGTAGGGGACGCTCAGAGGGAAAAGGATGACTTGGAGCTCAAGTCCAAGAGAGGCAAGGATGATTCAGGTAGTACGAGTGGTAGTGCAGGACCTGCTAAGCGTCCCTATGTACAGAAGACAGCGCAGCAGCCGCATTAGTGGATTGTAACAGCTAGGGCTCCTTTTCAGCAGGGGCAGCAGGGTCAGGATCAGAGAGTGCCCACTTGTGCCTACTGTAGGAAGGCAGGACATACTTGGGATATTTGTAGGAGGAGGCTGAAGGTGTGTCTGTTCTGTGGATCCGCTGCTCACTAGATGCGAGATTGCCCCACTGTACCTCCATTTGGTGGAGCACAGGATCGGATAGTTGGATCTAGGCCACCTGTGGCATAGCATTATGTCCTACACCAGCAGAGGGAGATACCCCAGCAGGGCAGGGCTTTTGAGTTGACGGTCGAGGAGGTCGATGCTACGGGTGTCGGGTTAGCAGGCCTGTCTCTTTTTGTTCTTCTTTCTGTCCTTTTCTATTTCTTGTGGTATGCTTCATTAGTACCTGTTAGCCTTTTCTTTTGTGCTGTGGTAGATAGTGTAGTGACCCTGATTAAGACTGTGATAACACGACTAGTAGGACCATGATCTTGTATGTTGTTTAGGAAGAATTTCTTAACTGTAATTGTTGGAGGTTTGACCTAGAAGAAGTGCGATCGACTTTAAATTTCGAGGACAAAATTTTCTAAGGAGGATAGGCTTGTCACTACCCCATTTCCAGGGCAGAATATTTTTTTTAATTTTAATTTGGTAAATTATGTATTGATCATAAATATTTGTATTAATATTTAATTAGATGCATGTATTTATTTTTATTAGTTGTTTTAGGGTTTTGGCTAGTCTGGACCCATGTCAGACCCTAGTGGACTCTTGTCAGACCTAACCAACACCCTTGTTAGACTTATTTATTGATTTACAGTAGTTATTTATATTCTAATTAGTTAGTTGGAATGATTAGGGTTTATTAGAATGCATTTGGAACCCCTAACCCAAACCCTAATTAGCATGACTTGTAGGAGGGGTATTTTAGACTTTGTACCTATATCTAACCCTAACCCTACTCTCCATGACATGGTACCCTAACCCTACTCTCCATGACATGGTCGGCCCCCTCTTCGCCCTTCATTCCATTCATTCACTTCTCCCTTTCCACTTTCTTCCTTAATTTCTCCTTCTTTTACTCCTCCAACCAATTTCAAGTAAGTTTTCTTCCCCATTTCTCTTTCCACCTCCAATCTTCATCCATATCTAACCCTAACCTTTCATTTTCCTCTGACCTAGTTGTGTAGGAGTTACTTTGGGAGTAGAGCTTGGATTTGGAGGACTTTGGCCTTGGGATTCCAACTCCCAAGAGGTAAACCCTAATTTTTTTCCTTTGAGATTACTCTAATATAGTGTAATTAGTTGTTTAGAACCTTCCTAGACCTTAAGTCTACCCATGGGAGGAAGTTAGAACTTGTTTGGATAGGTTTGGAGACTTTGACCTAGGGTTTTGTGTCAATTTTGGGTAAAATCCGAGATTGGCCCATTTTGGGTGTTGCCCTAGGTTAGACAGACCTAGGTAGACGTACTTGGGTGTCTTGAGGGTAGGTTCGTGTCTCCGTTCGGACATGCGAGGTCGTATCATAGAGTTTTAGGAGTTTTCCTTCGACATGGGTTCCACACATATGTGGAATTTTGCCATGGACCTGGAATAAGAGATTTAGCATTTTTGTGAGGTTTTAAACATCGATTAGAACTCGTGAATAAATTTTGGGACGATTCTGATTAGGTTTGGTATGCGTTTCATGAGGTATCGTGAGCCGTACTCCAAGTGTTCGTCAAAATGACCAATTGACCATTTCGACTTGGTTTCTAGGTTTTGGGCATGTGCGCGGGTTGGTTTAGACTTGTAGAGTGTGTATTAGGATTTTTGAGTTTATATTTGTATATATATATGTGTATTTGTATGTATATGGGTGAGTATGTGTGTATTTGTGTGTTTGGGGGTGAGTGTGTTTGAGTGTGTATAGGTGTGTTATGTGTGTGTTTATGTGTAAGTGTGTGCCTATATATATATATATATATATATATATATATATATATATATATATATATATGTATATATATATATATATATATATATATGTATATATATATATGTATGTGTATAGGTGTAGGTGTATCTATATATGTATATGAGATATATATATATATAGGTATTCATATGTACGTGTATGTGTGTGTATGTGTGTGTGTGTGTGTGTATATATATATATATATATATATATATATATATATATATATATATATATATATATATATATATATATATATATATATATATATATATATATGTGTGTGTGTGTGTGTGTGTGTGTGTGTAGATTTATACGTGTATATATATATGTATATATGGAGGTTTGAGTGTGTGTGAGTGTATATATGAGAATGTGAGGATTTATATATATATAGATAGTGTGTATGTGTGTGTGTATATATATATATATATATATATATATATATATATATATATAGTGTGTGTGTGCGTTTATATATATATATGTGTGTGTGTGTGTGTAGTATATGTGAATGTTGAGGATAGGAGTGAGTGAGTGAGATTGGAAGAAGGGAAGAGAGAGTGAGTTGAGAGAGATCGAGAGAGAGTGAGACAAATAGAGAGATAGGGAGAGGGAGCAGGAAGTAGTAGCAGCAGCAGCAGTAGGTAGCACCAGCAGCAGCAGGTAGCAGCAGTAGCAGCATCATCATCTAGTAGTAACAGCGGCAGTAGCAGCAGGTAGCAGCAGCAACAGCAACAACATAATAACACCCCCCTAATAGCAATGAGATGAGAAAGAGGGAGAGAGATTTGTAAGTGTATATATAGTTATATATATAGATATATAGTTAGTATAGATAGATGGATAGGTATTTAGATAGATAGGTTGAGATAGGTAATAGGTAAATAGGTATCGGATTAGTAAATATATATATATATATATATATATATATATATATATATATATATATATATATATATAGTTAGATATTTTTTTTATATATATGGATATATTTATATATATGTAGATATATGTATACTAGTATATATAAGTATATATATAGGTTAGATAGTGAGATAAAAGAGAAGGGTGAGGTAAGGTATTGGATTTCAATACCTTGAGGTATTGAAGGTAAGTTGATGTATCAGAGATGAGGTATTGAGGTATTGCCTATATACTAGGTTATATATATATATATATATATATATATATATATATATTGATGTTTACATATAGTAGTATATATAAGTATATATATAGATAGTTAGCTAGTTAGTTAGAGTTAGAGAGGGGTAAGGCTAGAGATATCTCAATACCTTGAGATACTCAAGGTATTGGGTATCGGGGCGAGGTATTAGATTTTTGCCCGTGTATGTATATATATATATATATATATATATATATATATATATATATATATATATATATATATATATATATATATATATATATATACATGTTAGGATATGTATTAGTGGGTTTAGATGGGGTATATAGCGTAGGTTGAGATATCGGATACCGAGGGTAAACCGGTATCTCAAAGAAGCGAGTTTGTGGGTTTACTAGCTTAATGAGCTAGTTTTGACCTAAAATTTTAGGGGCACCCTAGTTTGGCCTAGAGTTGACCGTAGTTGACCCGGTTGACCGCCAAAGTCAACCTTTGACCTAGTTTTGACCTAGAGTTAATTTTTTGCACTTCGAGTTGACTTTTTGACCTAGAATGGACCGGTTTAACCCATTTGACCTAGAAAAAGCCTAGAAGCTTGTTTTTAGTTTATTTAAATGTGTTTATATCTCTAGAGCACCAAGTAACCTTGGATTTCCATATTAGATCTTTGCGACGCCAGTTCGGACCGCGATCCTCACAAGTTGCTCAGGACGTCAGGCGAGTACATTCTCTTATAGTTAACATTATCTGATAATTATTATGATTTAGCTTCTGGTATAGTATTATCTGATTTTCTGGCACGACACTGACTAGTATTTCTGGATTCATTTACTTGTGACACGTATATTTCATGTCTGGCCTCTATTTCTAGAATTACCTACTAGCATCACATCAGGACTCACTACAGGCATCACTCATATTTCTGACTGGACTCATATTTATTTTACGTGTCGGGTCTTGGATTCACTTGTACTAGTCGGGGCAGGAAAATACTCGAATAGACATGTAAACATTCATAAATCTGGAATCACTCCCTCTGGTCTAATCTGGAATGATAGCAGCCGCACACCCAGTGTACGGTGAGCCGTACTTACCCCTAGCCGTTTACATGTCAAAACAGGTATTTCAGAGATACTAGTTCATTCTTTCTAGTCTAGACTCCCTTACACTTCTTTACTGGTCTCACTTATACTTTATGGACTGGACTCATTATATTTACTCTTGTTGGACTCACTTCACGTCATTGTGCACACACTTGCTCTTAGTTTAGATTTCTTATATCCTGCAGTCATTATTATCTTGCTTCTGATTTTTATGCATCTTTACCTTTATGCACCAGTTGATAAATATATATATATATTTTCTTGTTCATACTTCATTTCTTTCACCTTGTGCTACTTGCTACAACTGCTTTATAGTTTTTATCATTTAACTGGAACTGTTGTTGGAGGTGTACTTGCTCCAATCCTGACTGGATATATTTTTCAGAGGATCCGAAAGATTGGTGTCCGATGTTTTATGGACCTCAGCCTGTCGATGGTGCAGAAAGGGACCCCCTAGTTCAGGAGTGATTTTCGGGTTGGTAGCCGGGATCACTAGGACCTCAGTTGTGTATTTATTAGCTTTTGGTACCAGATTTGTCCTCGGCTTTTGGTTTATGACTTTGTATTATATTTGATTCAGGATATTGTTGTTATTATTATTATTGTTGTTGTCTTTAGTAGTAGTTGTTTATACTTTGTAGTTGTTAGACTTTATTGTTATCTTATCGTGCTTAGATCGTGATTGAGTATTTTTATTATCTTTATCATATTGTTCCTTCGTTTGGAGTTGAGATCTTGGCAGGTACTTATATTGTTGTGTGAGATTGTTAGCTAGATAGTAGACCTAGATAGCGTTCTACTGCCGGTGCTGGGGTGTATACTGGACGTACCCACGACTCATGCCCAATTTTTTGGATGCGGGTCGTGGCACCACTCGACCCCCCTCCCCTCCCCTACTCGGCCCCCTTCCTCCCTGCACCTCACCCCCCAAGACCCACTCCTCTCCACGGCCGTCCCCCGAGCCCCCCTCCTCCCCCCACTCGGTCTCCTCCTTCCCGTGCCTCATATTAACACTCTCTATCCAGTCGTCCCCCTCTTTTTTCAGCGGTGGCCGGCGGTGCAGGCAGCAGCATTAGCGGGGGAGAAGGGGGAGCCCGGGGCGGCTTGGGGTGAAGCACGGGGAGGAAATGGGTGAGGTGCTGAGAGGAGGGAGGCATGGGAAGGAGGGGGTGAGGCACGAGGAGAAGGTGTTGGCCGGAGAGGAGCGGGATGAGCGCGAAGATGAAGGGGACTCGGGGAGGAGGGGGGCTCGAAGAGGAGGGGTGAGGGGAATGAGCTAGTGGGGGAGGGGGAGGCAAGGGAGAGGGAGGGTTCGGGGGAGGAGGAGAAGCCGGGGGGAGGGGAGGAGGAGGGGGTGAGTGTTTGTAGCTTGGGGTAGGGTGGGGTAGGAGAGGGGGGTTTTTAGGTATTACATTTTTTTAAATCAGCCACTAACAGCCAACTCCAACAAAAAATAGACAGGTGGGGGTATTTTAATCTTTTGCTATTTTGCAGAAGGTTTAAATTAATCAAAAAATCTATAGAGTCTTATTTTGCTAACGAGGTAAATTACGAGAGGGTTTTTTGCACTTTATCTGATGTGGAGGGAAAGAATGAATGGGAATAGCTCATGATCTAGATGTAGGGCTCAAGAAATAAAAACTCTGAAGGAATGAAAAGTAAAGAGGGGGGAATGAAAACACTTAAGTAGAAAAGTGAAAAAGTATGGTGGGAAAAGTTTATTTGAATATATATATATATATATATATATATATATATATATATATATATATATATATATATATATATATATATATATATATGGGATATTGCATCAAGGATTATTGCAACAATTATTGTACTAAATAATCTCAGCCACACATTTTTTGAAATATGTGGTTATAAAGCATGCTAACCTTGCACCTACTTTGTGGGATGAATTATAACCACATGATTGAAATAAATGTGTGGTTGAGATTGTTTGGTGTAATAATTGTTGTAATAATTTGGTACAATATCATGCCCCATATATATATATATATATATATATATATATATATATATATATATATATATATATATATATATATATATATATATATATATATATATATATATATAACTTGCCGAAGCACGTCGTAAATGAGCCTTTAATTACAACGTGTCCTAAAGTATGTCCTAAATGAGTCTTCAACCATAATACACAAGCTTGCATGCTGTAAATGAGTCTTCAACCATAATGTGCAAAAATGCATGCTATAAATGAGCCTTCAACCAAACCACACAAAAATGCACGTCGTAAGTAAGTCTCCAGTTACGGCATGCAAGTCAAACACGTTGTAAAAAAAGAGAAAAAGCAACTCTTTTTTGGCGCACAGATTTGCACATAATAAAAGAGTGTCATTTACAATGCGCAGCTAATATGCACCGTAAATTACGCGCCGTAAATACTATATTTTCTTGTAGTGCATTCCGCAGAATCCATCGTAGACATGTACTCCCATTGGGGATATGCAAGACTAGACAATGATTTAGCAATCACAAATACAAGACAGGACAAGAATAAAACCACACGGTTTTAGGCATTACTAGCGTACGCTATACCAGGCCACAACAGGTAATATTACAAAGACAAGAATCCTGAGCGCACTACTACTAGCCACTATCTAGCATGTACTGGTTGTAGAAGCATAAAAAATATGCTGGGAAGCGCTACGCAGCATATTGATGCAGAGCAGCGTAAACAGAGGCCTTCAGAGCCATCAAGCGTGCAACAGAGCTTTTTCCGCTAAACACAGCATAAAATATTAAAATCTCAAAGGACCATCCGCGTAAGTACAGTATGTCCAGGATGCTTCAGCGTAAAACAGGGTTCTTCGTCGCCTCCTGGGCGTAAAATACATCCGCTTTCAATATAGCATTAAAGTTTACAATGGAAGCTTCGTGTTCTCCGAAGTGAACCTGTCAAATCCTGCAATGAACCTGACGTCTGGACTTCTGACAAAGGGATACTGCATGGCTACCCAGATGACGGCTATAATGATGGCACAGCACTGCAACCCAGGCTGTCATTTACTGCCATCTCCTTTGCGTAAACTGCTTTTACGTGCACAAAGGGATACGCTATCTTGTTTTACACAGGCAGACATGAGCTATTTACGCTCCGCAGTAGACAAACCGCCTGCCACATCAAAAGATGCACTTCGTACGGGGCTCAAGGCACGTCTCTACGTCTAAAGCACAGAGCGGTGACAGTTTCTCGAGGTACGTCTCTACGTCTAATGCACAGAGCGGTGACAGTTTCTCAAGGCACGTCTCTGCGACTAATGCACAGAAGGGCTGCAGACCTTCAAAAATACGCCTCCGCATTTAATGCACAGGATGGTGGCAAATCTCGGCATTTAATGCAAGAGATTTGATTATATCTTCAAAAGCCGTAATTCCGGCTAAGACGTCCACATCAGCACTCTGGCACGGTACGCAGCGGCTTCTACGCCCATTCAGCTTCTGTGCTCACTCGGCCTCTGTGACCACTCGGCTTTTACGCCCACTCGGCCTCTATGACCACTCAGCTTCTATGCCTATTTCGGCTTCTATGCCTACTTGGCTTCTACACCATGGTGACAGACATTGGCTTCTACGCCCACCTCTTCTACACGAGGGATACCTACCTACGTGGCTTCTACGCCATGATCTTCATAGCGATTATACGCATTTTGTCCCTTAGTTGGACCCGCGTCACACGCTCATTCAAAGGATCATCTATACGCAGGCATTGGTTATTTTAACCGTTGTGTAAAAGGGTGCTGTACTTTCCACTACTCGGTTTGTACCGACGGAGTGGTCATTGTCACCAAAACTCTATAAATAGATACCTCTATCAACAGAGGACAAGGTCGAAAATTGGTCAAGAAAACCAATATCAGATCCATGGTCGGAAAAACTTAAAAATAGAAGATCGAACGAGGTCGAGATTTTGAGATATAGATCCAAGGTCGAACTTCCAAGAAAGATCGAACCAGAGGTCAAGAGAGATAGAGAGAGAGAGAGAGAGAGAGAGAGAGAATCCGGAGCTCAGGCAAAGAGTAGGGATCGACGACTTTGGCATCGTGCATCCACCCTCTTTTGCAACCTTTGAAGCTGCTTCCTGTCTTCTACAGCACTTCTTCATCATCGTGTGGTCCAAGGGCTAAAGTGATCGACTGCAGATCAGACACCTATAGCAATATTTACCCAGATTAAATAAATTGTACTCCCACATCCTCGTGTAGGATCAAATTGTACAAGTTTATTTGTAAACCAAAGAAGGCGGGTTTCGTGTAAAATCTCGTATTATATACACTTTGTTCTTTCGTTTAATGCTACAAACAAGATGGTGACTCTGCTGGGGACGTCTTTCTCTTCTGATGAGGAAGTAATTGCTCAACACAATGCGGTATCTGTAGGAACCGTGAAGAAGACACTGGTCGTCCAATTCGACCAGTCTGCCTACGAAGACATGCTTCGAACCGGGGGTAGATCTCACCCTCTCTCCGTCCAAGACAACAGGAAGCTGCGCAAGGTCTGGATGCCCAAGACCTCCTCTACCATTCCTATGGACTCTCCGATCTCTCTGATCTCTCCGACCAATGAGGTTGTAGCATTGCTCCCTTCGTGCCCCACACATAAAATTTAGTCTCCCGCTACGCGCGGTATAGACGAAACTTCGGGCAAAGCCTCAGTGCTAACCCAGAAGTATCCACTGCGCTCTACGCGTAGAAACCAGTCTCCCGCTATGCGCGGTACAGACAAAACTTTGGGCAAAGCCTCAGTGCTAACCCAGAAGTATCCACTGCGCTCTACGCGTAGAAACCAGTCTCCCGCTACGCGTGGTACAGACAAAACTTCTGATGATGCCTCAGCGCCAAATCGGAAGTACAAATCATGCTCCGTGCACAAGACAATATCTGACCTCTACGGGGAACCAGATGAGCGCTGTAATCTCCGCAAGGGAAAGCAAGCGGCAGAGTACTCAACTTCTCGGCCTTTACGCCAGCGAGGGAGCAATCTGCTTACCCTCCGAATTATGCGGGAAGCCGATGGCCGACTGAGGACCTCTTCAGCTTTACGCCAGTCTGAGCAAATCTCCAAATTATGCCAGGCGAAGTCCCTCGGCGTAAAATAAGCTCAGGTTGCAGAAAGATACCCTCCCCTGGGATTATTCGCCACCCAGATGGCCAACCTGTTGTACACAGGTGGCACAGGGAAAACTATGGTGTCCAACCTCTGCATGCCTACTAATGGGAACAGAAGGAACAAGCCGTCGTCTTCTTCTTCTACAACTCCTCCTGACCTGCGCAAATATCTAATCCAGAAGCGTAAGGAGAGAGGACCTTCCAACATATCTATTATGCCTTCTGGCGAGCACTATTGTAATAGTCATAAGATTATGATTGATTGCTGCTGTTCTAAAGCAAAACGGTCGGTTTTCGACCGGTTGAGCTACTCTCTGTCTTTCCAGGAAGAAGAGCCCGCGTATGCATCCGTGAACATGGCTTCATACCTACCAAGAGGAGGGTCGAGCTCAAGACGTCATCCCTCTGGGCCCCCGAGCCGAAGGAGATTCAATGAGCTCCTCAGAAACGCTGAAGCTGGGGTGTTCCAAAACACCCGTGCAAGGTCACAACAACCAGCTTCGTACTTGTCTGATTCTGACACTGGGGGTCGCCAGTCCCCCAGATCAGACGCTGAGAGTATAGAGTCAACTTCTACAGCGACCTATACTAATCCTTCAATGACGCCCAGGGAAATAGAAGTTTTTGCCGTTGAAGATGAACGCGAGGAAGCTTCGCCGTCAGGAAACGCGAAACAATGCATCACTATACTGGAGACATCTCTGAAACAAATGCAATCCATAATGGAGAATATGCACCAGATGATGCTAACTCAGCACACAACTGCCATGGCTCAAGCATCGGTCTCGCCAACTCAGATACGTGTGGGGGTGGACTTACCACCATCCAACCCGAGCCAAGAGCCTGCTCTAGATCAAGAGTCAGCAGTTCCTCCGCTTCCTCACTCGGAGAATATATTACCTCCCGTTGGAGTCACGATACAACCAACTCCGTACTACACAGTAGTCCCGCTTTCAACTAAAAATTCGATGCAGGCAGTACGGGAGTTGAAAGCCCAGTTTGACGTCTTGAAGCACAAAGATCAGCTCAAGAAACTGGGAATCAACCAGCCTTACCCAGCTATCTGGGAAGAGGTCCCTTTTCCTCCGAGGTACAAACCTTAGACTATGGCTCTGTTCGAGGGAAAAACATCACCAAGTCAGTACATAAACTATTTCAGTATGATGACGGTATTGCTACAAGGGAACGACGCCCTCCTCACTCGGGTGTTCAAAGACTGCCTCTCAGGAGTAGCTTGGCAGACAATTGCATTACTTCCTTCGAGGACTTCAAAGCTTTATTCTTCGTACGATTCTACGAGGGAGGAATGGACATGTCTATGTCCTCTCTCATCAAAGTCAAGCAGAGGAAAAAGGAGGACGTTCGCACCTTCGTCGAACGTTTTCGTCAGGCCACCTTACAGATGCCTCCAGGAGTTCCAGACTCTGCGTTAGTAGACATTTGCAGGAAGAACCTCCTTCCCGTAGTCTCGATGTTTACAGGACCATATCAGTTCCATGATTGGCCCTCGTTCATCATCTCGGCAGTAGCCGCCGAAGACAACAGTCGCAAGGTGCGCGACAATGGCATCCTGATCTCCGCTTCTGACAGAGGCAAGAGGTCATCTCCCAGCAGCGACCATCCTCGCAGCTCCAAAGGAAAAGAAGCTCTGGCGATCAATACGGCCAGGCAAAAGACTGCGGCAATCGCACAAGCGAGACCCGGGACTTCCAGGCCCGTCAAAGTTTACTCTTTCGATGACAATAATATCCCAAGTATATTCTAGTGTCTCGTCAAAAGTGGTAAGATCACCCTTCCGGAGCTGAGGCGGCCCCAAGAAGTCGGCAGTACTAACGACCCTAAATACTGCATCTTCCACAGATACGTGCACCACCCGACAAAGGCGTATTACATACTGAAAAGGAAGATCCAGGGTTTGATCGATGCTAAGGCCATCACTCTGTACAACACCGAGAAGACGGTCACGGCCAACATGATCTCTCTGCGGTTTGGCAATCTGCCTTCCCAAGAAGTCTCGGATGGTGTCACACCCATTTCCCGGACCACGATGAACATCGTCAATCTTCCTCCAGCTAGGGGTCAAAATCATGACCTAGTACCCCTAACCACCCGGCAGGGCGAGAATATGTGGGTTCATCCGGATTTGGTGTCAGAGCTCGAGGAGGAGACTAAAGCTACTAAGGCTACGTCTAGAAAGAGCTCCAAATGCAAACTATGCCATATGGTCGCAACTTCTTCGCCATCAGACGAAGACAAGGTATTTGTTGCAACCCGTTCAGGGAAAGCCTACCTCAACGACTACGGAGCAAGTCAGGAAGATGCACCGGCGGACGCTTCAGCTGCCAAACCTTCAGGACCAGGCCCCATCGTACGAGATGCCGGTCCTTCAAAACCAACTTCGACGGACAAGAAAAAGCAAAGAGAAGTGCGCTTTGATAAACCTGTGAAAAACATTCCAAACAAAGGTTTAGAGAAGCCATACAACTTCGACATACTGGCCCAACTGGCTAATACACCAGCCAGGCTGTCCATCTTCGAGCTACTCAGGCTCTCCCAAGACACTCGTCTAGCCCTGAGTGAAGCACTGATGCAGGCGGAGGCATGCTTGACCCAGCTCAAGTCCCCCGACAAAGAACCGGTGGCATGTCCTCAATGCCACAGTGTAATGGAAGTGGTCCCAAATATCACTTTCACTCAAGACGACATGCTGTTAAAACATAACAGGTATGACAGGCCCCTCTATTATACCGGGTACGTCGGTTCCATGGAGGTCGATCGGATTCACATAGATCCGGGATCGTTGATCAGCAACATCCCTCACAGTCTGCTCAGACCGCTGAGGATTCCTACCAGCTAATTGGCTTACACCTCCACTACAATCGTGGGTTTCAACGCCGGAAGAAGTAAGCCGTTGGGGAAAATTTGCCTGAGGATCCAGATTGGCAACCTTAGATTGGTGGCCACATGTTACGTCATCGATTTAGAGGTGTCCTACAATATTTTGCTGGGAAGACTGTGGATCCACGACCACAACATCATTCCTTAAACTCTACATCAATGTCTTAAATATGTAGACCCCCAAGGAACAGTACAAACGGAGGTTGCTGACCTAAACCCGTTTAAAGGAGTAGAATCCTACTATTCCGATGCTGTGTTATACTCTCAAGACCACACGGGAGAAGTGTCGGGCGAGGCAGAGAAGGAATCCCACCGGGAGCCAGAAGAACCCTCTGCCACACTACCGTTGTCAATCAGAGTGAAATGACGAACCACTCGTCCAAAAGCCATGGAGCCTATGGCTATCCACCTGAATAAGACCAAGTCAGGAAAAGGGAGTGATCCTCTAGTGATCACTTTGAACCAGAAGCCTCCACCCTTGGTCATCAACCTTCGGCGCAACAGTCAGCCGACCGATGTAAATACAACCAGGAACGGAGTTCCAGATGATAATAAATATCCTCTTTTCCAGTATATTGACGCTCAAATTCCAAATAAAGAATCCACTCCCCGTGACGAGGTAGAACCCATAGCACAAAAATTCTTGGAAGTTATGAACTCCTACTATCCGTATGTCTGGGAAGTAGCATTATCATCCAACGTCGTCACGACGTATGGACCACATGAGGATTCTATCTTCATTGTCCCGCCTACCTGCAGCAGCCAGCATTCAATAGTCTTCGGCCACATGCGCAATCAACCGGCTATCCAGGAAGATTCTTTCAATGATGATGCTGGAAAAATGCAAGTTTACTGATACAGCCCGCAAGCGTTGAGGATCATGCAAAACATGGGCTACGACTTGAAGCGGAAGCCAGGCCTCAACTATGGAAGAGGCAGACGAACACCGCTGCGCGGTGACCCCTACTATCAACGAACTCATTTCGGGTTGGGGTATGCCATCTCCTCTAAGTCGGACGAGGATATCTTCTCCTCTTCTCAGAATGGCTCGTCGCCCTCTGACTCACCTGATGCTCTCGAACAAACATTATCAGTGAATATGGTAGTGACAGATTCCTTCGAATCAGACGAACAAGAATCTGAACTGTTTGAGAATGACTCTTGGGCCCAACAAATGGATACGCAGTGGGAATTCCGCTTCAAGCAAAGGGAACCTCCCACCAAAGACGAAGTTATCTAGGTTGATGTTGGGGGTAAACTTTCGCCAAAGCCGATATTTATCAGTAACAATCTTTCCCCAGCTGAAAGGGAAGAAGTTATCCAGCTGATAAAAGAGTATATCGATGTCTTTGCATGGGATTATGAGGACATGCCGAGCCTTGACCCAAAGGTGGCTACTCACAAACTTAACATATTGACCGATTCAAAGCCTGTGAAGCAGCACCAACGCCGGTTCCGCCCGGATATGATGGACGCCATCGAAGCTGAAGTCAAGAAGTTGATAGCCTGCAATTTCATCCGGGAAGAACAATATCCCGACTGGGTCGCCAACGTTGTCCCAGTCATAAAGAAAAATGGGAAAATACGTATCTGTATCGATTACCGAGATATGAATGCGGCCTGCCCCAAGGATGAGTTCCCTCTTCCCATCACGGACATCATGATCGACAACACCTGCGGTTTTGAACGCATGTCTTTCATGGATGGATTCTCAGGATACAATCAGATCAAGATGCTTCCTGAAGACGAGAAGCACACTGCCTTCCGGACCCCGTTGGGGGTATATTGCTATACGGTCATGCCCTTCGGATTGAAGAACGTCGGGGCTATATACCAACGGGCTATGAGTAACATATTCCATGAGCATTTACGTAAAATAGTAGAATATTACGTGGACGACATAGCCGTCAAGAGCCGCCTCAAAGATGATCACATTCAAGACTTGAGGACGGTATTCGAGTTAATGCGCCAACATCAACTCAAGATAAACCCTGTGAAGTCCTTTCTGGGTGTATCTAGTGGCAAATTCCTGGGATTTATCATTACTGCCAAAGACATCCAAGTGGACCCTGACAAAGTCCAGGCCATCGTAGAAATGCGACCGTCCCGTAATCTGAGGGAACTTCGGGGATTTCAAAGCCGTCTGGCTTATATCCGGAGATTCGTATCCAACCTCTCGGGGAGATGTCAGCCCTTTTTTTATCTCATGAAGAAAGGTATATTCTTCGTATGGGACAAAACCTGTCAGCAAGCGTTCGGAGATATCAAGCGCTATCTCACCAGTCCGCCAGTTCTCGTGCCTCCCGTCATGGGAAGACCATTCTTGCTGTACGTTCGAGCGATGAATCATTCGTTAGGAGCTCTTCTCGCACAGAAGAACGATATGGGTCATGAACAGGCTATCTACTACCTCAGCAGGAAGATGGTCGGAGCCGAACACCGGTACAACCCATTAGAGAAAGAATGCTTGGCTCTGATGTTCTCTATCCAAAAGACGCGGCACTATATCACCGGCCAGACTATTCATATCATCTCCAGGATCAACCCTCTTCGAGTACTGATGAGCAAGCCAAGTGCTCTTAATTCCTGACTCGCGACTTGGGCGATGCTGTTAACACCATATGACATGGTATACGTCTCGCAGAAGTCCATCAAAGGCCAAGCGCTGGCCGACTTCCTAGCTGCTCATCCGATCCCGGAGGTCTCCAAATTATACGAGGACATTCCGCAATGGAGCGAAGAGCAAAGTTGCAGAATGTAATTCCGTAATGGAAAGTGATGCATGGCAACTGTTCTTCGACGGCGCCTCCAGGACTGGTCCCATGGGAAACGTGGTTTCAGGGGTAGGAATAGTCCTGGTCACTCCTGATAAACTCGTCATCTACCGAGCATATTCTCTTAGCGAGCCATGTTCCAACAATGTGGCAGAGTACAACGCTCTGCTAATCGGGCTCCAAGTCGCCAAAGAGCTGGGGGTCGAGTCCCTGGAAGCTTTCGGTGATTCTCTGCTTATCGTCAATCAAGTCAGGGGAATATAGAAGTCCGGAATCCAGACCTCATCCCCTATCACCAAGCAACGGTCGAGATAGCCATGACATTCAAAGGGTTCTTCCTGGAGCATGTATCTCGATCTCAGAATCTGGAAGCTGATGCCCTAGCCAGTTTAGCTGCGGATTTAGCCACTCCTATAAGAAGGCAGAATTCGGTAATCCTTCTTAACAGAGATTTATTCTATGTGAAAAACAACCTTCACATAGAACGCAGCTACGCTGTGAACACAGATCCCCCTAGAAGAGACTGGAGAAGTCCTTTCATAGATTTTGTCGCATACAGAATCTTGCCGGAGGACCCCAAAGAAGCAGTATCCATCAAAAGACGATCATTACGCTTCTACTTCGATGCATCTTCACAATGCCTATATCGTCGGACCTACAACGGATTGCTATTGAGATATCTCTCTGACGACGAAGCACAGCAGATTATCCGGGAAGCTCACGACGGTGTATGCGGAGCACATCAGCCCGATCCTAAGCTATAGGATCGTATCAGGAGAATGGGCTATTATTGGCCCACTATGATCGCAGACGCGATCAACTATGCAAGACAATGCAGAGCCTGTCAGGTTCATGCAGACTTCATACATCAACCGTCTGAATATCTATATCCTACGGTTGTATCCTGGCCTTTCGAAGCATGGGGTATGGATATCATTGGTCCTATTCACCCGTCTTCTTCCAGAGGTCACCGGTTCATACTGGCCATCACGTATTACTTCTCCAAATGGGCAGAGGCGATCCCTTTTGCTGAGGTAAAGGCGTCTAATGTAATCAGCTTCATCAAGCATCACGTTATTTATCGCTTCGAGGTACCCCAGAGGATAATTTACGACAATGGGCCTCAATTTATCAGCCAAGAATTTCACCAATTTTGCGATAAAAATCGGATACATAATATTGCCTCTATGGCATATTATCCAGCTGCTAATGGTTTGGCGGAAGCTTTCAACAAAACCATTATCAAACTCTTAAAGAAGTTCGTCTCTTCAAATAAGAGAGATTGGAATGAGAAGCTGGGCGAATGTCTCTAGGCATACTGCACAACGGTACGAACACCGACAGGTTGTACCCCATTTTTACTGGTCTACGGGAGCGAAGCAGTTCTCCCCATTGAAATCCAGATCCCGTCACTCAGGATAGCCGTGACTAATGAGCTGACTCAAGAAAAGAATGACCTGTTAAGGCTTCAAGAGCTAGAAGGATTAGACGAAAAACGCCTCCAAGCTCAACAGCGCATCACGCTCTACCAAGCACGCATTTTCAGAGCTTTCAATCATAAAGTAAAGGAAAGAGTGTTCAAAGTCGGCGAGCTAGTTTTAGCCGTAAGAAGGCCGATGATCCTTACTCACAGGAGTAAAGGCAAATTCCAGCCCAAGTGGGAAGGCCCTTATGTGATCGAGACAACGTTCTCAAACGGTGTTTACAGGTTAGCCCAGCCTAAGGGAGACCTGTTAATGGCTCCTATCAACGGTAAATTCCTGAAAAGGTACTATGCTTAACCTCCTCTGCTCAAGTGGAATACAGCGAGAATCTCAATTATGACAAAACTACTTCCAAAACGAAACTAGTTGGGTCATATTCTATCATGTCCATATAACCTCTGAATAGATATGTTCGACTAATTTGGAAAATGCGATACCTATCACGTCCATATTACCTCTGATAGTGTCTTGTCTACCAACTTTAGTCAAAGCATATTCTTTTATGTCCGTATGACCTATGAATAGATATATCCTACCAAAGCATATTCTATCATGTCTGTATGACCTCTGAATAGATATGTCCTGCTAAAAGTTTATCGAGAGTCTATCACGTCCATACTACCTCTGATATCACTCTCGCCTAAACCTGTCATTTACATTCCGAAATGATGGGTCCACAAAGTCAGAAAAGAGTCGCTTTTATTTATTCCCAAAGAAAAAAGAGAGCAGAATTACATCTGGGAAGCAAAAAGAAGAAATGGTACATCATTATGGGGGGAACGGTCAGATCGCGAATCAGCTGTACCAGTGCAGCTATCCTTTCATTCCTGGAAACCAAGGCATCAGCGCGGGCCCGCTCCAGCCGTGCCTCGTGGTTGCTCATAAAGGACAGTTCGGCCCTTGCCCAAAGAGAGCCAGTATGGGCAGCTTCTGCACACTCCAGATCCCGTCGTGCTGTGCTCAGTCGACCAGTCGCTATATCTAGACCTGCCAATGACTAAAAAGTCCACTCCTCTGCCAGAGCGAGTTTTTCCTTCAACTTGCAGGCCCTCGCTATGTTCCCTTCATGCTCGGATTGGCACTTCTTCTGAAGAGCAAGAGCCTCCTCCATGACAGCTTTTCTTTCATCCATCTCCAGCTTATGTGCTTTGATGGAGTTATCTAGGCTTTCCAGCTGTTTAGTAAGCCGCGCAGTCACGAGGTCATATCTGGCCTGGACCTCAGCTTCAAGGCTGCCCCGAGTCAGCTGCAAGTATTCGTTAATAGGTTGCTCTAAACCATTAACCATCACCTCCAGGGCGTAAGCTACCCTAGAATCGCCGAACTCCCTGACCGCCCCGATCGAAAACTGAGAAGCCTTCTTCAGACGCTCGAAGTCTAGATTCTTCGCCAACACCATTGATATCAGCGTTTTCAAACTGGTGTAAAAGAGGCTGGTATATTGCTCGGTCAGCGCAACTAGATTCGATTGGACGCCAGGAGTGGTCACGATATTGGCGAGTCCCCCTCTAAGAATGATTGCAGACGAGGTGGCCATAGCCGCCGCCTCGACGGGTGGTACGACCGAAGGAGGTGCGACAACGACGGTCGAAGTCATCGGCATACTCGCGAGAGGCGAGGTCACGATAACGGGTTCGTCCTCCTCTTGAGATGACGAAACCACTCCGGGCGAGCTGGCCCCCGAAGATATTTCTTCCTCGAAGTCGGGCGCCTCCGTATCATCGCCAGGAGCCCGAGCAGAGCCAGAAGGCACTTCAACGCTATACTCCCCGTGGACGTCGTCCCTTGAGAAGAGGACAAGAAAGTTGATATCAATATGATGGTAATCTTTCTAAGAGGAGACATAAAGATGACATTTATCCATAGCCAACGGTATATATGTAGCATCTACAGTCGATGTAGCTAAATCACGCCTTAATGATGCAATACGAACTGTCATACCTGGAGAAGGGGGTGGCCCACCGACATCGCCAGGTGCTCTACCGAGCCTTCACCAAGACGCAGTCGAGGTTCGTCAGCTGGAATCTCGCTAGGCATGCTCACAGACACGGCAGGAGTTTCATCTGTTGCTGGTCTAGGGAAAGATTCTCTCATTTGACTCGGCCACGCAGGCGATTTTATTCCACTACCGGAGGCGGTGGCAGCAATGGCAGACTCAAGCAGGGGTTCTCCGACACCGCCAGCAGAAACTGAGGGTCCCTCTCCGAAAGGCGAGAAACCTTTAATCAAAGAGACATCCCCAATATGGGAGACAGCAGGATCCTCTCTAGGAGCCTCAATACCAAGAACGCGGAGAGGATGAGCAACCGTCTCCTTACTCCTCTTACGAAGAGAAGCCTCCTTGGGAACAGGAGCCCTTCGCTTCCCAGAGACTACCAAAGCCCCCGCAGGCGGAGGCACTTCACACCTCGGCACCGACACCAGAGGCTCATCCGGAGTGACGAACTCCTCACCCTCGTCAGAAGAAACCGAGGGGACTTCGACTCTTCCCCCGGGCTTGGGAGAAGGCACCCTAAAGCTTCCACGCATGTTAAAATCGTGATGGAAGGTGTTGATCACCACGTGGAACTGGGCATACGAATGGAGGATGCGCAGCTCCGTGGAGAGTGTGATGACCGGCACGATAAAGATTGCTCCCGTACAACCCATGATAAAATATTGCCATTCTCTGGCTCCATCAATGAGTCCGCCCCTGGACCTGAAGCTGGTGACGACATTGCCCACGTGCAACTGATCGTACCCAAACTGCCTGGCAAACCGACTAGGCAAGTAGGGCTCGAAGAAGCAATGATCTTCGCTCCTGTACAGCAAATGGGAGGGTCTAATATCACCCCCACTTTTTGGATTAGGGGTATTTTCGTCTTTCTGTAATTAATGTGTAAATAATTTGCATAATATTTAATTATATTTAAATAATTAAGGATAATTGTTTGATTGTTGCAATTTATCGTAGTTTCGATAATTAGGACGCTATGCGAGCCCTTGTTTCCAACTGATGTCGCAACCCATCGTAGTTAATCCTCAATAAATTCAATTTTGTACAATTTTCCCTTTTGTTGGACATTTTTTATGCAAAAGCGTATTAAGGTGACCATCCCTTTGGACGCGACACGCGAATAAATCTATTTTCCTTTCATGTATATTTTTATATAATTTTGGGACTGTGAAAGTATAACATCAATCTCCATTAAACCATGGTCTCAAAAACCTTGGAACTAATGCATCTTAGCCTACCATTTTAATTCTATTAAATCTTGGCCCTTGAAATATCTCCATAAGAGGCCAATTCCAAGAGGGTTGACCAGTCAACCCAAACCCTAGGTCAACCCCTTACACAATACTATATATATAAACCTCTTTTCTTTTTTCCTTTTCTTCAAAAACCACAGCCGAAATTTGCTACCATCCCTATTCTCAAACCCGACCTTCCCATTGATCCATCGAACAACTTGCCGGACCTTGCCCCGAGCGCCGGACCCCCCGAGCACTGCACCCGCTGCCCCCGAGCGCTGCACCCGCTGCCCCCGAGTGCTGCACCCGCTGCCCCGAGCGACGGACCCCCGAGCGCTGTACCCCCCCGACTGAGCGTCGGATCCCGTCGACAGAGTCGCCCGACAACGCCGCATGCTGCCGACCGAGGTTCCCGCCTGTACGCCGCTGACCACGCTGTACCGGACCGGAGCAGCCTTCGACTCGACGATGCCATGACACGTACGTCTCATTTTCGCACGCAGGTTCGAGTTCCTTCTTGCTTATACGTGTACGCATACATATAATTTCCTTGGAGACCTTCGTACTTGCTACGTTGAATACTGGTATATAGACATATATAAACTTGATGCGTACGTAAGTACGTATGGGTATTGGTATACGTATATAGTTACTCTGTGTACCTTGATATATATGTATAACCATAACGTATGCGAACCTAATTAGTATATACGTAGAGTACATACATTAGAATGAGATTTAAAGTGTGATGGTAGATGTATTGTGTATATCTCCCTAGTACCTGGTTAATATGGATGCAAGATATAAAATCTATTAAAGTATATGTATATACAATATCTAATATAATGGTAACTAATAGACAATTATGTATGTTAGATCATATTATTGATGACTTGAATGTAATCAAGGATATCCTGCAGTTACATCGACTGTGACCCTGTAGCATGATAATAGACTGCCAAATGTACACTGACGTACCGGCAAGACCATACTATTGACTGTCTGTTATGCACAATAATGACAGACGTGACCACCCCTAGTGTAGCCTGTTGAGATCATTATGTTGATTATGTGCTAGAGTAATGTCTGATGTAGTATTGTATTATATGGTATGTCTATAGGACTGTTGGATCATCCAGACGACACATTGGAACCCCGATAGTGGTATTGCCAGCTAAGGACCACAGGCGAGTACATTCTCTGACAGTTTCCATTATGTTGATTATCTCTATAATTCTTGTTGTATAGCGTACATGACTCTGACACTGTTCTTTACACGAGTTGGCATCATTGAGACCTGTCACAGGGAGTCATGATTGGGATCCATCATGCTAGCTGGGGAAATGGGAAAATATTAGTAGTTTATGTGATCATACCCCTTACATGCAGCATTAGCTCACCCATATTTCACGTCGGTGCAGCCTTACCCTTACATGCCTCATCGCTGTTATATCTGGTTAGCCTGACCTGTTGGAGATGACCGCTAACTAATATAATGAGTCATATAGCCCAAGTCGATCACATGATATACTGATGTTTCACACACTTAGTTAGATGATTCTTGTCATGTATCTTGATAGATTGATCTTGTATTTCCACATGTTCTAGTTGTTGTTCTTATACATACTTACATACCAGTTTTTTGTACTTGCGCACACTTGTAGTTCTATCCCTTGTCAGATGCTATTGATGATGATGTTCTAGTATCTATTTCCTGCATTCTTTATTCCAGTATTTCTTATTTCTAGTTATTTTATATCTGTCTTGTATTTCTTTACACTGTGTTATAGTTTTTGTCAATATATGTGGAACTGCTGTTAGAAGTGTATTTTTGTTCAAATCCTGACTGGATATTTTTTCCAGAGAACCTTGAGGATTTCTGTACTACGCACTACGGACCAGGTATAGAAGCAGACTATGTACCAGAGATCCTAGAAGAGACCATGCTTCTAGATGAGACTTTGCCTACAGCTACCTAGATAGTATTTATTTTATGCTTGAGCCTCATGGAGGTTATTTCAGTTTATTTTAGACTCATGTTAAGTTTACTTGGGAACTTGTGTTGGACAGCTAGACTGTGAGTTATCTTTATGTTGGGACCTGGTATTTAACTATGTTATTCCTTTCATCTTTTATCGTGCCTTATAGTTGTTGTGATTGAGTTACATTGAGAGATTATGGAGATGTATATCGTTCATAGGTGTTTATTTAGTTAGTGTTATTGTGACCCAGACAGCGTTCTACCGCTGATGCTACAACGTAGGCTGGACGTACCCAAGCTCTCGTGCCCCTATACTGGGTGCGGGTCGTGACACATTTTTAGTGGTGGCCCATGCAGGTCTAGTTTCGCAAGTTATGCGATATCGTGGTAGTGCGACAACTTAGTTGTACTGCTGCGAGCCTGTGCTAGGATATAGGAAATATGATCTAGGATGAGAATATGCTCAATCACACTAGAAAATTCTGAACTTCTTATTGCTATTCTAATGGATTGCTTCCTTTAGCACTGTAGTTTCCTTCCTTGATAATATCACATCTATCACCTTAATTGATTCCTTGATCTATATTCAGGATGTCGCCGAATACTAGATCCATGAGAATGGGAGCAGCCAATACAGAGAGGACTGTCACCTCTCAACCTGACGAACAGATACCTGGAGATTCTCCTACATCTCCTGTTCGTGTGGGAGTGTCTGCAACTAACGGGATTCCTCCTCCACATATACAAAGGATTGCCCCAACTATGACAGACAACCTTCCACCACCACCGACACCGATTCCCGGAGGAGTGCCCGCTGACGGGACACAGATGTTCGCACTGATGCAAGGTATGCTAGAGGCCCAGAGAGTAACAGCAGAGGCTCAGCGTGTTCAAGATGAGGCTCAGAGAATGCAAGCAGAAGCACACCAGGCACAGACTGAATTGATGAGAGAGAGCATGAAGAATGCTCATCAGGTAACTCTCCAAGCTGTGGAGAGGGTAGCACGACAACCGCAACATCAGGGTCAACAACAACAGAGGCCCGGTACCATAGTGGACTTTAAGAGGATGATGCCTCGAGAGTTCAAAGGCACAGAAGGAATACTATATGCTGACGAATGGTTAGAAGACATAGAAAGGAATCTTCGCTTATCACAGATTCCAGAGATTCTTCAGATAGAGGCCGCTGGCAGTCAGATGTTTGATATCGCACTGACGTGGTATCGTATAGAGCTGAGACTCGCCGCTGAAGGACTTACTTAGGAGAACTTTAAAGAACTCTTCAAAGAGATATTCTTTCCTGACGTAGCCTTGGGAGCTTTAGAAAGTTAGTTCCATGACTTAGTCCAAGGAGGCATGTCAGTCGACGAATATGCTGCAGAATTTTGTCGATTGAGTCAATTTGCGCCATCGATGGTTCGAGACCCGGGAGATAGAGCTCGGAAATTCAGAAAAGGATTGAATAGGGAGATCAAGTCTCGTACTTCGGGACGACGTACTGCTATATTTGAGGATATTCTGATGGATGCCCAGATTGCCGAAGACGACTTGGACCTCAGGCCCAAGAGAGGACGCGATACATCTGAAGCAACAGGAGGTAACACAGGACCAGCCAAGCGCTCACACTTTCAACAACAACATAGGCCGTACCAGCAATAACACCAGCAACAACACCAGCAATAGGCACCAGTTCGAGGACATGCTCAACAACAGCAACCACAAAGACATAATCAACTCGTTACCCCATGTTCGTATTGCGGAAAGATGGGACATACAAGAGACATCTGTAAAAAAATGTTGGGCACTTGCTTATCATGTGGATCAGCAGCACATCAGCTGAGGGGCTGCCCAGCTATTCAGACTCGCCAAGGAGGAGGAGCAGCTCAAAGAGGACCAGCCAGAGCACCTATTGTACCAGGAGGCCAGCAGAGAGGACCTCCACTTCCATCACAGCAGGAGAGGTTTGCTCAGCAGCAGCAGCAACAGAGAGGAGCACCACAGGGATGAGCTTACGCCATAACCATTGAGGAGGCCGAGCCAGCTGGAGACGTGATTTCAGGTTCAGTTTTACTCGATTCTATTCCAGCACTTGCATTATTTGATTCTGGCGCTTCCCATAGTTTCGTATCTGTATCTTATGCCCTCAAACATCATTTAGAAACGGAACCATTAGATAGGACTTGCAAGATCACGACAGGAGGAGGCATTATCCTAGTCCGTGATTGTTGTAAGAATCAGAGAGTGTCATTGGAAGGACGAGAGTTGAGCGTGAGTTTACTCGTCATGCCACTTCCGAAATACGATATTGTACTTAGAATGGACTGGTTAAGTAAACACCATGCTTCTATAGATTGCCACGGAGGTAGAGTAGTATTTCGACCACCAGGAGAGCCAGAGTTTAAGATTGCCAGAGGAGCAGAGGAGCGAAGCAGAGGCACTTTTTGCGGAGCCAGGGTGGAAGAAGAAGAGTTACCGCATCCACTTATAGCGGAGTTCCTGGATGTATTTCCAGAGGAGTTGCCAGGTTTGCCGCCAGACAGAGATATTGAGTTCTCTATAGACTTGATACCAGGAGCGGAGCCTATTTCGCAACATGTCTATAGAGTTAACAACAACGAATTGGTAGAGCTAAAGAAATAAGTTAAGGAGCTGCAAGACAAAGGTTTTATTAGATCCAGTTTATCGCCATGGGGAGCACCGATATTATTTGTACCGAAGAAGGAAGGTACGGTACGTATGTGTATCGATTATAGAGCCTTGAATAACCTCACTATTAAAAATAAATACCCGCTGCCGAGGATAGATGATCTTTTCGATGAATTGAACGGAGCAAAGGTGTTTTTAAAAATAGACTTGAGGTCAGGCTATCACCAGGTGAAAGTGAAGAAAGAAGACATACCGAAAACCGCCTTTCGAACCAGATATGGCCAGTTTGAATTTACAGTAATGCCGTTTGGTTTAACCAATGCACCAGCAGTATTTTTGAACTTGATGAACAAGGTGTTCCACCAGTACCTTGACAAGTTTGTAGTGGTATTTATTGACGACATTCTAGTATATTCAAAAACCCCAAAAGAGCATGAAGAGCACTTGAGAATAGTCTTAGAAACTCTCAGGAGAGAGAAATTATACGGGAAGCTTTCAAAGTGTGAGTTCTTTCTTGAAGAGGTTGAATTTCTTGGACACATAGTGACAGGTGATGGAATTTTAGTTAACCCAAAGAAGATAGAGGCAGTAAAGTCATGGACTACCCCCAACACGGTAGCTAAAATCAGGAGCTTTCTCGGACTAGCAGGATACTACAGAAGATTTGTACAAGACTTCTCCAAGATTGCAGAGCCAATGACTAGGCTGACCAAGAAAGATGTGGAATTTGTCTGGACGGAAGAATGATAAGCTGCATTCGATGAGCTGAAGAGGAGACTAACGACAGTACCAGTTTTGACATTGCCCTCAGGGACAGGTGGATTCACTATCTACAGTGATGCTTCAGGAAAAGGGTTGGGATGCGTTCTTCAATAACACGGGAAAGTAATTGCCTATGCTTCAAGACAATTACGCCCTCATGAAAAGAACTACCCCACTCACGATCTGGAGTTAGTAGCAGTTATCTTTGCCCTAAAGCTGTGGAAGCACTATCTGTACGGAGAGCGTGTGGAAATCTTCACAGACCACGAGAGCTTAAAGTACGTGTTTACACAGAAGGAGCTGAATATGAGACAGAGAAGGTGGTTAGAATTAATGAAAGACTTTAATATCTCATTACAGTATCATCCAGAAAAAGCCAACGTAGTCGCGTATGCCTTGAGCAGGTACCCAATGGCTATGTGTTTGACTTCGGATAGACACTTATTAGCTGATCTTGAAAGCTTGGAAATTGAGGTATTAGTTCCAGGAGCTGAGATTCAGATGTGGGGTCTGCAGATTCAATCAGAACTGATGGACAAAATTAGAGCTGCGCAGTACGATGATGAGACTCTACGAAATATTAGAGCACAAGTTCAGGCAGGATTGATAGACGATTTTACTATTGCGGATGATGGATCCTTACGACATGGCACAAGGATGTGTGTGCCGAGTGAAGAGCTGCGTGAAGAAGTTTTACAGGAGGCACACCGCTCTCAGTACTCGATGCATCCCGGAGCCAACAAGATGTATCAAGATTTGAGGAAGCATGTATGGTGGTATAGTATGAAGCGCGAAGTAGCACGCTTCGTATCCCGATGTTTAGTGTACCAACAGGTGAAAGCAGATCGACAGAGGCCAGGGGGATTGCTTCAACCTTTATCCATTCCAGAATGGAAGTGGGAGCACGTGACTATGGACTTCATTTTGGGACTTCCTCGTTCTCTAGGAGGAAAAGACGCAATTTGGATCATCGTAGATAGGTTGACTAAATCAGTCCACTTCTTACCTTTTAAAGTGGGTACTTCGACGGAGAAGCTAGCAGATATGTACGTACAGTAGATTGTCAGATTACATGGAGTTCCTGTGAGTATTGTCTCAGATCGGGATAGTCATTTCACTTCCTATTTATGGAGGAGCCTGCAGTCTAGCTTGGGCACTCAGCTCAAGTTCAGTACCGCATATCACCCTCAGACAGACGGCCAGTCTGAAAGGACTATTCAGACTCTTGAAGATATGCTACGCACTTGCGTCTTGGATCTCGAAGGTTCTTGGGAGGATCATCTACACTTGGTAGAGTTTGCCTACAACAACAGCTACCAGGCCAGCATTGAGATGTCACCAATCGAGGCCTTATATGGACGGAGGTGTCGTACCCCTTTATCTTGGGATGACGTTGGAGAAAGAGCCTTGTTAGGACCAGAAATGGTCGTGGATGCAGCAGAAAGGGTGGAACTTATCAGAGACAGACTACGAGTGGCGCAGGACAGACAGCGACATTGGGCAGATAGTCACCGTAGACCCCTAGAGTTTCAGGTATTGTTTTGATTTGTTTTGTTGTTTTGTGATTGCTTTATTTAGGTTGCATGCTAAGATCGTTGTTCTAGGTTGGCGATTTGGTGTTCCTACGGATTTCTTCGACACGGGGCACGATTCGTTTCGGTAGAGGAGGAAAGCTTAGCCCACGATACATCGGGCCCTTCAGTATTCTTGCAAGGGTCGGTGCAGTGGCCTATAGACTAGACTTACCGCCTGCTCTAGATGGAGTGCATAACGTGTTCCACGTGTCGCAGCTGAGACGGTACGTGACAGATCCTAGTCACGTATTAGATCACTCGGAGATCAAAGTTGGACCGACACTCAGCTATCCTGAACAACCGGTGGAGATCTTGGATCGTAGAGAGAAGATATTGCGAAACCAGACTATTCCCTTGGTTCGTGTTGCATGGAGAAATCACTCTCCAGGAGAATCAACTTGGGAGAGAGAGGACGAAATGCGCGAGCGGTATCCATATCTCTTCGAGACTTGAGGTATAATTCATTAATTGATTGCTTGTTCTAGTGATAGTTATTTTAAAATTTTGAGGACGAAATGCTTTAAGGAGGGTAGACTTGTCACCCCCACTTTTTGGATTAGGGGTATTTTTGTCTTTCTGTAATTAATGTGTAAATGATTTGCATGATATTTAATTATATTTAAATAATTAAGGATGATTGTTTGATTGTTGCAATTTATCATAGTTTCGATAATTAGGACGCTATGCGAGCCCTTGTTTCCAACTGATGTCGTAACCCATCGTAGTTAATCCTCAATAAATTCAATTTTGTGCAATTTTCCCTTTTGTTGGACACTTTTTATGCAAAAGCGTATTAAGGTGACCATCCCTTTGGACGCGACACGCGAATAAATCTATTTCCCCTTTATGTATATTTTTCCATAATTTTGGGACTGTGAAAGTGCAACATCAATCTCCATTAAACCATGGTCTCAAAAACCTTGGAACTAATGCATCTTAGCCTACCATTTTAATTCTATTAAATCTTGGCCCTTGAAATATCTCTATAAAAGGCCAATTCCAAAAGGGTTGACCAGTCAACCCAAACCCTAGGTCAACCCCTTACACAATACTATATATATAAACCTCTTTTCTTTTTCCTTTTCTTCAAAAACCACAGTCGAAAATTGCTACCATCCCTATTCTCAAACCCGACCTTCCCATTGATTCGCCGAACAACCCGCCGGACCCTGCCCCGAGCGCCGGACCCCCCGAGCGCTGCACCCGCTGCCCCCGACCGCTGCACCCGCTGCCCCGAGCGCCGTACCCCCGAGCGCTGTACCCGCCCCGACTGAGCGTCGGATCCCGTCGACAGAGCCGCCCGACAATACCGCACGTTGTCGACCGAGGTTCCCGCCTGTACGCCGCTGACCTCGCTGTACCGGACAGGAGCAGCCTTCGACTCGACGATGCTACGACACGCATGTCTCATTTTCGCACGCAGGTTCGAGTTCCTTCTTGCTTATACGTGTACGCATACATATAATTCCCTTGGAGACCTTCGCACTTGCTACGTTGAATACTGGTATATAGACATATATAAACTTGATGCGTACGTAAGTACATATGGGTATTGGTATACGAATATAGTTACTCTGTGTACCTTGATATATATATGTATAACCATAACGTATGCGAACCTAATTAGTATATACGTAGAGTACATGCATTAGAATGAGATTTAAAGTGTGATGGTAGATGTATTGTGTATATCTCCCTAGTACCTGGTTAATATGGATGCAAGATATAAAATCTATTAAAGTATATGTATATACAATATCTAATATAATGGTAACTAATAGACAATTATGTATGTTAGATCATATTATTGATGACTTGAATGTAATCAAGGATATCCTGCAGTTACATCGACTGTGACCCTGTAGCATGATAACAGACTGCCAAATGTACACTGACGTACCGGCAAGACCATACTATTGACTGTCTGTTATGCACAACAACGACAGACGTGACCACCCCTAGTGTAGCCTGTTGAGATCATTATGTTGATTGTGTGCTAGAGTAATATCTGATGTAGTATTGTATTATATGGTATGTCTATAGGACTGTTGGATCATCCAGACGACACCTTGGAACCCGGACAGTGGTATTGCCAGCTAAGGACCACAGGTGTCACTACCACATTTTCTAGGAAAGGGTATTTTAGTCTTTTCCTATTTAATTAAATATTGTGCATGGTAAATAATTATTTGTTGTATTATTTAATTGTTGTTAGATGTTATTTAATTATTTTGGACTTATATTAGTGGACCCAACTAGTTTAGTTTGGACCCATGGACCAACATGAATTAATTAGTTAGACTTGGCCCATTTAGAAAGCCCATTGTTAAGGAGATGGATTAAATTAATTAAATCATTAGACTAGAAGCTTCCTTCCTTAATTATTTCTTCATGAGAGGCCCCAAGGGGTACATTGGACATTTTATAATTGCTTGGGGAAGGGGTAAGGCAGGCCTATATTAGAGGGGGGGAAATTCTCTCTCCTCTCATTCTCATTTCCAAATCTAGATCTAGAATTTCCCACTACCAAATTCCTTTCATTCCCATTCCAATTCCCCACCAAATTCATCCCAAATTCATCCCAAATTCTTCCCAATTCACTATTAGAAAGTTGAGAAACAAGGATCTAGAAGGAGGAAGCAAGGATCTACAAAGAGGAGCAAGGATCTACAATTTGGAAGCAAGTTCATCTCAATTGGAGGTTTCATTGGGAATCCATCTCCCAATAGGTATAATTCAATTTTTTCTATTAAAATAGCTTCTAAATCTGAGATTTAATCATGTAAAATCAACCTATATGTATGTACTACCCATAGGACTTTGTTTTGTGTTCATAGGAGACACATGGAGAAAGTTATGGTACTTTTTGTGTCAATTTTGTTGAAATTCCGAATTTACATTTTGTTGTGTGTGTCAATTGATCCTATAGATTAATTGGGCATGTGTTTTTGTGTTTGGGGCTAGTGTCGTGTCCATAATTTGGTACATGTGGTTCGTATCCCAACTATTTGGTGATACGTGTCATTTTGGGAGTTTTCCCTCCGACACGGGGCTTTGAACATGTCGTATTTTGACACGGACACATAGATCTACTTTTGACACTTTGATTTATTCATAAATATTATTTGTGACTTGTTTGTGTCCTTCGGGGTGCAATTGGTTGTGTGTTGGACTCGTGTCACATGCGTATCCTAGATCTAGTGGGATACGGCGTGATACTCTCCAATTTGGTGTGTTTATGTGTAGATCTAATTATTTATGCTTTAAATTCTTCATTTATAATTAGTAAATATATATAGATATTATATATTATTTTAGTGTATTTATTATGGTATTTATTGTAGCATAGATCTATAGATATTTCTATGTGTTCTAATGTTGTGTATAAATATATATGTGTGTAGCTTTCTTGCATGCAATTATATACGTACTTATGTTAATAACATAAATTATACATAAATATTTTATAAAATATATTTATGTGTTTAAATGTATAATTATATTATTTATAATTATTATATAATTATTTGTATATTAATGAATGTATTTTTATGTGTGCTTCTAGCCATGTAAAATATGTACATTAATATGTGCAATGTGTTTTGTAACTATTAGTATTTGATTGTGTAAAGTTTATGTGTATATATATATAAGTATATATATTTATTAAATTGTTTTATATATGTATATATATAGGTGTTTTTGTGAGATATAATACTAATAATAATATATTATTTTATTTGTATAAATATTGGTTTGTATATACATTATTTAGAGTGTGCATTATTTGTATTATTAGTATACTTTGTGTGGGTATCATTTGGGATCTAATTTTGATTTCCTAAATTGTTGTATTTTATTTCCATATTATTTTATATAGAGGTCTTGTGAGGTTGACATTGGTTTGACCATGTTTGACTTTAGAGTTGACCATAGTTGACTTTTGACTTAGAATTTATTTATTGACCTAGAAGTTGACTAGTTTGACTTGTTCTCTTTCCGGGACCTTGTATTAATGTGGTATTCCATATCTAGGTCTTCGAGGTACCGAGTCAGACATCTGTGAGACTGTTCATTGGACTTCAGGCGAGTACATTCTCTGATAGTTTCTCATTTATGATATCCTCTATGTTCGTTGTATCTAGTGTAGATATACATGTTTTTCTTGACACTATGGTTACACGGATTGGTATATCCGGATCTCGTCATGAGATGTTATTCCTTGGTATATGGTGTATATGGTGCAAGTATTGTTTCATTGGTTATCTTGTACATGTACAGACACCAATTTTCGGGAGGAGTTGCTCTCTTCTTGGGGAATCTAGTGCCATAGCATACCGTGGTTGGATCTATTATACCAGTTGGGGGTAGGGAGTATTAGTATAGATATGTGATCAAATCCCTATTGAATAAAGTATTGGTAAGCGAATAGTGTTGATCATGCACCGCACGTATGATTAGCCAGGCCGCATTGTATCTTGCCCAAGCCGATCATATGTTAAGCTAGTACTCACACACTTAGTCATTAGTATTATTGTTTCATTGGCATATTGTTCATTATTGTATTTCTTTCCAGTATTTCCTTATTGTCTATATATCTCTTGTATCTATTTTGTGCATCTTGTTTATCCACAGCTATTTACTGTTACATAGTTTTTATCATGGATTAGAACTGCTGTTAGAGATGTACTCTACTCCTTTCCTGACTGGATATATTTTTCCAGATGACACTGAGGAGTACCCTACCTATTATGGATCCCAGGATGTTGTGGGTTTAGATTCGGAGACCCTGGCTCAAGAGGGACTTATCCCAACTGAGACAGTTGACCCTGGAGTGTAGCTTTGTAGTATGATAGTATTCTTTTGTACTGGATTTGTCTCCAGCTTATTTGTTACTCTTCAGACTCATTGATGTATTATTTTAAACTCATGAGTTGTATGATGACTATTCTATTCTTATCTGATTCGTGCTCATTCTATCTTAGTTCTGTGATTGAGTATTTTATCATTATTGGTGGTTCATTACTTTAGATAGACTATCTAGACAGCGTTCTACCGCCGATTCTGCGGCGTAGGCTCGGCGTTGTTTCCGACTAGTAGCCTTACACCGGGTGCAGGTCGTGACACGTTTTTGGTGGTGGCCCATGCAGGTCTAGCTTCACAAGTATGTGATATCGTGGTAGTACGACAACTTAGTTGTACTACTGCGAGCCTGCGATAGGATATAGGATATAGGCTGAGATACTCAATCACATCTAGGAAAATTCTTTTGATTCAACTATTCTCCTTTGACATTGATACTTGATCCCTTAAACTGTCCTTTCCTTGATGTCTTACATCATGTGCCATATTGATCCTCATTCCGTCTTTTTATGAGACATACTCGGAGATACTTGCGGAGGCACGCAAGGTTGAGCGGGATCTGGGTTTAAAGACCAAGAGAGACCGTGATTCTTTTCTGGGGGCCAACGGTAGTGCAGTATCTGCCAAACGTCCTTATTTCTAGTCCAGACCTTTCCAGCAGCCGCAGCAGAACTAGACTCCAGCTAGAGCGCCTTTTCACCAGGCACCTCAGCAGCAGAGACAGATACAGCAAGCTCCATGCAACTTCTGCAAGAAGCCCGGCCACATCTGGGAAGTTTGCAGGAGGAGGCTAGGAGTTTGTTTGTATTGTGGTACTGAAGGGCATCAATCGAGGGAGTGTCCTCGTCGTGCAGTTCAAGGAGCAGCTCCAGCTCCGAGGACACAGACGAGACCACCTGCAGCACAACCGAGGGGACCACTTCCGACACAGCAGCAGCATTTTGTCCAGCATCAACAGCAGGAAGGTGCTCGACAGGGACGAGCGTTTGCTATGACCGTCGAAGAGGAGGAACCCACAGGAGATGTCATCGCAGGTTCTATTCTTCTTGATTCCATTCCAGCTTTAGCTTTGTTTGATAGTGGTGCTTCCCATAGTTTTGTATTTGTTTCTTTTGCTCTAAAGCATGGTTTGGTAGTTGAGTCTTTGCTTAGGACTTACAAGATCATGACTGGGGGAGGCATTATCCTGGTTAATGATATTTGCAAGGATCGGAGAGTTACTCTGGGAGGCCGGGAGTTGAGTGCGTGTCTACTTGTAATGCCACTTCCGAGCTACGACATTGTACTCGGGATGGATTGGTTGAGTAGGCACCGTGCTAGCATAGACTGTAGAGGAGGTAGAGTTTTGTTTGGTTCGCCAGGAGAGCCAGAGTTCGAGTTTGCTAGAGGAGCTGCGGAGTAGGGGGAAGGCATTATTTGTGGAGCTATAGTGGAAGACAAGGAGTTGCCGCATCCGTTGATAGCAGAATTCTTGGATGTGTTTTCTGAGGAATTGCCAGGATTGCCACCAGATCGAGATATTAAATTTTCTATAGACTTGGTGCCAGGTGCAGAACCAATTTTGCAGCATGTCTATAGAGTAAACAACAGCGAGCTGGTCGAGTTGAAGAAGCAAGTGGACGAATTACAGGATAAGGGGTTTATCAGATCGAGTTCTTTACCATGGGGAGCCCCGATATTGTTTGTACCGAAGAAGGATAGATCGGTGCATATGTGCATTGATTATAGGGCTTTGAATAATCTCACTATTAAGAATAAGTATCCTTTGCCATGGATTGATGATCTGTTTGATCAGTTGAGTGGTGCGAAGGTATTTTCTAAGATAGATTTGAGATCAGGCTACCATCAGGTGAAGGTGAAGCCGGAGGACATACTGAAGACTGCTTTTAGAACTCGGTATGGTCAGTACGAGTTTATGGTGATGCCGTTTGGTTTGACTAATGCACCAGCAGTATTTATGAACTTGATGAACAAGGTGTTCCACCAGTACCTTGATAAGTTCGTGGTGGTGTTCATCGACGACATACTCATATACTCGAGGACACCGGAGGAGCATGAGGAGCATTTGAGGATTGTGTTGGATGTGCTGAGGCAGGAGAAGTTGTATGGGAAGTTGTCCAAATATGAGTTTTTCTTGGACAAGGTAGAATTCTTGGGGCATATTGTGACTGGTGATGGTATTTCAGTAGATCCGAAGAAGATTTCAGCAGTGGAATCTTGGAAGACTCCGAGTTCGGTAGCAGAGATCAGGAGTTTCTTGGGATTGGCAGGCTACTACAGGAAGTTTGTGCAAGATTTTTGAGGATTGCCGAGCCGATGACCAGACTCACAAGGAAGGATGTGGAGTTTGTTTGGACGGAGGATTGCCAGGTTGCTTTTGAAGAGTTGAAGAAGAGGTTGACGTCTGCTCCTATTTTGACGTTGCCATCAGGGTCTGGAGGTTTCACTATTTATAGTGATGCATTAGAAAAGGGTTTAGGTTGTGTTCTTCAGCAGCATGGGAAAGTGATTGCCTATGCATCCAGGCAATTGCTTCCTCATGAAAAGAACTATCCTACCCATAATTTGGAGTTGGCAGCCGTCATCTTCGCCCTGAAGTTGTAAAAACATTATTTGTACGGAGAGCGTGTGGAGATCTTCACAGACCATAAAAGCTTGAAGTACGTTTTCACGCAGAAGGAGTTGAACATGAGGCAGCGTCGGTGGTTGGAACTGATAAAGGATTTTGATATCTCTTTGCAATATCATCATGGAAAAGCAAATATAGTTGCCGATGCTTTGAGCAGGTATCCGGTAGCTATGTTCTTGATACAGGATCGATATTTATTGGAGGACTTGGAGAGCTTGGGCATTGAGGTGATTGTTCCTAGGTGTGCTATGCAGATGTGGGGAATATAGATACACTCAGATCTGATGGACAGGATCAAGGCAGCATAGTATGATGATGTATCTCTAAGGAGTATGAGAGCTCAGGTGAGAGCAGGATTAGAGGATGATTTCACTATTGTAGAGGATGGATCTTTGAGGCATAGAGTTAGATTGTGTGTGCCTAGTGGGGAGTTGCGTGAGAAGGTATTGCAGAAAGCACATCGCTCTCAGTATTCCATACATCCAGGTGCTAACAAGATGTATCGGGATATGCAAGAGAGTGTGCGGTGGTATGGCATGAAGAGGGAAGTGGCACAGTTTGTATCCATATGCTTAGTGTGCCAGTAGGTGAAAGCCGAGAGGCAGAGGCCAGGAGGGTTACTTCAGCCATTACCCATTCCAGAGTGGAAGTGGGAACACATTACTATGGATTTTGTGTCCGGACTTCCACGATCTCCAGGAGGGAAAGACACGATTTGTGTCATTGTTGATAGATTGACCAAGTCGGCCCACTTTTTGCCTTTCAAGGTGGGTTTGTCTACAGAGAAGCTGGCAGAGATGTATGTGAGGCAGATCGTTAGGATACATGGAGTTTCTGTCAGCATAGTCTCAGATCGAGATAGTCGTTTCACTTCTCATTTCTGGAGGAGTTTGCAGGAGAGTTTGGGCACTCAGCTCAAATTCAGTACTGCATATCATCCCCAGACAGATGGGCAGTCTGAGCTTACTATCCAGACTCTCGAGGATATGTTGTGCACTTGTGTACTAGATTTCGGTGGTTCTTGGAAGGACCATCTCCATTTGGTAGAGTTTAGTTACAACAACAGTTACCAGGCCAGTATAGAGATGTCACCTTTTGAAGCTCTATATGGTCGGAGGTGTCGTACTCCTTTGTCTTGGGACGATGTTGGAGAGAGAGTTTTGCTTGGGCCAGAGATGGTTGTGGATGCAGCGGAGAAGGTTCAGTTGATCAGAGACAGACTTCGAGTGGCGCAGGACAGACAGCGGCATTGGGCCGATAGCCATCGGAGACCTTTAGAGTTCGAGGTATAGTTTAGATTTTATTTGTGCTTGTTCTTGTTTGTTATAGAATAAGTTCTTAAGATGGTGTTTTGTTCTAGGTGGGTGGTTTGGTGTTTCTGAGGATTTCTCCGACACGAGGCACGATTTGCTTCGGTGGAGGCAGAAAGCTTAGTCCGCGATTCATCGGACCTTTTACTATTCTAGAGAGGGTAGGTGCAGTTGCTTATAGACTAGACTTGTCACCTGCATTAGAGGGAGTGCACAACGTGTTTCATGTGTCGCAGTTGAGACGATATGTGGCAGATCCTAGTCATGTATTGGATCACTCAGAGATAGAGGTGTGCCCTACTCTTAGCTATCCAGAGCAGCCAGTTGAGATTCTGGATCGGAGAGAGAGGGTGCTGAGGAACCAGACTATTCCTTTGGTACGCGTCGCATGGAGGCATCACTCTCCGGGGGAGTCTACCTGGGAGAGAGAGGATGACATGCGAGAGCATTATCCATATTTTTTTGTACCATTGAGGTATGTTATTTTCTAGTTATGTTCTGTTCATTAGTTAATTGTGATTCTTTAGTTCTGTTCTGTGATTTTCTGGGGGTAGTTTTCATCTTTGAATTTCGAGGACAAATTTTTTTAAGTAGGGTAGACTTGTCACTACCACATTTTCTAGGAAAGAGTATTTTAGTCTTTTCCTATTTAATTAAATATTGTGCATGGTAAATAATTATTTGTTGTATTATTTAATTGTTGTTAGATGTTATTTAATTATTTTGGACTTATATTAGTGGACCCAACTAGTTTAGTTTGGACCCATGGACCAACATGAATTAATTAGTTAGACTTGGCCCATTTAGAAAGCCCATTGTTAAGGAGATGGATTAAATTAATTAAATCATTAGACTAGAAGCTTCCTTCCTTAATTATTTCTTCATGAGAGGCCCCAAGGGGTACATTGGACATTTTATAATTGCTTGGGGAAGGGGTAAGGCAGGCCTATATTAGAGGGGGGAAATTCTCTCTCCTCTCATTCTCATTTCCAAATCTAGATCTAGAATTTCCCACTACCAAATTCCTTTCATTCCCATTCCAATTCCCCACCAAATTCATCCCAAATTCATCCCAAATTCTTCCCAATTCACCATTAGAAAGTTGAGAAGCAAGGATCTAGAAGGAGGAAGCAAGGATCTACAAAGAGGAGCAAGGATCTACAATTTGGAAGCAAGTTCATCTCAATTGGAGGTTTCATTGGGAATCCATCTCCCAATAGGTATAATTCAGTTTTTCCTATTAAAATAGCTTCTAAATCTGAGATTTAATCATGTAAAATCAACCTATATGTATGTACTACCCATAGGACTTTGTTTTGTGTTCATAGGAGACCCATGGAGAAAGTTATGGTATTTTTTGTGTCAATTTTGTTGGAATTCCGAATTTACATTTTGTTGTGTGTGTCAATTGATCCTATAGATCAATTGGGCATGTGTTTTTGTGTTTGGGGCTAGTGTCGTGTCCATAATTTGGTACATGTGGTTCGTATCCCAACTATTTGGTGATACGTGTCATTTTGGGGGTTTTTCCTCCGACACGGGACTTTGAACATGTCATATTTTGACACGGACACATAGATCTACTTTTGACACTTTGATTTATTCATAAATATTATTTGTGACTTGTTTGTGTCCTTCGGAGTGCAATTGGTTGTGTGTTGGACTCGTGTCACATGCGTATCCTAGATCTAGTGGGATACGGCGTGATACTCTCCAATTTGGTGTGTTTATGTGTAGATCTAATTATTTATGCTTTAAATTCTTCATTTATAATTAGTAAATATATATAGATATTATATATTATTTTAGTGTATTTATTATGGTATTTATTGTAGCATAGATCTATAGATATTTCTATGTGTTCTAATGTGGTGTATAAATATATATATGTATGTAGCTTTCTTGCATGCAATTATATATGTACTTATGTTAATAACATAAATTATACATAAATGTTTTATAAAATATATTAATGTGTTTAAATGTGTAATTATATTATTTATAATTATTATATAATTATTTGTATATTAATGAATGTATTTTTATGTGTGCTTCTAGCCATGTAAAATATGTACATTAATATGTGCAATGTGTTTTGTAACTATTAGTATTTGATTGTGTAAAGCTTATGTGTATATATATATAAGTATATATATTTATTAAATTGTTTTATATATGTATATATATAGGTGTTTTTGTGAGGTATAATACTAATAATAATATATTATTTTATTTGTATAAATATTGGTTTGTATATACATTATTTAGAGTGTGCATTATTTGTATTATTAGTATACTTTGTGTGGGTATCATTTGGGATCTAATTTTGATTTCCTAAATTATTGTATTTTATTTCCATATTATTTTATATAGAGGTCTTGTGAGGTTGACATTGGTTTGACCATGTTTGACTTTAGAGTTGACCATAGTTGACTTTTGACTTAGAATTTATTTATTGACCTAGAAGTTGACTAGTTTGACTTGTTCTCTTTCCGGACCTTGTATTAATGTGGTATTCCATATCTAGGTCTTCGAGGTACCGAGTCAGACATCTGTGAGACTGTTCATTGGACTTCAGGCGAGTACATTCTCTGATAGTTTCTCATTTATGATATCCTCTATGTTCGTTGTATCTAGTGTAGATATACATGTTTTTCTTGACACTATGGTTACACGGATTGGTATATCCGGATCTATTCATGAGATGTTATTCCTTGGTATATGGTGTATATGGTGCAAGTATTGTTTCATTGGTTATCTTGTACATGTACAGACACCGATTTTCGGGAGGAGTCGCTCTCTTCTTGGGGAATCTAGTGCCATAGCATACCGTGGTTGGATCTATTATACCAGTTGGGGGTGGGGAGTATTAGTATAGATATGTGATCAAATCCCTATTGAATAAAGTATTGGTAAGCGAATAGTGTTGATCATGCACCGCACGTATGATTAGCCAGGCCGCATTGTATCTTGCCCAAGCCGATCACATGTTAAGCTAGTACTCACACACTTAGTCATTAGTATTATTGTTTTATTGGCATATTGTTCATTATTGTATTTCTTTTTAGTATTTCCTTATTGTCTATATATCTCTTGTATCTATTTTGTGCATCTTGTTTATCCACAGCTATTTACTGTTACATAGTTTTTATCATAGATTAGAACTGCTGTTAGAGATGTACTCTGCTCCTTTCCTGACTGGATATATTTTTCCAGATGACACTGAAGAGTACCCTACCTATTATGGACCCCAGGATGTTGTGGGTTTAGATTCGGAGATCCTGGCTCAAGAAGGACTTATCCCAACTGAGACAGTTGACCCTGGAGTGTAGCTTTGTAGTATGATAGTATTCTTTTGTACTGGATTTGTCTCCAGCTTATTTGTTACTCTTCAGACTCATTGATGTATTATTTTAAACTCATGAGTTGTATGATGACTATTCTATTCTTATCTGATTCGTGCTCATTCTATCTTTGTTCTGTGATTGAGTATTTTATCATTATTGGTGGTTCATTACTTTAGATAGACTATCTAGACAGCGTTCTACCGCCGATTCTGTGGCGTAGGCTGGGCGTTGTTTCCGACTAGTACCCTTACATCGGGTGCGGGTCGTGACAACAGGCGAGTATATTCTCTGACAGTTTCCATTATGTTGATTATCTCTATAATTCTTGTTGTATAGCGTACATGACTCTGACACTGTTCTTTACACGAGTTGGCATCATTGAGACCTGTCACGAGGAGTCATGATTGGGATCCATCGTGCTAGCTGGGGAAACAGGGAAATATTAGTAGTTTATGTGATCATACCCCTTACATGCAGCATTAGCTCACCCACATTTCACGTCGGTGCAGCCTTACCCTTACATGCCTCATCGCTGTTACATCTGGTTAGCCTGACCTGTTGGGGATGACCGCTAACTAATGTAATGAGTCATATAGCCCAAGTCGATCACATGATATACTGATGTTTCACACACTTAGTTAGATGATTCTTGTCATGTATCTTGATAGATTAATCTTGTATTTCCACATGTTCTAGTTGTTGTTCTTATACATACTTACATACCAGTTCTTTGTACTTGCGCACACTTGTAGTTCTATCCCTTGTCAGATGCTATTGATGATGATGTTCCAGTATCTATTTCCTGCATTCTTTATTCCAGTATTTCTTATTTCCAGTTATTTCATATCTGTCTTGTATTTCTTTACACCGTGTTATAGTTTTTGTCAATATATATGGAACTGCTGTTAGAAGTGTATTTTTGTTCAAATCCTGACTGGATATTTTTTCCAGAGAACCTTGAGGATTTCTTTACTACGCACTACGGACCAGGTATAGAAGCAGACTATGTACCAGAGATCCTAGAAGAGACCATGTTTCTAGATGAGACTTTGCCTACAGCTACCTAGATAGTATTTATTTTATGCTTGAGCCTCATGGAGGTTATTTTAGTTTATTTTAGACTCATGTTAAGTTTAATTGGGAACTTGTGTTGGACAGCTAGACTATGAGTTATCTTTATGTTGGGACCTGGTGTTTAACTATGTTATTCCTTTCATCTTTTATTGTGCCTTATAGTTGTTGTGATTGAGTTACATTGAGAGATTATGGAGATGTATATCGTTGACAGGTGTTTATTTAGTTAGTGTTATTGTGACCCAGACAGCGTTCTACCGCCGATGCTGCAGCGTAGGCTGGACGTACCCACGCTCTCGTGCCCCTATACTGGGTGCGGGTCGTGACATCTAATACAGACCAACCAATTAAAAGCTTCCGGAGAAAGATTGGTCTTCTCTCCACCTAAATCCTCAAGCCTAATCCCCGATTGGTTGCGATGTACAGAAGGGACAATGCAGAGGAGCTTCCAGCAATGACTGAGGTTCAGCACCAGCCGACAGTCTAAAACTGTGTTAACGTTCCAGGGAGAGTCCTTGTAGTTAAGCAAGAAACCACCCCCCGAACTACTGCCAGGGCCGGGAGACATCACCCGGGGGTTGTGAAGAATTAACCATCCCATCAAGTACAGGTATGGTAATTCTACCCTGGGAAAGCTATCACGCCGAGCTTCATCGACGAGCAGCCCATCAGTCATGGCTCTCAAGCCAGCCTGTATACGGCACACCATGACAGGGAGCAAGCCCAGTCTTGCCCCGAATACCAGACGCACGGCAGGCCACAGGATGTTCCGGTGAATACGGTCCGCGGATGCGATGCCGGGCACCACGACTCGATACAGCCATATGGAGAGAAAGCCAGCCAGCCGGGCTTCCTTAGACAGAGGCTTGCGGCAGCGCCTCAAGTAACTTTCCTACCCCGTCATTGAGAATCTGATCTGGGGCTTTAGTATCCTCCATAAGATCCTTGACGACCTAGGCACTGAGCACGCCCAAACAGTTCACGGGCTCATTCTTGCCCCCCGAAACTTTCTTCGACTTGGCGGCCCTGGCCCGGTGGAAGAAGAGGTAGGACGTCCACTTAGTGGTGTGAGATAAATCAGAAGGCTCATCATAAAAAGCGGTGCACGCGAAGTAGTGGCCCATCAGCTCCTGATACACCTCCACAACCCGAGGGTCTGAGTCCTCCAACTCCCGGTTGATGGGAACATACTCTTCATATGGGATATCCCCCATCGGCAGTCTCGAGATCACTGCCATCTCATGGAGGGCCAACCCCAACTCCCCCAGTGGAGTGGCGAAGGTCCCAGTAAGCGGAATGTATCGCTCCATCAGTGCCAGAAACAGGTTAGGGTTGGGAGGCAACCCAACACTCGTCGCACGCACAGCAGCATACAGTCCAATACCCTCCAGCTCTCTCCAAAAATGCTTCAAGGCCCAGTCAACTAGGCAAGCCCATCGGAGGTTTATTGGGGTGATCCACCCATTGCACCGAGGATTCTTCTTGGGGTATACCCCCCTCGCCCCATGAAGTCATTGCAGAAAGTCGGCAATTGGAACGGCTGGATCACTGAACTGTCTTTACTCGGACGCTGCCCGGGCACAGTCCCCTGAACACCGTCACAACACCAGAAGGGCGGCTGACAAACGACCCCTGGTCAGCTCCTTTCAGATGAAAGATCTTCCCCGGCTTGCCGTGAAGATCGGGAGTCAGCGTCCACGACATCCTCCTGGAATGTGTCGCATAGGAGAAAGCCGAGATGGGATAATCTCTCGGCATCGTTGGCAGATACAAGACCACACTCTCGGCGGGGAAAACCCAGGGCTCTCTCTTGGGCTTCGTCTGGAACTGTTTGTCAATCATGTCCCCAAAGAGAAAAGCCGGCTTTAAGTACTGGTCCCCGTCTATATACGTCAGGAGCTCCCCGTTAATCATGTTCAGCAACGTCCGCTCGCCCTGAGCCGATATCAAGATCTCCCTTCCTTCAGGATACTGGGGTCCGGAGATAGGAAATGTCACGTGGGACAGATCCTCCAGATAGTTTGAGTGCAGCATCCCGGCAGCGGAACCCATCACCTCGGCCAGTGGAGACTCATGCAAGTTAACTGTAAAAGTGCAAGAAAAATACGTCATTACAAATCTTGCAACATAAAGACCAAGAAATGACAGTCTGTGCTTTACACCAAGACTGTACAAAATTTGGTCATTTTACGCCGGAAGTCACATCCAGAAGTGTAATTGGCGGTATACAGTCCGTGCTTTACGCCAGACTGCCAAAATTCTAGTTATTACGCCGGAGGTCCCATCCACAAGCGTAAAACTAAATTTTATAGTATACACCAAGTTTTTGGCAGTTAGAGCTTTTACGCTCAAAACTGCGAAAACATGGAGTTTTTATGCTGGCACATTAGAAATGTGGGCGTAAAAGATAAAAACGTCTCCGTGCGTCATCTTCCTCAAAGAGGCTATCAGCACAGAAGACGACCTAGCGCGGTCACGTTCAACATGTGCGAAGGATTTTTCGTTATTCTTTGTCATCCCAAAGGCTCTACCTCTAAGGCCGGGTGCGCTACTCGTCGGCGGGATGCTTCGCTCAGAAGAAAGTTCACCTTGCCCGACCGAAGACTCTCGCGCTGGGGCAGAAGAACGAGAAGAAGAACCTATACTCTTTCCCTTAGTGGAGGGGATTTGTTTCGGCGCCATTTCTGAAAACTCGGAGTGCTCGGAGAAAGAACGAGAGGAAAAACTCAAACAGTCGAAGGCTCTCTTTCGCAGAAGACGGATGAAAAGTTTTTTCTCTCAAAAGCTTGGGATATATATAGAGTTCGGGTCGACTCCTCGAATCCTCGGACGGACTCCTCGAAACCAGAACCAAATCTCCTAATTAATATTCGGTTATAATTGGGTCCTACGTCAGCCTATTATTCAGAGAAGGCGGACAGTCAGCGAATTTGAAAAGTTTTTTCGCGCAAAGCAGGTCAGCGGTTCCTACGCTAAGGAGCTTTCTACGCTCGACAGCAGCAGATCTACAGTTTTACAATCGCAAGCTATAAGTCTATGGTTTTACGCCCGGATGCCTTTATGCTCGGTAGCTTCTATGCTCAAGAGGCTACAAACCTACGACTTTACGCTCAGCAGATACCAAATCGATGATCTCACGTTCGGTGGCGCTTAGTTTACGCTCAGAAGCAACAGATCCGCAACTTCACGCTCGGAGAATTTTTTTTTTTCAGAAGCTACAAATCTACAGTTCTACGGTAAGGAGCTTTCTACGCTCGACAGCTATGAATCTACGGCTTTACGTTTGATGGCTACAAGTCAGGTTTTTACGCCCAGATGCCTTTGTGCTCAGTAGCTTTTTTGCTCGAGAGGCTACAAACCTACGACTTCACGCTCAGGAACCACAAGTCTATGATTTCACGCTCGACGGTGTTTAGTTCATGCTCAGAGGCTACAGACTAATAATTTCACGCTCCACGACTTCCCGCACATCTGAAAGATACGTCGGCCAGATTACGCGTACATCTGAACGGTCCTCAAAGCGGTCAATTGCAAAGAGTTAACACAGAAGATACTCGTTCTTGACCTCAAGATATCCCAAGTACCCGAAGCAAACAGAGTTCTACATTGAAAAATTACTCTTCTTCATGGGTCGATTCGAAGTTCATCCAGACTCCAGTCTGAATATCTCGTCTATCAAGATGGCAACTCAGTTTGACAGCCATTTCTCGACCCTGTTCCAAAGGTTTTTCGAGAAATCATTCTTGAAAACGAAGTCTGAACAAAAATTCTGTTCATCAGAAGTAAAAACAACAGTTCAGAGCTCTACGCGGTTCCTCAGTCCTAAGCAGCAGGACAGTTCTAAATGTTCAAAATGCTCAACAGCGTTCTATGGACTATTCGCTATGCGTAAAAGATTGGACCTAGCACTCTTTCTATACAGAGTCGGCGTAAAGAATCAGACGTATCGAAGCTACACATATTCAGACTTCACAGCAACGTATGGCAAAATGATCACATGGAGAAGAAGACAACTTTATTAAAAGAAAATCATGATTACATATGAGGGAAATCCGGTCTACAAGGATTTTTCTACATTTTCATGATTACATATGAGGGAAACTCCGTCTACAAAGGATTTCCCCATCGTCGTCTGAAGATCGCCCAGAAGCTGTTCTGACAGGTTCTCAATGGGCTTCAATTCTTCATCCATCTTCTCCAGCAGTAAGTCAGTTCCAGCGAACTGACTGACATGGCAATGATCAACGGCGGAAGAATACAGAGTTGGGGCATGCATAAATAATGCAGATCCCATGCTCCGTATGCCATGACCGATCCAGTTGAGGCTTCTTTAAGACCCAACTCGATCGAGGACAGCAGTTACAGTTTGTCTGCTCTTGTCCGCGGAGGTCTTAGGGGGAAATATACAGCCCGCAAGCTGTATGGTCCAATACGACCCTTTCCTTCTCCTGGAAGAATCGCCATACAAAGTTGCTGATTATCCTGAGCAAAGGAGGCTAAGATATCCTTCCATGATCCATCGTTGCAGTGGACACTTGCTCGAAGACGCCGTCTTCTTTGGCTCCTTACATGCTGGAAGAATATGATCTCCTTCTTCCTCAGATCGACCCGACAAACTCCGACGATCATCTCTGCGTGGTGATGGAAATATGGGGAGAACGGGTTAACCCCCCAGCCTTTTTATAGGCGAAAGAGATCACACTGATCCCCAATAAATCCGCCATAAAGTCAGCATCGACCATTTCAACACTCCATTCAGAAACGTTTCGAGTTACGAGGAGCGGTTCATGCTTCATTCAAAGCGTTTCAAATTCCGAAGAATTTGAAAGCTTTGAAGGGGGTCTTGTAGAAGCATAAAAATACGCTGGGAAGCGCTACGCAGCATATTGATGCAGAGCAGCGTAAACAGAGGCCTTCAGAGCCATCAAGCGTACAACAGAGCTTTTTCCGCTAAACACAGCATGAAATATTAAAAGCTCAAAGGACCATCCGCGTAAGTGCAGTATGTCCAGGATGCTTTAGTGTAAAACAGGGTTCTTCGTCGCCTCCTGGGCGTAAAACACATTCGCTTTCAAAATAGCATTAAAGTGTACAAGGGAAGCTTCGTGTTCTCCGAAGTGAACCTGTCAGATCCTGCAATGAACCTGACGTCTGGACTTCTAACAAAGGGATACTGCACGGCTACCCAGACGACGGCTATAATGATGGCACAACACTGCAACCCAGGCTGTCATTTACCGCCATCTCCTTTGCGTAAACTGCTTTTACGTGCACAAAGGGATACGCTGCCTTGTTTTACACAGGCAGACATGAGCTATTTATGCTCCGCAGTAGACAAACTGCCTGCCATATCAAAAGCTGCACTTTGTACGTCTAAAGCACAGAGCGGTGACAGTTTCTCGAGGCACGTCTCTACGTCTAATGCACAGAGCGGTGACAGTTTCTCAAGGCACGTCTCTGCGACTGATGCACAGAAGGGCTGCAGACCTTCAAAAATACGCCTCCGTATTTAATGCACAGGATGGTGGCAAATCTCGGCATTTAATGCAAGAGATTTAATTATATCTTCAAAAGCCGTAATTCCGGCTAAGACGTCCACATCAGCACTCTGGCACGGTAGGCAACGGCTTCTACGCCCATTCAGCTCCTGTGCTCACTCGGCCTCTACGACCACTCGGCTTCTACGCCCACTCGGCCTCTATGACCACTCGGCTTCTACGCCTATTTCGGCTTCTATGCCTACTTGGCTTCTACGCCATGGTGACAGACATTGGCTTCTACGCCCACCTCTTCTACACGAGGGATACCTACCTACGTGGCTTCTACGCCATGATCTTCGTAGCGATTATACGTATTTTGTCCCTTAGTTGGACCCGCGTCATACGCTCATTCAAAGGATCATCTATACGCAGGCATTGGTTATTTTAACCGTTGTGTAAAAGGGTGCTGTACTTTCCACTACTCGGTTTCTACACCGACGGAGTGGTCACTGTCACCAAAACTCTATAAATAGAGACCTCTATCAACAGAGGACAAGGTCAAAAATTGGTCAAGAAAACCAATATCAGATCCACGGTCGGAAAAACTTCAAAATAGAAGATCGAACGAGGTCGAGATTTTGAGATATAGATCCAAGGTCGAACTTCCAAGAAAGATCGAACTAGAGGTCGAGAGAGAGAGAGAGAGAGAGAGAATCCGGAGCTCAGGCAAAGAGTAGGGATCGACGACTTTGGCATCGTGCATCCACCCTCTTTTGCAACCTTCAAAGCTGCTTCTTGTCTTCTACGGCACTTCTTCATCATCGTGTGGTCCAAGGGCTAAAGTGATCGACTACAGATCAGACACCTATAGCAATATTTACCCAGATTAAATAAATTATACTCCCACATCCTCGTGTAGGATCAAATTGTACAAGTTTGTTTATAAACCAAAGAAGGCGGGTTTCGTGTAAAACCTCGTATTATAGACACTTCGTTCTTTCGTTTAATACCATAAACACTGGTCAAGTGTAGGGTATAAATCATCCCCCAACATAAAAGGTTGCCTAGTCAGTTAATCATGTCAAATGTACATAGGGTATAAATTATCCCCTACTAATACAAGTGTCTCGTCATGTAATCATGTCAAATGTACATAGGGTATAAATCATCCCCTACTAATAAAAGTGTCTGGTCATGTAATCATGTCAAATGTATATAGGGTATAAATTATCCCCTACTAAAACAAGTGTCTGGTCATGTAATCATGTCAAATATACATAGGGTGTAAATCATCCCCTACTCATACAAGTGTCTGGTCATGTAATCATGTCAACTGTATATAGGGTATAAATTATCCCCTACTAATACAAGTGTTTGGTCAAGTAATTATGTCAAATGTATATAGGGTGTAAATCATCCCCTATAAATACAAGTGTCTGGTCATAAAGAGCTATCTTAAGGTCAAGTTTAAGTACTACAAGTAACAAGTAATCAAGGCAAAAGTATATGCACATAAGTGCCATGTAAGAAGAATAGAGAGAATACAAAAATAATAATGCATATAAAAATGAGGACAAAATCAGTATACCGTCGGTACACACTAATAAACCGTCGGTATACTGATAAAAAATAATAGCTTTCGATTTCCAATAAATCGATATACCGTCGGTACAGACCAGTACAACAATTTAGATCACAACAGGTTTCTCGATTCCAAGTCGGTCCAAAATCGGTATACACTAGTATACCGTCGGTATGTCGGTTCTCGTAGGCAATTCTAAATTTTTTCCAAGAAAAGTCTTATTCCAGAATTGAAATCATGTTTTGAAACTCGATAGAAACTGGTCTAGGAAGTTGTCAAGACTAAGGATAACTCTCATATAGCATATAGACTAATTTTTATGGCAATCACTCTGATTATCATTTTCGACACCGAGTTTCCTATCAGGTAAATATCAAAGTTCCACAAGAAAAATCAAAACCTAGCTCAAACCAATTTTAATAATATTTAAATAGTTGGAAATTATAAGAGAAACATATTTAACAAAATCAGTTCCATGAAATTTTAAGCATTTAAAATCAAGAAAAATAAAAACTATAGTAAAATAGTATCATTCATGATTTTGGCCATATACACTTGCCTAAAGTCGAGCTCCCAGCCTAAACCTTCTAATCCACCACCAATAGGGGTTCATAAACCACACTCTTAGGCCTCAAGACCAAATGTAACACCCCGTTCCGTTCTAAAGGACTGCCGACTCAATCGGCAAAAGTGCAACTGTCCCGACCCGCTTTGCCTCGATCAAGAAGCAAAGGATATCCAGACTTGTTCCTACAGGAATCCGGCTTCGGCTTTCAGAGGCTCACTCAGACGTATCGCTCTACCGAGGTAAATCATCGCTAAGGTGGGTGGCTACGGTGAACTTGTCTTTGCTTAGCCAGCACACATAAAATCTGGAATGTTCATGCTAGTCGCTAGGTGAATCACCCCCCTGCATGCTAATAAATCCAACGCACCTAGCTAAGGGAATAATCCCAACTTGTATTGCTTGCTAGAACATGGAAATGAAATACTGCTTATATTCAGACCCTCGCATGCTAAGTCCCTAACGGTTTTATCTCTCGGCTTACCTTCGGGTCCGAGCAATCATGTTTACTTGTGTCCCTTAGAAACGCATGCTTGTCTACTTATGAATGTCTAACGTTATTATATTGTGCAATGTTTAAGCAATCCTGAACGCATAAATGGAACGTAGATGCAATATAAATGAATCATGCTACTGCTTGTCTTGTACTCACGTAGCCTCCGGGCGATAATCACGTAGCCTACGGGCGCACGTAGCCTACGGGCGATATTCACGTAGCCTACGGGCGATAGTCATGTAGCCTACGGGCGCACGTAGCCTACGGGTGATAATCACGTAGCCTTCGAATGAATGAATGCTATTGTTTGATCACGGACAACTTGTGCACAAGGTATAGTTCCTGCGGGCGGCTGCTGGGGCACTGGCACCGTTCCGGCTCCGGACGGAACTAACGTTTAGTCTCACGTACTAAGACAGGGTGGTATGCGACGCCTAACGTTCTTGCACGTAGCAAACCATCTTTGTCACAGACTAGTGTCCATTATGGCATACGCCAGTGATCACCTTGTACTTAACTTGTTGCATGCTTGCTTGTAAACGAAAGATAAACCATTCATCCTTGCTTAGCGGCTATCCGCGTGCGAGATACTGTATCGCATGAAACAAATAAACTGAACACCTGAACGATCTTGAAAATAAGTACTCGTGTTTGTATATGCTATGCCTCCTGAATATTTATACATGCCCCTGCTTAAATTAACAATATTTGCCTTGGACAGGGAAAGATAAATGGTAAGTCTCGCCGTGTTCCCTCAAACATTGTATGGCGCACTGCCCGACACGTTAGGCTATTCAACGTTTGCATGAAACTGATCCTAAGGCTACTAGAAAGACAACTTAATAGTTGTGCACGAAACCTGTATTACGTGTTTGGATTTGTCGAGCGGGTGAGTAGCTTCCCCACCAGTGCATTCAATGTACTGATAATCCACCAGTTTGTATACAGGGTGCGGAAGAACCTCGTTCGGTGCAGATGCCTCCAACGTGCGTGCTAAGGCGTGAATATCACTCTGAAGCAATGGTGCGTCCGAAACTGAAGCACATATACAAGACATAATGTTGGAGCGTCTCCTGACCATCGCCTGTACATTCATTTCACAGTTGTAGCCACTTGGCATGCTTTTACTGTTTCAGAGAGAGAGGTTTGAGCGACTTATAATCTCGGCTATACGCCGCCTGTAACACTTGTTCATATTAATAAAAGAGCTTGCTTTACTTCAACTTGTGTTTCAATGCTTCCGCTATAATTGCCGACTCAGTAAACCTGTTACCGATCGCCTATGCGTTCATGACTCCGCTGCACTCGGATAATCTGAGCGACTCTGTGGCTTAGAACTCTAACCGCCAGCCAATGAACCATGGCCTTGCACGGGCGTGGATCACGCTCGTGCGGCATCACGCCCGGATAGGTCAAGCGATCGTTCCGCGGGAGCGCTGGCGAGGGTGATTCCCGCCTAGCGGGAATGGCCGATTAGCCTGCGGGAGATCGGGGCGTGACATGTTGGTATCAGAGCCTGGCTTCTACGCCTTTGGCCTTCAATTCGATATCTCTATTTCGAAAGCTCGTTCGTGGGTTATGTGCACGCTCTCTCTCAATGCCTCGATGGGATATTCCAACAATAAGTCTAAATACTTTCAAAATGCGTTTTGAATGTAATGATATGCTTGCTTGTCTGGTTGTATACTGCGAGTGGCCTTTGTGCCAACCTGTGCGAACCCTTGAGAGTATCGCTAGTAGCTTGTCCGATTTTCACTAACCCTAAGTTTGGTTGAATGCATCTATTCGAGGGACGCCTTGAACTAGTGCACCATCCAAGACTTAAGAAAAGATGAAACTCGAGTGCTAAGACTTCGCTATCACTGAGCTGGTTGACGTGTTCACGCTAGAAGTGCACTTCGAAAGTGCGCACGATCCAGTCTAAGCGATATGCTGATTTCGACGCTTGTGCAAGTGAATATCCGAATGAACAAGTGCAACGACTTGTCTAGGATTGCCTCAGCCCTAGATCACTGCTTGTCCTTAGTAAGTCTCGAGGACGAGACTTTTTCTAAGTTGGGTAGGATATAACACCCCGTTCCGTTCTAACGGACTGTCGACTCAATCGGCAAAAGTGCAACTGTCCCGACCCGCTTTACCTCGATCAAGAAGCAAAGGATATCCAGACTTGTTCCTACAGGAATCCGACTTCGGCTTTCAGAGGCTCGCTCAGACGTATCGCTCTACCGAGGCGAATTATCGCTAAGGTGGGTGGCTACGGTGAACTTGTCTTTGCTTATCCAGCACACATAAAATCTGGAATGTTCATGCTAGTCGCTAGGTGAATCACCCCCTGCATGCTAATAAATCCAACGCACCTAGCTAAGGGAATAATCCCAACTTGTATTGCTTGCTAGAACATGAAAATGAAATACTGCTTATATTCAGACCCTCGCATGCTAAGTCCCTAACGGTTTTATCTCTCGGCTTACCTTCGGGTCCGAGCAATCGTGTTTACTTGTGTCCCTTAGAAACGCATGCTTGTCTGCTTATGAATGTCTAACGTTATTATATTGTGCAATGTTTAAGCAATCCTGAATGCATGAATGGAACGTAGATGCAATATAAATGAATCATGCTACTGCTTGTCTTGTACTCACGTAGCCTCCGGGCGATAATCACGTAGCCTACGGGCGCACGTAGCCTACGGGCGATATTCACGTAGCCTACGGGCGATAGTCATGTAGCCTACGGGCGCACGTAGCCTACGGGTGATAATCACGTAGCCTTCGGGCGAATGAATGCTATTGTTTGATCACGGACAACTTGTGCACAAGGTATAGTTCCTGCGGGCGGCTGCTGGGGCACTGGCACCGTTCCGGCTCCGGACGGAACTAACGTTTAGTCTCACGTACTAGGACAGGGTGGTATGCGACGCCTAACGTTCTTGCACGTAGCAAACCATCTTTGTCACAGACTAGTGTCCATTATGGCATACGCCAGTGATCACCTTGTACTTAACTTGTTGCATGCTTGCTTGTAAATGAAAGATAAACCATTCATCCTCGCTTAGCGGCTATCCGCGTGCGAGATACTGTATCGCATGAAACAAATAAACTGAATACCTGAACGATCTTGAAAATAAGTACTCGTGTTTGTATATGCTATGCCTCCTGAATATTTATACATGCCCCTGCTTAAATTAACAATATTTGCCTTGGACAGGGAAAGATAAATGGTAAGTTGGTAAGTCTCGCCGTGTTCCCTCAAACATCGCACGACGCACTGTCCGACACGTTAGGCTATTCAACGTTTGCATGAAACTGATCCTAAGGCTACTAGAAAGACAACTTAATAGTTGTGCACGAAACCTGTATTACGTGTTTGGATTTGTCGAGCGGGTGAGTAGCTTCCCCACCAGTGCATTCAATGTACTAATAATCCACCAGTTTGTATACAGGGTGCGGGAGAACCTCGTTCGGTGCAGATGCCTCCAACGTGCGTGCTAAGGCGTGAACATCACTCCGAAGCAACGGTGCGTCCGGAACTGAAGCATATATATAAGACATAATGTTGGAGCGTCTCCTGACCATCACCTGTACATTCATTTTACAGTTGTAGCCACTTGGCATACTTTTACTGTTTCAGAGAGAGAGGCTTGAGCGACTTGTAATCTCGGCTATACGTCGCCTGTAACACTTGTTCATATCAATAAAAGAGCTTGCTTTACTTCAATTTGTGTTTCAATGCTTCCGCTATAATTGCCGACTCAGTGAACCTGTTACCGATCGCCTATGCGTTCATGACTCCGCTGCACTCGGACAATCTGAGCGACTCTGTGGCTTAGAACTCTAACCGCCAGCCAATGAACTATGGCCTTGCACGGGCGTGGATCACGCTCGTGCGGCATCACGCCCGGATGGGTCAAGCGATCATTCCGCGGGAGCACTGGCGAGGGTGATTCCCGCCTAGCGGGAACGGCCGATTAGCCTGTGGGAGATCGGGGCGTGACATGATGTAACACCCTATTCCGCTCAAGCGGACTGCCATCTCAAACGGCAAAAGTACAATTGTCCCGACCCGCTTTGCCTCGATCAAGAAGCAAAAGATATCCAGACTTGTCCCTACAGGAATCCGGCTTGGACTTTCAGAGGCTCGCTCAGACGTATCGCTCTACCGAGGCGAATCATCGCTAAGGTGGGTGGCTACGGTGAACTTGTCTTTGCTTAGCCAGCACACATAAAATCTGGAATTTTTATGCTAGTCGCTAGGTGAATAACCCCCTGCATGCTAATAAATCCAACGCACCTAGCTAAGGGAATAATCCCAACTTGTATTGCTTGCTAGAACATGGAAATAAAATACTGCTTATATGTTCAGACCCTCGCATGCTAAGTCCTTTAACGGTTTTATCTCTCGGACTACCTTCGGGCCTGAGCAAACGTGCTGATTATGTTCCTTAGAACGCATGCTTGTTTGCTTGATTGTTACCGTATTTTCATCCAAACCTCGGGAGACTACTACGTAGTCGTTCCGTGCCTGAACGAACCTGCAAGTATTCGGGACCGCTAGGTCACCAAGGCAATCTCTGCCCCAGGAGAATTGCATCAAGGCAAAAGACAGTCACTGAACAACGAAACAGGCAATACATCTTGTCTTGTACTATTGTTGCCTCAACAATTTGCCTCTTATCTTGTACTCTTGTTGCCCCAACCAAGGCCCCGTTCGATCATGGACAACCAGTGCACAGGGAAACGGTCTCGCGGGCGATGCTGGGGCACTGGCATCGACCCGGTCCGGGCGAGACCAATTGTTCTTAGTCTCTTGTTCGGCGGAATGGCTTGCAGCGCCTCTTGTAATTTGTTGCAAAGCATTCTCGTCTAGACTAAATAGTCTTTTGTTCGTCGAAATGGCTTGCAGCACCTCTTGTTCTTTGTTGCAAACCATCTCGTCTAGACTATACCGTCCATATGGCATACGCTAGTGATCGCCTTGTATTGAACTTGTTGCATGCTTGCTGGTAAAGAAATAAAAGATAACAAGTAATCCTCGCTTAGCGGCTATTCGCGTGCGAGGCACTGTATCGCATCGAGAGCAACTAAACACCTGAACGATCTTGAAATAAATACTCTTGTTTGCATATGTTATGCCTCCTGAATGCTTATACATGCTCCTGCTCGAATTAACAATGTTTGTCTTGGATAGGAAAGGATAAATGCTAAGTTAGTAAGTCTCGCCGTGTTTCCTCTAACATCGCACGGCGCACTGCCCGACATATTAGGCTATTCAATGTTTGCATGAAACTGATCCTAAGGCAACTAGAAAGACAACTTAATAGTTGTGCATGAAACCTGTATTACGTGTTTGGATTTGTCGAGCGGGCGAGTAGCTTCCCCACCAGTGCATTCAATGTACTGATAATCCACCAGTTTGTATGTAGGGTGCGGGAGAACCTCGTTCGGTGCGGATGCCTCCAACGTGCGTGCTAAGGCCAGGAGTTCCCTCTGAAGCCTTGCAACGGTGCGTCCGGAACTGAAGCACATATACAAGACATAATGTTGGAACGTCGCCTGACCATCGCCTGTATATTCATTCCATAGTTGTAGCCACTTGGCACACTTTTACTGTTTCAGTGAGAGAGGCTTGAGCGACTTGTAATCTCGGCTATACGCCGCCTGTAACACTTGTTCATATCAATAAAAGAGCTTGCTTTACTTCAACTTGTGTTTTAATGCTTCCGCTATATTTGTCGACTCAGTGAACCTGTTACCGATCGCCTATACGTTCATAACTCCGCTGCACTCGGACAATCTGTGCGACTCTGTGGCTTAGAACTCTTGCCGCCAGCCAATGAACCATGGCCTTGCACGGGCGTGGATCACGCTCGTACGGCATCACGCCCGGATGGGTTAAGCGATCGTTCCGTGGGAGCGCTGGCGAGGGTGATTCCCGCTTAGCGGGAACGGCCGAAATAGCCTGCGGGAGATCGGGGCGTGACAACTCCAAGCTCCAAAGGAATGTGGAGAGAAAATGAAGAGAGAGAAGAAGGAAAAAAAAGAGAGAAAATGAACGAGTATATATAGAAGTTAGGAATTAATTGCATCCGTTGGATATGCCTCGTTAATGATCCACGTCTCGATTTAAATCAATCTCGTTCACTAAACAAAACCAATTATCTAATGGATAATAGGATGCTTCAGAACCAAGAAACCAACGAGTAATAGGATGCCTCATACTATTCACGAAAATATCTAAACATTGTTCATCAAAATATCAAAACTTTATTCATAAAAATATCAAAATACTATTCAAAAAATATTTAAATTAAACGGATGACAATACGTAAGGTATACCGGTGGTATGGACCAGTACACCGACAATATGCCGGTTAGGGGGAGAAGTCCCTAACTTGAGAAAATTCTAAGTCCAACGAAATCCAAGAAAACATAATATACAATACAAAATATATATCCACATACCAATACAGATACTGTGAGACTTGTCTCACAACTCTCCACTCCTTGAAAAAATTTTGCCCTCAAAATTTCAATAAGGCTCTAAATCAAGCAAGAAATCTAAAAAAAAATCATAATATCAAGAACTAAGCAGGAAACTTATGTAACTATAAAATTCAAGCAAGTAATGGAACAAGAAATTTAAAAGCAACTACATACTACTGTAATTCAACAATCACACAAGCTAAGATAAGTTACAAAGGACATGAATAAGTATACCTCCAAAGTCAAACAAATGCGGGTAAATAGCACGAATGTCATCCTCGCGCTACCACATCGACTCACCCGGTGAGTGATGACCCCAAGAAACATGAACTAGTAGGATAGTTCAGTTCTTGACAACCTTCTCCCTCTGGTCCAAAATGGATACGGGCCTCTCCTCGTACGATAGGTCGGTACCAACTACCAGTTCGAAATGATCTGGGATATGGCTCGAATCCGAAATATACCGACGTAACTGAGATACGTTAAACATATTATGTACCTCATAAAGCAATGGCGGAAGAGCTAATCTATAGGAGACATCTCCTATGAACTCAAGAATATTGAATAGACCAATAAACCTAGGACAAAGCTTTCCCCATACTCAAAATATAAAAACTCCATAGGTAAGTAAAATCCTAAGAAATATATGGTCGCCGACAGAGAACTCTAGATGATGCCGATACGAATCTGAATAATGACACTAACGATCCTGAGCTACTCTGAGATGCTCTTCGATCTACCTGATAACCCCAACAGTGATCCTCCCACAAACCGCCGAAGTCTAGAGTGCACGATCGAAGCATATCCTCCAAAGTCTGAATCGTACATTCTTATTGGTCATCTGCCTACAGATGGTAAGCTAAAATGAGCCTCATATGGGTACCCAATCTCTGCTAAAGGCTCTACCATAAATGAGAAGTAAACCTAGAATTCTTGTCTTAGACTATGCTAACTGGCACTCCATGCAGTCTAATAATCTGCCTTATATATATATATATCTCAGCTAACTGCTCAATAGACTAATCAACTCTGAAAGGTAGAAAGTGAGCAACCTTCGTGAGTCAATCTACTATCACCCAAACGACATATCTACCAGTCGGGATCTAGAAAGACCTATCACGAAGTCTATGGTAATATTCTCCTACTTCCACTCAGGAATCGGTAAAGGTTGAATTAGCCCAGCCAGTCTCTGATGCTCAGCCTTAACCTGCTAACAAACTAAACACTGAGAGACAAACCATACTATCTCCCTCTTTATCCCATTCTACCAGAAGTGTTGACGAATATTACGATACATCTTCGTCCTTCTTGGATGAACATAATACTGAGAACTGTGGGCCTCTAACATAATCGCGTACCGAATATCTCCACTCGGCACACAAAGTCAACTCCCGAACCTGAGAGTCACATCATCGTGATTGCTCAACTTTACTTGATGTCCTACCTCATACTTTGTTCTGAGTCATTGAAGCCTAGCATCACCTGACTGTGCAACCCAGATCCACTCAACTATAGTAGACAGAATCTGCAAACCTGTCTTTAAGCCTGCACCACTAGGTAATACTATCTCAATGCCCATCTCCTGAAGATACTCCATGATATGATGCTGCTCCATTAAGAAATAAGCTTCTGCTTTTATGTTCAAGGCATCTACAACGACGTTGGCCTTCTCCGGATGATACTAGAGATCAATATTATAATCTGTTAGTAACTCGAAGCATCTCCTCTGCCACATGTTGAGGTCTTTCTACGTGAATACATATCTCAAGCTCTTGTGATCAGTAAAAATCTTCACTCAATCGCCATAAAGATAATACCTCTAGAACTTGAGTGTAAACACAACTGTGGCTAACTCTAAATCGTACATCGGATAGTTCCTTTCATGGTCTCGAAGCTGCCAAGACGCGTAAGTTATAACTCTTCCATGCTTCATAAGGACACATCCTAGTTATTTGCCTGATATATCATAATAAACCGTGAACCCACCTGTTCTAACTGGAAGTGTCATAATAAGAGCTAAAATTAAACTCCGCTTGAGCTTCTCGAAGGAAGCCTGACAAGAATCTGACCACTCAAAGCGCACTTTCTTATACATCAGCTATATCAAGGGTGTGAAGATTCTAGCAAAGTTTTCCACAAATCATTTGTAGTAGCCTACAAATCCCAGATAAACAATATACATCTAACACTGTATGAGGAACATGCCAACTCTCGATAGCCTCTACCCTCTTGGGATCCACCTCTATATCTCCTCTTGTAATAATGTGAACCAAGAAAGAGATATGATCTAGCCAAAAATTGTACTTGCTGAAGAACTAAGCGAAGATGATGATCATACTTGGCCTCACTTCGACTATAGACCAAGATATAATCAATAAATACTATCACGAACTGGTGCTTATAACTGATGCTCGCGAAGAGTCTGAAGAACTAAGCGAAGATGATGATTATGCTCAGCCTCACTCCGACTATAGACAAAGATATCATCAATAAATACTATCACGAACTGGTCTAGATTAGGCATGAAGATGTAATTCATGAGATCCATGAATATCACTAGTGCATTGGTCGCTCCAAATGGTATAACTAGAAACTCCTAATGGACATATCTAGATCTAAATACTATCTTAGGTATATCCTGCTCTCTGACTCTGATTTGATGATACACAGACTGCAAATTGATCTTAGAAAATATAACTACCCTACTAAGATGATCAAACAAGTCATCTATCTTGGGCAAGGGATACTTGTTCTTAATGGTCACTGCATTTAGTTTATGATAATCAATACATAAATGCGGTGTGTCATTCTTCTTTTAACAAGAAGCATGGGGGCTCCCCAAGGTGATCCACTAGTACAAATTAATCCCTTGCCCTCAACTCCTCAATCATCAAGTACAGAATCTCTAACTCTGATGATGACACCCTGTAGAATCTCTCTAAAACTGGCTCCGCCCCTAGAATCAAATCAATGTAGAACTCTATGTCTCAACTAGCGGCATACCTGGAAGCTTGTCGGAAAATACATCCAGAAACTCGCAGACAACTCTGGAAAATAATATCTCCTCGTCCACTGTCATCTTCAGGATAACTAACGGTGACTCCATCTTGCCTCCCAAAAATGAGAACTCTTCACCGGGGATACGAAAGATAACATTGCCAGCATGGTAATCTATCGTCGCGTGTCGAGAACTCAACCAATTAATCCATAGGAAAAATTGTAGTCGTCCATAGGAAACTCTATCAACCTAGCGAGAAACTCTCTTCCGCACAATGTGACTCGACACAAGGGATAAACTCTATCTACTCCTACAAGACCATTACCAGTAACTATATTCAACCTAACTGGTAATGACCCAGACTCCAAACCAACACGTGTCACAAATTGTGCAGATATAAATGAATACGATGCACCAGAATCAAATAAAACAAAAGTTGAATGCATTTCTCAGCTCAGATTAGAACACCGGCCAAAGGAGTAGGAGCAGCCGCTGGGGAACCAAATGTAAGAGAATGGTACCTACAACTACCTCTCCAACTGTTAATGCCTCCTCCAAGGTAAGCACAAAAGCATGACCATCCTTTGGGTGCTAGTCCCTTCTGTTGCTGGCCTCTCTACCTAGCTTGAGCCTAGGCCTAAGCATACTACTATGGCCTATGTTGTTGGAACGCTTAGGATAGCGTAGGTAAAGGCCTTGGGGCCTGATGCTGTTGAACCGGAGCTAGTGCCCTAAACTACAAAGCTGTTGGCTGGACTGATGATGATTCGGTTATAGCCCTTTAGGGACAAGTACTCACCATGTGGTCCACTCCAACACATACCAAACATAAGCGCTGAGCCCTGCGACACTCTAAAAGAACATACCCTGGCTTCCCACAATGGGAACACCCTACTAAAGAAGATGACCTATGCTGCTAAGGACGCATTTGAAAAGACTACTAAACTGATGTTGTCGGAGTTGCTCCCTTCAAAGACCCCATCGTCAAAGCCCAAACTACTCGGGCTGATGCTGAAGACCGGGTGGAAGATTCCCTTAAAATATGAGGCCTCTTTTGGCCCCCAACCCTATTAACAATTCTCTGGGAAGTGTACTCATGACTCCTTGCTGCTTTCATTATGGCATCAAAAGTTTGGAACTCATGCTGCTCCACAGCCAAAATGATCTCTTGATGGAGTCCCTGCTAGAACTTCCTAGCTTGGTCCAACTTGGTCGGTACCAAGGTAGGAGCAAACCGACTAAGCCTATAGAACTCCACCGCATAGCCGTCGACGATCCTCGCCATCTGCCTAAGATTGTTAAACCTCGATTGTAAGTCATAACATGATACCGTATCAAAGTATCGAGTTAGAAACCTCTCAATAAAGTTTGCTCATGGTATCGGCACCGTTAATGAAACCTCCTAAGCTGTCCATAAGTCGCTGGCCAAATCTAGTAAATACAGCCTAACCACTGCCACACTCTCCATAGCTAAAATTCCTACTACCTCGAGTATGGCCTCAGTATCCTAAAGCCATGCATCGGACGCAATTGCATCCTCAATACCATAGAAGTACAGGAAATGGAGATGCCTGAAGATGCTCACAAAATTAAATATCCGAGGACCACCTTGCTCCAAGGCTGTCTCAACTGACTGAGTGAGAACGTCACTCTGTCAGTGATGTGTCTACATGAAGCCCATTAAAACATCCATTAGTACTCGGATAACATCTGGTTGCTCTGGATGAACTGGCTATATGGGTACTTCGGTTGATCGAGCTGAATATGTTGTTCTGCCCCTATATCTATCATGGACTTTTCCCTTGAATGTTGAGGTGGAATCCCAGGAATTGGCTGGCCTAAAGGACATTGCTCTGTCATCGACTGAGCCCAAATGATCTAACCCGAAGGATTAGAAACTGTGCCCCTGAAAGTCAAATGACACAAGGATCAAATCAAGGAACATGATAGAACACGGATGAAAGCAGATGACTGGTCAAAGGATCAGAGATATAGTACGAGAAGAGATCAAGCAGGAGCAAAAGTATTGAGATAACTAAACACTGGTAACCCCTATACGTCTGAAAAATTAGACCTGCATGGGCCACCACTAAAACATTTTCATATCCCAGTACCAGAATACTAGAGAGCAGGGACAGGCAAAGCCAGCTACGTATACCAGAGTACTCTAGTACCCCAAGATACTATTATGGCTATAAATAGACATAGGGAGTTAATACTACAAGCCAACAATCAATCCTAGGTCAAGCAATCCTAGTATCTCAATCACAAGCAGATAAAAAAATATACAAGAAATATAATCATCTGAATAAAGATAGTAAAGCATCCCAAACCATGTATACATAGATTATCATGAAGCTAGTAATACAAAATGAAGAACTAGCAAGAGTAATAGTCATATATGATCAACTCTAGCTATAGTCTAGAATATGCTAATTATGTCATGCCCGTAGGCTAGAAGTCAAGTCCAAAATACGAGCTAACACATGATCGATGGCTAAATATCTCAAAAGAATATACAAGTATGAGATCTAGTGGGTAATAGAAGGAAATCCACTCAGGTCGTCTGGTGCTCCAGGTGGTCACCATCCAACGGAAGGTAATGGAGATCCTCGGGTTCCGTTATGAGATCTGGCCATATAAAACCAGTGGGGTCAGACCCCCAATAGGAAGTACCACAAAGGAGACTAAAAACTATAAACTAAAACTAGTATACAACACCAAACAAAGATATATACTAAAGCAACAAGTAACCACCGAAATATATAAAGTGCACAAAAAAACATGAAAGTAAACTGGCAACATGTAAAGTAAACAGGAAAAAGTAGCATATACATGATAATACAAATATATACTAGGTTATGCCAAGTGAACAAGAATATATAAGTACAAAATCATGAAGCATGGCATAAACAGGGAACATGCAAGTAAACAATGACTGTAGAAAAGGCTAAGTCGACAAGCAACAAGAAAACTTAAGAACTTCTCAAAATTGAAGCTATAACCCTTAAATCAAACAAGGATCGGGGTTATAGATCTTTTTTTGAGTCCAACCTAGCCTCTGGCCACTTATCGATACATATGAGAGTACATGAAAAAAGATAATACGCAAGCATGAAGTAAATAGCGCAGAACCAAGAAAGCACGACCAAGCATGTGTTTACGGTTTGTTATCATTAGCAATCTAGGGTTATCACAAAAACTAATTACTAAAAAATGCAATCTTGAGAACCTCTCTATTGGTCACATGCCATGCAGACTGTTCGAGATACCCTAAACGCCAAAAACAGAAGAAGAAGTATAAAAGATACACTACCCGAAGATGTGCTCCTAATAAAAAATATCACACAACAGTGAATCTGCATAATCCATGAATATGCTTCACTTGAAGGTGAGCTGGAAGAGTTCCCCTTATGATAGAGGGCTTCAAATCCATAAAAAAATTATGAAAAACATAGCTGAAATACTGGGACTGTATGCAACCTATATATTCTTCCCTCCCGATGCTCTAATAATTCAAGCTAGTAGTTAATCCTTAACATTTTGTTTAGGATTTTGGGTGTGGTATTCCGTAGAATTTATTCTAGACATGTACTCCCCTCGAGGATATGCAAGACTGGACAATAATTTAGCAATAACAAATAAAACAAAGGATAAGAATACAATCACACGGTTATAGGCATGACTAGCGTGGGCAATAACAAGCCACAACAGGTAATAATACAAAGACAAGAATCCTTAGTGTGCTACTACTAGCCACTCTCTATTATGTAGTGGTCAAGTTTATATAGGGTGTAAATCATCCCCCAATATACAAGGTCGTCTGGTCGAGTAATCATGTCAAATGTAACATAGGGTATAAATCATCCCCAACTAATACAAGTGCCTGATCATGTAATCATGTTAAATATATATAGAGTGTAAAGCATCCTATTAAGACAAGTTTTTGGTCATGTAATCATGTCAAATGTGTATAGAGTTTAAATCATGCCGTACTAATACAAGTGCATGTTCATAAAAAGACCTATACTAAGGTTAAGTCTAAGCACTATAAGTCACAAGTAATCATTACAAAAGTATATGCACATAGGTGCCATATAAGAATAACAGAGAGAATACGATGAATAACAAAGCATATAAAAAAGAGCACAAAATTGGTATACCGTTGATACACACCAGTACACCATCGATATGCCGATGAAAATCATAGCAACTTTCGAATTCCAATAAATCGGTATATCGTCTGTATGGACCAGTACACCGTAGGTATGTCAATTTAGATCACAGCAGGTTTCTCGATTCTAAGTCGGTCCAAAATCGGTATACCGTCGGTATACACCTGTATACCATCAGTATGCCGGTACCAGTGGGAAATTCTAGGGAAAGTCCAAGAAAAGTATGGTTTTGAGATCAAAATCACGTTCTAAAACTCGACAGAAACTGGTCTAGCAAGATGTCAAGACTAAGGATAAGTCAAATATAGCATATAGACTAAGTTTCCTATCAAGTAAATATCAAGGTTCCACAAAAAAGATCAAAACCAAGCTCAAACCAATTTTAGAAATATGCACATAGTTGGAAATTATGAGAGAAACATATTTAACAAAACCAGTTCCATAAAATTTTATGCAATCAAAGTCAAAAAAAATGAAAACTATAGTAAAATAATATTGTTCAACATTTTGGCAAGATGTACTTGCCTAAAGTTGAGCTCCCAGCCTAAACCTTCTAATCCACCACAAAGAGAGGTTCATAAACCATACTTTTAGGCCTCAAGACCAAGCTCCAACTGATCACGGTTATGGCATCAATTTTGCAAAAGACAAATACTCTATAATTGATGGATCAACTAGTAAAATAGACTTTAAAAGAATAAGGGAAGACAATATTTATGTATTTTATCTTTCGAAAGACACTAAACACGTAGGTAGATGCCTATTTGCCAATAAGGATGAAAGCTGGCTATAGCACATCATCTAAGACATGCCAATATGGACACAATTGCAACACTTTCGACTAAAAAGCTGGTGAGAGGCTTACCAGAAATTATTTTTAAGAAGGATACAGTATGCAATATATATGAAAAGAACAAAGCTACGAAGTCCTCCTTTAAATTAATTAACGTTGTAAGTACTTCTCGACCTTTGCAGCTTATTCATATGGACTTATTTAGACCAAGTAGTATCACCAGTCTTGGCGGTAAATTAGATGTAAAGGTCCAGAATGATGCATTTTTTGAATTCGTAAAATTTACATGGGTTTTCTCAACCTTTATGATTATTGATGATTTCTCAAGATTTACATGGGTTTTCTTTCTAGCAAATAAAAATGATGCATTTTTTGAATTCGTAAAATTTTACAAAAATGTACAAAACAAAAAAGGCTTCATGATTACTCGAATCTGAAGTGATCATGGTGGCAAATTTAAAAATATTAATTTTTAAAACTTTTGTGATTAAAATAGTTTTTCTCATAATTTTTTTTGTCCTAGAACTCCCCAACCAAATGGTGTTATGGAGCGGAAGAATAGAACTCTAAGCGAGATAGCTAGAGTAATGCTAAATCAATTTAACCTTCCAAAATATTTTTAGGCTGAAGCCATAAATACAACATGCTATATTTTGAATAGGATTATGATTCGACCTAAATCGAAAAAGACTACCTATGAATTATGGTTCGGTAGAACTCTATCTGTTAACTATTTCAAAGTTTTTGGTTGTAAATGCTTTATTCTTAATACCAAAGATAACTTAAGTAAGTTTGATGCTAAAGCAGATGATGATATCTTTGTAGGATATGCTGCCAAGAGTAAGGGATATAGAATTTTTAATAAACATTCGATAATTAATAAAGAATCAATTAATGTTACTTTTTATGAGTTAAATTCTCAAGCAGTACATGACAGTAATAATGAGGATGTAATCATTAGCAAAGCACCAACAGAAACTGCACCCAGTACCAGCCACCTGAAAAGTTTGTCAAAGAAAATGAGATTCATGACTGATCATCCAGAAAAACTAGTAATAGGTGATAACCAAAGATGTAAGCACTCGCACTTATATTAGAGATATAGTTGCTAGTATAACATTCATATCACAAGTAGAACCTAGAAATATAGAAAAAGCTTTTCATGATTAATTTTGGATTTCTGCTATATAAGAGGAATTGAACCAATCTGAACAGAATAAAGTTTGGTAACTTATTCCCAATCCTAGTGATCACCCGGTCATTGGTACTAGATGGATATTCCAAAATAAACTAAATGAGAATGGTTTAATCACTCATAACAAGGCTCTAATCGTAGCCCAAGATTATAACCAAGAAGAAGGTATTGACTACGACGAGACTAATGCCCCAGTTATGAGACTCGAATCCATTTGCATGTTATGTGCTTTTGCTTGTTTTCATAATTTCAAACTTTTTCAAATGTATGTAAAAAGTGCATTTTTAAATAGTTTTATTAAAGAAGAGGTTTATTTTGCACAACCACCTGGTTTTGAAGATTTTAAATTTCCTAATCACGTTTTCAAGCTACGAAAAGCTCTCTATGGACTCAAACAAGCACCTCGTGCCTGGTATGAGCGATTTAGTTCTTTTCTACTTAGTAATAGTTTTTCAAAAGGAAAGGTTGACACGATATCGGTTATAAAATTATTAGATAATGATCTCTGATTAGTACAAATTTACGTTGATGATATTATTTTTGGTTCAACTAATGAGTTATTATGCAAAGAATTTCCTAGGACTTTAAATCAAACAAAATTTACAAGGGACATTCATTAACCAAGCTAAGTACACTAATGACTTATTCAAGAATTTTGACATAGAAAATGCAAAACAAATTGGGAATCCTATGGCTGTCATGCCCCAATCTCCCGCAGGAATCGGCCGTCCCCACTAGGCGTAAATCACCGTGCCAGTGCTCCCACGGAATGACCGTTCCCATCAGGAGTGTGATGCCACACGAAAATAAGTTGCGCCCATACAAAGCCATGAATCCGAATAGGCGAAGAAATATCTAAGCCACAGAGTCGCACAGATAGTCCGAATGTAGCAAAATAAGAAACAAATAGGCGATTGGTGATGAGTTCACAGAATTGTCATAGAAGAAGCATTGAATAACACAAATATAGAAGTAAAACAAACAGTTTATTAATATTGAGTCAGTATTACAAGCGGCGCTTGGCCGAGATTACAAGTCGCTCAAGCCCTCTCTCTCGAAACAATAAAGGCGTGTCAAGTGGCTACAATTATGAAAAATACATAAGTGATGTTCCAATATTATGTCTTGTATATGTGCTTCAGCTCCGGACATAACGCTCCAAGGCTCCAGGTCGGACTCCATGCCTTAGCTCGCACGAATGGGTTTTTACAACGAACGAGGTTCTTCCGCACTATGCAACCAATCTATTGGGTTATTAGTACATGAATGCACTGGTAGAGAGACTTCTCGTCCACTCGACAAATCCAAACACGTTATATAGGTTTTGTGATTCCATGCACTATCTATTAAGTTATCTTTCTAGTCTTGCCTTAGAATCAGTTTTATGGCATAATAGAAAGCCTAACTCATGTGGCAGTACGTTGTGCGATATAAGAGAAATACGACAAAACTTACCAACTTAACATCCATCATTTCCTGTCCAAGTTAAACCAAGCACGAGTATATATAACGAAATCCAAGGGAAATTGCATAAGAAAATACGAGTGTCATACACGGGGTTCTGACTCAGGTGCACGAGTTACACGAATTAATCAAATACATTGCTCAAGTGTTCAAAGTATGTATAGATATCTTATATTCAAATCTGTTCAGGTATTCCAGATACAGGATATGATGCAATGACTCATACGAGGATTATCGCTAATCGAGGATGACTTATCTATATGAATAGTAGGTCACTGGAATGACGCCATAGATGGCGGTGTAGTCTCAAGGCCGAATGGTGTGAAAGCAAGAACAAGGGGCATTGCACACATCATGCCCGATGCAGGCGACTACAGTCAGGAGTTTTCGACCGGTCGTATTGGCCCCGGTGCCCCGGAGACCGTCCGCGGAACGAGATTTGAAAATCTCTCTTGTGCACCAAGTTGTCCGTGACCATACAAGTCTCTAATCTTTCATGCCTCTGGTACAGGTTCAAATTAAGATCTTATCAGGTTCAAATTCAAGTCAGGATCTTATCAGGTACGAGTTCAAGTTCAAGGCAGGATTGTTCACAAATATATATCGACTCCCTGAACCATTAAAATTTAGTACTAATTGAGTATTGCTGTATGAGCTATGATTCTTGCTTTATTGACATGTGCAATCCCCTGGTTTGGAAATTGCCTTGGCGACCTAACGTTCCTGAATACTTTTATGTTCATACTTACACGAAATGACTATTCGATAGTCTTTCGGGAAACTTAGATGAATGCAATACGAGACACGAATTTTGTTACTTGATTGTGGCATAAAATTATGTGACAAGCAATAAAACCAATGAGTGCGTACTAGTTAGCATGTAAGGCAAGCAAGCATTGAAACAGTATTGAAACATAAGCATAAGGAAACTTGATGTATAGTCTACTTTAGGACATAGCCTTTACGTTGACACGGGTCTAAGGGGCAGTGCGAGGAGTGAAACCGTACAAGAGTCTATCGGACGACATAATCTATGCGACGGGCAGTATAAACAATTGAAGCAATATACTACAAAGAGAATATAATGATCTACTCGAAGCATTAGCGGAGTCTACTAGTAGAAGCTAAGGTAGCATACGAGGGTCCAATTACAAGCTAAGTTTTATTTTTAAGTTCTAACACAAGCAATAGAAGATAGAATTATTCCTTTAGCTAGGTGCGTTGTATTCTTTATTAGCATGAAAGGGGTGATTCACCTAGCGACTAGCATGTATCATCCATGTATTATGTGTACATGCTAAGCAAAGACAAGTTCATCGTAGCCACCCACCTTAGCGATGATTTGCCTCAGTCGAGAGATACTCCGAGTGTGCCTTTGAAAGTCTAAGTCTGAAATCCTAAAGGCCCAAGTCTTAAATCATTTGCCTCAAGCAAGTCTTCTCACTGAGTAAAGCAGGTCGGATCATCATACTAGTGCTATAGGAATCGGCTCTCCGCTTGAGCGAAATGAGTCATTACATTATATACAACTTAGAACAAGTCTCATCCTCGAGACTTCCTGAGCGTAAATAGATTTATCCCAAACTTATTGAATCTATATCAAGCATAAAAATCGGTGTCCCATGTGTGCTGGGTCTGCCTCATTGAATGACTCTATCATTCAATCCAAGCTCTGACTCGGTCTCTACTGTGCCTTAGCGCGAAACATATATCGCTTAGCGGGGTACATTATAATCAATCTCAAATAATGATCTAGGGCTGAGGCAAACTTATCTAAATTATTATACTCATACAAGTGTATCTAGCATATTCACTTATAATAATATTCGATTTTAGCACATCACTGAGTTTGGATCATAGACATATTTCAGGCATCCCTGAAACACATGTATTTCAACCAAGCATAGAGATAGCAAAGTCGGACGAGTTACTCAGGAAAGTCTTAAGGGTTCTCATCTTATGAATCACAATAATATCTCCAATGGGGTCAATCAAAATCCAAGTCATTCCAATTCAACTCAAAAATCAAGCATTGCACTACCGTCAAGCACAATCTTTCCGATCTACCGACTAGCGTTCATGTCCTACCATCCATTCTATTTGTGTCAAATATAGCACACACTTATCGTTCCAAGTCTAACTCTAAGTCTTGTTGCCCCAGTTCTATAGCTTGCTCAAGTAATATTCTAAAGTCGGTTACACAAGTTCTTTCACTTAGCACAAGATCGTCTGTCTAATTACTAGGTCAGCTCACAAGGTCATAGGTACAGTTCATGTTCACGACTCATCGTAAAAAAATTTCGTACGATGCTCGCCTCAATTCCTAAAGTTAAACTATTGTTCATTTGCAAGGGATATTCTACCCAAGCTTATTTTACTCAGATTTTTGGACATCGAGCATAGATCATCCTACTCATATTAACGCGTTCATTTATACAAGGTCCGAGTCTCTTTAGTCACATATATGATATATCTATGTCGCATATCGAGGCTAGCGATTCCTATAGTTTATCTCCTCAAACATGTTTGATAGAACCTATATATCCATTCTAAGTCTAGACCACCAAGCCATTATTCAATTCTAAATCTTTGATCTCAATCATAAATCCAAGTCGTCCAACAAGATTTATGTATCCGTTCACGAAACTATCAAGCTTGTACTACTCCATGTTCTAGACTAACTCATCCACAAAACACTCCCAATTCACATGTATTTTCAAACTCATCTTATCGTGTCGAACCACTAGTCAAGATGATCCTTCAATTATCATGCTCTGGTCTCCTGCAAGTTCAATCATCCCTGCTGGAGTGAGATCCATGCCAACGGTACCGCTGGATAATTATCTTAATCCGGACGTGACGCATGTATGAGCATGGAGTTATATTCTCGTATAAGACAAGAACGTCAAACATTATGGTTATTATCAAAATGATCGAGATACCTTATCATTACAATTTTGTTTTATCCATGTTATATATATATCCATCAAGTTAGGTTTATCCATGCCGTGATCATAATTCATCTAGCCAAATTGACAATCTTCAATGTTACCGTTCGATCATTTTGTAGTCTACTTCTAGTATTCCTTAAACAACTAAGTTCAAATACTTAAGCCAAAGTCTATCCACCTTTATTATATTCTATTTCATCGAGTTTGTTTGAATAATCACCGAACATATTCTCGCGAGTTCGATCATCCCCGCCGCACATAAAATCACCATGCCAGCGCTCCCACGGGATAATCATTCTCGATCGGGCTTGATTGTCGAGTGTGATCTTTTAAACTAGATTCAAGATCGTTTGTCCAATTAAAGATCAAGTCCGTTATCGCTTACCTCTTTTATCGAACCACAATATTTCTTTGCTTGTATCAATCTGTTCAATATTTTAATTATCAATACCATACCAAGTCTATTAATTCAAAACCACAGTATCCATTCTCAAACTAACTTCTATCGAGCGATATCCTACTCAAGTTTAATACATTTTGATTAAATTCAAAATCGTACGCACGATCCACCAAGTTTTCTTGACTAAGATAATAATTATATTACCTTGAATCCTAATTTGATATAAGCCTTATCACTTGTTCAACACATTCTAAAATTGTTCAAACCAACTATCGCAATAGACCTTTGAATTTGCTCAAACATTTCTAAAATATTCCATACACCACCCAGGAATCGAGTCATCCAATTAAATTCTCAATCGTATTCGCATCACTCGCTCGCATATTCACCAAGTCGTTCCATAAAATTTATGCGCGATACCTAAGCGTCGCCTCGTGTCACCCTCATTTTTTTATTAAAGGGTAGTTTAGTAATTGACATAGGTAATATTAATTTTAGGATTAATTATATTTAATATTTGTGCATGCATGATTAATTAATTATTGTATTACTTATTTATTGCTAGTTGTAGATTTGTTTTAGACATGTGTAGTGGACCTAACTCATTTATTAGAATGCATGAACCAATATTTTGGATGAGTTTAGTTTGAGCCCATGAATTAGGCCCAAGGATTAGGAGGTTGGATTAATTAGTGAAACTATTAGACTAGAACCTTCCCTCCCTAATTAATTTCTTTATGAGAGGCCCAAAGGGGTATTTAAGATATTTCATATTGCTTGGAGAGGGGGTTACATGGCCGGCCCCAGTAGGAGGAGAGAGAGTGCTCTCTCATTTTATTTTATTTCCCAAATTCTTAGATCTACAATTTTCCTCTTCCAATTCCCTCCATTCCCTCATCAATTCTCCACCAATTATTCACCAATCCCTTTCCAAATTATTTATTAAGGCTTCTACATTAAGGATCTACAAGAAGAAAGTAAGGAGCAAGGAGGAGGAGGCCAAGATCTACAAGGAGAGGAGCTACTTGGCATTTGGGGACTTTTTATTGGGAATCCATCTTCCAATAGATACATTTTAGTTTTCTCTTTTCTAATAGACTTTAGATCTGAGACTTAACCACGAAAAACTAACCCACATGCATAGGCTACCAATAGAAATTGGTTTTAGGTTCATCGGAGACCTACGGTGGAAGTTATGTCCAATTTGGTGCCAATTTTGGGGGAATTCTGAGATTGGCACATGTAGTGGTTGTCATTGGATCTAATAGATCTAATTGAAATGTGATTGCTTATTGGTGACTAGTATCGTATCCACAATTGGATACGTATAGGTCGTATCTTGTCAATTTGACGAAATGGGTTATTTTTGGAGTTTTTCCTCCGACACGGGACCTTATGCATATCATATTATGACACGGACATGTAGATACTCTAATTACTATACGTATTGTTCATAATTAGTATTTTAGACTTGCTCGTGTCCTCTGGGATATGTTTGGTTGTGTGTTGGAGTCGTATCGCACACGTATCATAGAGCAAGTGTGATACGAGTGCGGTGCACTCCACGTGTTTGATGTTTTGTCTTCCTTGCTATACTTACATGTGTAATTATATATATAGATGATAATTAAGTGATATATATATATATATATATATATATATATATATATATATATATATATATATATATATATATATATATTAGTGTATTTGAGTTTGGGTATATGTGTGTTTGTATGTGTGTATATATACTAGTGTGTGTTGGCTTATATATATGTGTATATATATATATATATATATATATATATATATATATATATATATATATATATATATATATATATAGCTAGTTATTTATATGTGTGTGTAGATATGCATATAGATTATGTATATAGAGAGGTGTATATAAATGTATATATATATACTGTTATACATAGATGTGTGTGTATTGTGTTTGTATTTATGTGTGAGAGTGTATCTATAAATATATCTATCTATAGATATATGTGATTGTGTATATATATATATATATATATATATATATATATATATATATATATATATATATATATATATATATATATTGTGTTGTGTCTGTGTATGGGTGTGAGAAGTGTGTGGTTGTGTAGAGGGCTCGAGCAGCACCTAGCAGCAAGAGGGAGAGCAGTAGCCTAACAGTGGAAGTATCAGCTCGAGCAGTAGGCAAGGGGGACTCGGGTGCACCACTGCTTGAGTAAGCAGTACAGAGGAACTGCTCGAGCAAGGCAGTGCTCGTACAATTTAGGGAGGTAGCAGTAAGCTACAGCAGGGAGTCTCAACAGATAGGAAGAGGTGCACGGCTACAGTAGGGAGTCTCAACAGATGGGAAGAGGTGCACAACTACAGCAGGAAGTCTCAGCAGTTTGGAAGAGTCTTCTGTGCAGTTGGGTCATGAATAGTTACTGTGCAGTTTCACTCAACTGAAGGAAAGGGCAGCTAAGCCATGGACAGATCGGGTTACTGCACAGTTTTGGATCCAGTCACTGTGCAGTATCTGAAGGTATCACTGTTCAGTCACTGTGCTAGTTCAGTACAGATATGCACAGTTTCAGTGTAGTATCAGTTCTGATACTTTTACTATTCAGTTTAAGTTTCAGGTTTTGTTTTTGAGTAAGGTATAGTTAGTAGTTTTAGTTAGTGTTTCAATGTAGTATTAGTTTAGTTGTTAGTTGAACTATTAAGTTAGCTAGTAGTAGTTAGTATCTATATATATATATATATGTTAGAGTAGATACATATATATGTTAGTATACTAGTAAATAGTTAGTTATATACATATACTTGTATTAGTTGTTATTGTTAGTAGTTAGTCTATATATATATATATATATATATATATATATATATATATATATATATATATATATATATTGCTAATAGGTAAGGTATATTAGATAGTTAGTGTGATACTTGATATATATATTATAGTGTAGTTATATAGTTAGTATTAGCTTGGTTATATATATGTGTTAGCTATTATGTTAGAGGCTTGGGTTACCTCGGGATACCAAGGTATTGCCAAGGTATTAGGCCGATACCCAAGGTATTGAGTTTGGGTATCGAGATAGGTGCGATACGCATTGGTACAAGGCCAAGGTATCGTATATTCCTTGTTTTGATGTAGTATTATAATATTTGACTTGAATATATATATATAACACTATTTTCATATTCAAAAACTTGTGTATCTTAGGATACAACTTTTTGAGTGCCTTGTTGTGTCTTAGCTTAGCTAGTATAGCATAGTTTCATAGTTTATCGACTTAGTGACAATATTAGACTCTTGCAACCTAGATTTTATTTGTTTGACTTAGAAATGGCATATCGACCTAGAATTGCATCAACTTCACTTATTTTTATTCTTGCTTGTATGAGGCAATGTACCATATATCGTTTGTGTGATACCAACTTGGGCATCGAGAGACACACCTTGCTCGGGACTTCAGGCGAGTATATTTCTCTGATAGTTTTTAATTTATAATATTGTATATATACATGTTCTAGAATTATATACATTGATCCCGACACAGTTATTTCATGAACTGGTACTATATGGATCCCATCAGAAGATGTTATCCCCTACAGTGTTTAGTGGGTACTCGTGTATATTGTATCTCATCGTATATATTGGGTATTGATTACATTTTGTGTTCACACACTGCTCGTGTTCAGTGTGCTTATTTGTGTACACCCATCGCTCATGTTCGGTGGTTATAAAATTCATGTACACCCACTGCTCGTGTTTAGTGGTTATATTTTATGTTCGTAGCGTGTCGTGATTAGATCCATCGGTATTAGTTGGGGGTGGGAGAGTAGGAGTTGATTATGTGATAAAGCCCCATTGTTACATCGTGTATATTCTGGTTACATACCTCACTTATAATCGTCTTACCTGATCATGTTCACCCAACCCGATCACATAATAAACTTATATTTTGAGGCACATTAGTTAGTTTAGATTACAGTTATTTCATCATATTGTGATATCCATATTTTTGTTCTATATTCTCGTGCATTACCTATATATCTACTGTTCATCATTCATATATTTAGTGATCTTGTATTTTATTTCTATATCTGTTTATATGCTCGATTATGCTATTGAAACTACTTTCAAAGGTATGTACTTCGCTCTTATCCTGACTGGATATATTTTTCCAGATGAGTGGCTTTTAGAGCGGTGTCCCACATTCTACGGACCACATGACGACATACCTATAGAGGATACTCCTATTGACCCGGAGGACTTAGTTGCAGAGCCCAAGGAGGTCTACTTATGTTTGTATTGGATTGTATTAGACTATTCTTTTGGTGGATTCACAGTTTGTATATTATTTCAGATTGTGGATTATATTCTTATTCTTTCCTTCACTATTCCATCCGTGTATTATTCTTCCTTAGTTTGTTTTGTGATTGAGATTAGATATACTTGTGAGATACCATATTGCTCCTCCGTTTGGAGTTGAGATGATTGACAAGTACCATATTATATTGTTGAGATGTTAGATAGTTAGAAATGACCCAGACAGTGTTCTACCGCCGATTCTGCGGTGTAGGTTGGACGTAACCACGTACTCGCGCCCGAATATCCGGGTATGGGTTGTGACACCTCGATAATTCTTAGTCTCTTATATATCTCAGTTGATAGTCATCCAAGTAAACCATATTTGATTTGTGTCTGCCGACACAAAATATCGTCCGAGCTATTTCCCAAAATCTAAGAATGATCTATTATATTCCCTTAGCGATAAACTGATAAGGTTATATTGGTTGTCATTCTAAGTCTGACTTATCCTTTTCTGAAAGATACCCCAATCTCGCTCACAACTAGCTCACACCAAAAGGTCTTGACGCTCGATACTCAACACAACTTAGCTGAAAGGCTGTGTGCATAGCTAATCGTCTGAACGATATTCTATCTCGCATAATAACCAGCTTGGTAATCATGTATAGATATTTGAATTTGCATATAACTTGCCAATTCTAGCATGAGTCTATTCCCACAAAGTCAAACACAAGTCGGAATATGGGTCTTCGCATAACTATACAGTACAAGCAATCATATCAATCACATATAATTTTTGAAATTATTTAGACTCATTATATAGAACATCCCAACGGGTCAACGAGAGAGTGCATATGGACATAACCCATGAACGAGCTTTCAAAACTGTGAGAATCGATACGAAGTCCAAAGACGTAAAGCCATGCTCCGACACCAATATATACACGCCCCGATCTCCCACAGGAATCGGCCGACCCCGCTAGGTACGAATTACCGCACCAGTACTCCCATGGAATGACCTTTTCCATCAGGAGCGTTATGCCACACGAGCACAAACTACGCCTATGCAAGGCCATAAATTCGAATAGGCGAAGAAATATCTAAGCCACAGAGTCGCACAGATTGTCTAAATGCAGTAGAATAAAGAACGAACAGGCGATTGGTAATAAGTTCACAGAGTCGTCATAGTGGAAGCATTGAATAACACAAGTATGGAAGTAAAACAAGAACTTTATTAATATTGAATCAGTATTACAAGCGGTGTTAGGCCGAGATTACAAGTCGCTCAAGCCCTCTCTCTCAAAACAATAAAGGCGTACCAAGTAGATACAATTATGGAATGATACATAGGCGATGTTCCAACATTATATCTTGTATATGTGCTTCAGCTTCGGACATAATTCTCCAAGGCTCCAGAACGGACTCCATGACTTAGCGTGCACAAAGGGATTTTTATATCGAACGAGGTTCTTTCGCACCCTACAAGCAATCAGGTGGGTTATCAGTACATGAATGCACTGGTGGGGAGGCTTCTCGCCCGTTCGACAAATTCAAATACGTTATATAGGTTCCGTACGCCATATATTAAGTTATATTTCTAGTCATACCTTAGAATCAATTTTTTGTCATAATAAAAAGCCTAACTCGTGTGGCAGTGCACTGTACGATATAAGAAAAATATAACAAAACTTACCATCCATCCTTCCTTGTCCAAGGTAAACCAAGTTAAAACAAGCACGAGTATATATAATAAAATCCAAAGGAAATTGCATAAGAAAATACGAGTATTACGTACGGGGTTCTGACTCAGGTGTACGAGTTACACGGATTACTCAAATGTATTATACTCAGGAGGGTTGCAATAGATTGCTTAGGTGTTCAAATTATTTATAGATGCCTTATACTTAAATCCGTTCAGGTATTCCAGATATGTGATGCGATGTAATAACTCACACGCGGATTGCCGCTAAGCGATGATGACTTATCTTTATGAACATAAGGTCACTGGCACGATTCTATAGAGGATGGTGTAGTCTCAAGGCAGAATGGTGTGCAAGAAAGAACAAGGGACATTTCACACATCCCGCCCGACGTAGGCGACTACAGTCAGGAGGTTCCCACCAGTCGGATCGATCCTGGTACCCCAGAGACCGTCCGCAGAACGAGGTTCAAAAATCTTCCTTGTGTACCAAGTTGTCCGTGACCATGCAAGTCTCTAATCTTCCAGTCCTCTGGTACAGGTTCAAATCAGGATCATATCAGGGATAAGTTCAAGTCAGGATTTTGTCAGGTACGAGTTCAAGTTCAAGGCAGGATTGTTCACAAATATATATATCGATACCCCAAGCCATTAAAATTTAGTACTGATCGAGAATTTCTCCCCGAGCTGTGATTCTTGCTTTATTAACATAATATAATCCCCTAGTTTGGGAACTGCCTTGGTGACCTAACGGTCCTGAATACTTTCAGGTTCATACTTGTACTGAACGACTATTCGATTATCTTTCGAAGAACTTAGATGAATGTAATGCAAGACACGAATCATGTTACTTGATTATGGAATAACATTATGTAACATGCATTAAAACCAATGAGCGCGTACTAGTTACCATGTAAGGCAAGCAAGCATTAAAATAGTATTGAAACATAAGCATAAGAAAACTTACAGTTGTAGAAGCATAAAATACGTTGAAGAATTGTACGCGTATTATACAGTAAAAACCCCCAACATATATGAAGTCCGCGTAAAACAGGGCTTCAGAGCTGTTTGGCGTAAAGTAGAGCTTCAGAGCTGTCCGTGTAAAACAGGTCTTCAGAGCTGTCTGGTGTAAAGTAGAGCGTCAGAGCTGTCCGCGTAAAGTACCGCTTCAAGCCTATTATGCGTAAAAGGTTGCTTTACCCTCCTGCGTAAAGTTTAAAATACGTTTATCTTTAATGCAGCGTAAAGTTGTACGAGGGACTCTTCGTATTCCTCGGATGAATTTGTCAGATAAATCAGTGAACTTGACTTCTGACAAAAGTACTGCATGATAATCGAGAGGACGGCTGTGATAATAATTTTGCACAGAGACCCAGGTTGTCGGTTAGCGACATATTCTTAATACAAGTCATTTTTACGCATTCAAAGAATACGCTGCCTATTCTACATGGGCAGAAATGAATTTTTACGCTCAAGATGAGACGAAACCAGACGCCACATCAAAAGCTATTTTTCGTACAGAACTCGAGACATATCTCTGCATTTAATGCACGAGATGGAGGCATATCTCTGCATTTAATGCACGAGATTTGGTTCTATTCTTTAAAAATTTGTCATGACTGGGAGAGCTAAAACTGTGACTAATACGTTCACATCACCATCCTTGTATTTTACGCCAACCAGGCTATTTTTAACTATAGGAGTACGCCGTATGTTATCTCCTCGAAATATGCCAACTCGGCTATAATTGCAAAGGTACTTGATAAGGCTATTTAGCCCAGAATACGCTCAAGACCTCAGTCGTGATGGATAATTGACTGAAAAAGCTAAAACTGTGACTAATATGCTCACATCACCATCCTTGCATTTTACGCCAACCAGGCTATTTTCAAACTATAGGAGTATGCCGTATGCTATTTCCTCGAAATACGCCAACTCGGCTACATTTGCAATGGTACGTGATAAGCCTATTTAGCCCAGAATATGCTCAAGACCTCAGTCAGGACGAATAATTGGCTATGTGTATGCTAGTTATCTATTATTCATGGAATCATCAAGTTTTACGTAGAGCTTGGACTTTTATGCCAACAAGACAATTATTTAGCTTTTACGCCAACCATCTTTACGTAGGGGCAGTTACCTACGTGGCTTGCATGCCATGATCTTCGAGAAGCAGTTATACGCGTTACCTCATAAAGGGACACGTGTCATACGTATATTCAGAAGACAATTGGAATGTGGGTAGCAGTTATCATAACCGCAGCGTAAAGGAAGTCTTCTTCTTCACAGTTTGGTCTTTTACGCCAACAAGACAGTTATTTGGCTTTTACGCCAACCATCTTTACGCAGGGGCAGTTACCTACGTGGCTTGCATGCCGTGATCTTTGAAAAGCAGTTATACACGTTACCTTATAATGGGATACGTGTCACACGCAGATTCAGAAGATTATTTGAACGTGGGTAGCAATTATTATAACCGCCGCATAAAAGATGCAACTTTATTCACAGTTTGGCATTTTACTCCAACAAGATAGTTGCCTGGCTTTTTACGCCAACCGGTCAGTTATTTGGCTGATCTCTATAAATAGAGACCCTTGGTCACAGGGTAAAGGGGACCAAAAGTGGACAAGGACACACACGCACAGACCGACAAGGCATAATCAGAGATCAGAGAGAGAGCACAGACAGAGAGTGTTGGTTGACAACTTCGGCAACGAGAATTCAATCCCACTTGCAACCTTTGAAGCTTCTTCTTCTTCTACAACACTTCTTCATCATCATGTGGTCCAAAAAACAAAGTGATCGACCGCAGATCAGACTTCTATAGCAATACTTTCCCAGAATTATTTTTATTGAACTTAACATCCTCGTATAGGATCAATTATACTCTTTTTTCTTTTAAGTTTGTAAGCAAAGGTTTCGTATAAACCTCTTTGTTTAAATCCCGCAAACAACAGTGTAGCCTACTTTAGGACATAACCTTTATCTTAACACGGGTCTAAGGGGTTGTGCAAGGAGTAAAATCGTATAGGGGCCTATCGGACTACATAATCTATGCGACAAGCAGTATAAACAATTGAAGCAGTGTACTACGAAGAGTATATAATAATCTAATCGAAGCATTAGCGGAGTCTACTAGCACGAAGCTAAGGTAGCATGCATGGGTCCAATTATAAGCCAAGTTTCATTTCCAAGTTCTAACACAATCAATACAAGATGGGATTATTTCCTTAGCTAGGTGTGATGTATTCTTTATTAGCATGCAAGGGATGATTCACCTAGCGACTAGCATGTATTGTACATGTTTTATGTGTGCAGGCTAAGCAAAGACAAGTTTATCGTAGCCACAAACCTTAGCGATGATTAGCCTCGGTCGAGCAATACTCCGAGCGTGCCTTTGAAAGTCTAAGTCTGAACTCCTGAAGGGCCAAGTATGAAATCCTTTGCCCCAAACAAGTCTTCTCGCTAAGCAAAGTGGGTCGGGTCATCACACTAACGCCGTTTGAATCGGCTCTCCGCTTGAGCGGAACTGATCGTTACAATGGCAACTTCTACCAAGCTTGGCATTGATGAACATGGAAAACCAGTCGACACACGTAAGTATCAAGGTATGATTGGTAGTCTACTTTATTTAACTATTTTTTGTTCCGATATAATATTTAGTATTTGCTTATGTACAAGATTCCAAGCAAATCCTAATAAATCACACTTGTGCGCAGTTAAGCGTATCTTTTGATACCTTAAAGGCACTTCGAATATCGATTTATGTTATTCCAAAACTATGTTATTTAACCTTATTGGTTATTCAAATGATAATTTTGCCAAATGCAAAGTTGATCAAAAAAGTACTAGCGATACGTGTCATTTCCTAAGAAAATCTTTAGTCTCATGGTTTAGCAAGAAACAAAATTCTGTAGCATTATCAACTACTGAAGTGGAGTATATCACCGCAGGACGTTGTTGTGCTCAAATTTTATGGATGAAGCAAACCCTTCAAGACTACAATCTTCACTATACCAAGATCCCTATATATTGTGACAACACTAGAATGATCAATCTTACTAAGAACCCCATATGTCACTCACATACCAAACACATTGAGATTAGATACCGCTTTTTAAGAGATTACTAAGCACACGGTGATATTTGTCTTGAATTTGTTGACACATAGCATCATTTAGCTAATATACTTACTAAACCTTTAGCAGAAAATCGATTCAACTTTATACGTCATAAATTAGAAATTTTGGATATCAATGGTACATAATTAATATGTATTTTCTTCAATATCGATCATATATGTAAAAGTTATTTTAGAAACAAGCCGAAAGGGTCATTCTGTCAAAAAAGCATAAACAGCCTAAGTGACACGGTACTTAAGCGTCATCGGACCACCGCCAGCTGGGATACGACCCTACAGCTAATCTGAGATGACTAATACATAACAAGAATGAGTTTTATTAAATACTTTAGTCATTATTGTTGAAATTCATAAACTACTAATCTATTGATTTACAAACTTGACATGTTTCTTAAATAAAGTGAACCATAACTAAACTAAAATTGAAACATCATAACTCTACTAGAGTTTGGACAGAGTTTGGACCAAACATGGCCCGAGTTTGGATGGAGTCGATTCATGTTTAATTGTGGGCCCCAATCTCTCTTATATACACTCCCATCTTCTTCCCAAATGACTCCAACACCTCCCAGTGGACGAAAACCTTCTAAAATCCTAGTTTTCTTAAACCCTAACCCCATTAGATCTCCCTCCTTATGTGGTTTCAGGAGCTAGAAATTTGTATTTTGGTTCATTTCATCATTCTCTACTATTGTTCATCATTTGATTGAAGGTATAACTCATATTTTCTTCTCTTTTTAATTATTTTCATGGCTCCTAAATTGTTTAGAAAGAAGAAAAAAGTAGGAGAAGCATCATCTTCCAATCACGATGATGTTTCTTAATCTATGTTTAGTCCAGCCTTACCAGATGACATAAAATTTAATGGATTAATTTTTGCTTCATTAGATCAATCCATTGAATGGTTCAACGACGTTGTTGACCGCACCATATGTTCTGGCAGTCCCATTAATTTTACTGTATTTCATAATTATTTGAAATCTTTTCGTGCGTTAGGGTTTGATGACATAATGACTACTCGATTTCCAATATTTATTAATTATGTCCCCATGTTTTACTGTAATATGTCCTCTAACAATGATTTTCTTAAACCTCGTATTACCGGGTTAGATATTGAATTTGATGCTGACTACTTAGGAAAAAAAATTCATATTCTAACGAAGGAGAACCCTTACCTATCAATCTTTCAAATTCACTAACGGCACGTATCTACACTCATTTAAGGACTATCTATATTTACCCAACCCCCATCCCCGTGGTCAACTGAAGGCCAAACTGTCACTACCACATTTTCCAGGAAATGATATTTTAGTCATTACATAATTAATTAAATATTGTGCATGTTATAAATTTATTTATTGTATTATTTATTTATTTTTAGATTTTAGTTTATTATTTTAGACTTGTATTAGTGGACCTAACTAGTTTAGATTAGACCCATGAACCAATATTTATTTCTAATTAGAATTGAGTCCAATAAGAAGCCAATTCATTAGGAGGAGGATTAATTAAATTAAACTAATTAGACTAAAACCTTCCCTCCTTAATTATTTTCTTCATGACAAGCCCCAAGGGATATTTTAGAATTTTTATAGTAGCTTGAGGAAGGGGGAAGGGGCCAACCATAGTATGGAGAAAAATTCTCTCTTCATTTTTTGTTTTAAATCTAGATCTAGATCTAGATCTAGAATTTTCTCTTCCAAATTTCTTCATTCCCACATCAAATTCTACCCAAATTTTTTTCTAATTCTTTTCCAAATCATCATTGGAGGCTATTAGAACAAGGATAAAGCAAGGATCTACAAGGAGGAACCAAGGATCTACGAGAAGGAGTAAGGATCTACAAGTTGGAGGCTCTTTTCACTTAATTTAGAGGTTTTATTAGGAATCAATCTTTCAATAGGTATAATTTATTTTTTCCTCTAATTAGACTCTAAATCTGTGTTTTAATCATTAGGAACCATCCCATATACTAAGGCTACCCATAGGAATTAGAATTAGGTTCATAGGAGGCCTATGGAGAAAGTTATGTGATATTTTGTGTCAATTTTGGAAGAATTCCGAGATTGACACAAGTTGTGTTTGTCAATAGGTCAATTAGACCAAATTGACATTTTTTTATTGTGTGTGGCTAGTGTCGTATCCACAATTGGATACGTGTAGGCCGTATCCCTACAATTTGGAGATACGGGTTGATTTGGGAGTTTTCTTCCGACATGGGGGGTTTGAGCATGTCACATTTTGATACAGACACGTAGATGAGTAGTTAGCTATTTGTATTGTTCATAATTATGATTTTAGACTTGCTTGCATCCGTTGGGATATATTTGGTTGTGTGGTGGAGCTGTATCGCAAGTGTATCATAGATCTAGTTTGATACGGGTGCGATGCACTTCGCGTGTTTGTTATTTGAAATTTAATTCAATTATTTATATTATAAATATTATAATTATAATTATTATGTGAGATATATGTATATGTATATGTATATGTATATTTATATATTTGATCTACAATTCATGTTGATGTGTTGGTGATCATGGGAGAGTAGAAGTTCATGTGCTTCTCTAATATATATATATTATGGTGTTATATATATATATATATATATATATATATATATATATATATATATATATATATATATATATATATTGTGTGTAGGTGTATATATATGTGTGTGAGTGTATTTATGTCTGTGAGCTTGAAGGAAGAAGATCCAATGGAAAACAGTGATTTAAACAATAGAAAATAGTGAGAAAAGTAATGGAAAGCAGTAGAAGAAAAGCAGTGAGAAGCTGAGAGAAGCAGCTGAAAAGCAGCAGCAGCAGTAGTAAGCAACAGAAGCCACAGCAGAAGCAGAAGCAGCTGTGGTAAGCAGTAAAAGCAGAAGCGGTAAATAGCAGAAGAAGAAGCAAAAAGCAGCAGTAGTAGCGGTAGTAAGCAGCAGCAGCAGCGGCAGTAAGTAGCGGCAGCAGCAGTTTTGATAAGCTGCAACTTATCGAAAAGCAGTAAGTTAGTATATATATACTAAGCAGCAGTAGCGGCAGTAAATAGCGGCAGCAGCAGTTTTGATAAGCTGTAGCTTATCAAAAAGCAATAAGTTAGTATATATATATATATATATATATATATATATATATATATATATATATATATAGAGAGAGAGAGAGAGAGAGAGAGAGAGAGAGAGAATAAGTGTCACGCCCCAGTCCCAAAATATTATGGAACCAGGCCACGTGGCATTGGCCAGCTGACACGACTCCGAGGATATCCCAATATGAATGGATCCTGGCGAAGCGTGCTACGCTGTCCTAAATCTAACAAGTCTAATAACAACGACAGGCAATGTCTAATCTCATCCACAGATAATAAGTAAATACTGAAATGAAAGACTGGAATATAAGAAACATAGTCGACTGACATAGTACAACTGAAATAAGTCTGGTGGGAACAAACCCACTACAAAATGTACTGAATAAACTGAAATGGAAGTACTGATAAGGAGTGACTGGAACAACATCTAACTAGGTAAGGAGCTCCAGTCATAGGCGGGAGGCCTACCAATCTGATCAGGGGTACTCTGATGGAAAGACCTCTAGCTCCTCGTCCAGAGCAAACCTTGTCACCACACCTGGCCCGTAAACTGTGGGATAATAGGCCTAGTCCAGATCTGGAAGATAACCAGGTCCTCAGAGGGACGTAACAAGATACAATATACAAGCCAGAGATAGTACTGAATAAAATAAAATGTAAGGGTGTGCTAACCATCTAAGTGAATGCAATGTAAGGACAACCTCAGAACGTATAAGTAGGTGTAGGCATATCGTCCAGCGTCCTCTAGAGTGTGGTATCTGCAACGTCCATCATTCCGAAGAATGAGGTATCTGTATAAAATGTCCAACACTCTAAGGGACGTGGTATCTGCAATAATATATACATCCGTACCACTGCGAAGAGTGGGGTATCTGCAATAAAGGAGGTGGGTGTCCCATACGCCTATCAGTTGTCCTCCCCGCCCAATATGGAAACCAAGTCGAATACACGACATGAGAATCCCGTATCTATATGCCAAGTCACAGTTAACTATATTACTCTAGATTACGTGCTAGTCCGTGATGCATGTCGTACGCACCGATAGCGAATCGGGTACGCGGACCCGCATCCCAATATGAATGTACCATCGCGATACGTGTAAAGTGTCACGGTCTAGGAGGATATCAATATATCCTCACAGTGGTAGGTGAGTCAGCTAACAACTAGGTCAAGTACACTACTCATCGACGCAATATCGACTGCACCCGAGTCAATCTCGGATGCGCACAGTTCATGTATAATTGAAATACTTAACATTTAAATTTAAAGCAGTAATCCAGCAAGGTATACTTGCCTGCCCCGGGTAGCTGCGAAATCCAAAGCCCTGCTCCTGATGTCTCGGCAGTAGTGTCCAGCAATCCTATATAGGATATAGTAATGTCCAAATTAGTCGCTACAATAGCACGACTAGGACACACTGTCCGTATCTACAACTGACACAGGGTCGGGGCTATATGTATATATAGCTAACACTAGCATTTATCTACACACTAATTCATATTAAAATATATTAAATAAAATATTTGTTTATTTGCACAAAATAGTACTTATGTATAAATTTGTATATCCACATATTAAAATATATGTACATAACTGGGTAATATCATAAATACATATACATATAAATACATATATATATTTAGAAATAAATTTTGTATAGGTACAAAGATACTCGTACTTATTTTAAATATAATATCATACTGAAAATACCCAATACTATAATATTTATTTATATACCAAATACACATATTAAATATATACACACATTATATATCTATATATATTTATATATATATATATATGCATATACACATAGAGACTTAATACTTGTAAGTATTTTATATATAAAATATTATATATATATTTAATTACCAGAAACGTATTTAGACATAATTTTGTATTTATACATTTTAATAAAAAAATACACTTACATACATACATAAATACATTCATATACTCATATATACATATATATATATATATATATATATATATGTATATACATACATACGTACATACATACATGCATACATATTTAATAATACTTGTTTTATTTACAGAAATGTAATTTATATTATAAACAATTAGATGTTTAATATTCTTGGTATTTTAGAAAGCATATTTACATATATACTTGTATACATACATACATGCATATATACGTACACACATATGTACATACATATATATACATACATATACATATATTAAATTAAAAGATTCTGTAAATATATATTATAAACAATTTACAGGGATAATATAATTATATATATGGTTAAATAAATATAATACAGTATATATTAGAATACGTATTCAAATACGAAACAATACGAAACTATACGACATTTGGGCATTCGAACTTGCAGCTGATATTTCATGTACAAATTGAAATAAATTTATATAAAATATTATACCTAGTTACTCGACAGATCGAGGGGGACGAGCGGCTCAGTCGTCGCCGGCGGGGGTGGCCGGGCGGCGCTCCGGCGAGGCTCAGGGACGTCGCGGGCAACAGCAGCCGGACCGGGACAGTCGATGCTGCGGCCTCGATTACTCTCCGGTGAGTCGACGACGGCGGTTGAAATTTGGTGGGGTGGTGGAGGACAGGCTGGGGGAGATGTCAGCCAAGTTTGGCGGTCGGAGGAGCTGAGGTGGGGGAGTACTCGGCTGCGGGGTGTTCGGCTCGGGGGTACTCGCTGTGCGGGTGACGAACGGTGCGGGCGGTCGTGCGGGCCACTCCGGCGACGTGGGGGCCGGAGCTCCTGGTGGCAGGTGGGGTGGGGACTGGCGACGGTGGTCGTGGAGTATGGCGGCGGTCGGTGGCCTCTGGTGGTGGTGGTCGATCTCGGGGAGGGGGGGTGCAGTATCGGCCTGGTGGTTTGGTTAGCTAGGGTTTTGATATTTTAGTTTGGGTTTTGATATTTTAATGAGTAAATGAAGGTATATGTAGGAGAGAGAGTGAGGGGGGGCTGCCTAGGGATTAGGGCCGGCTGGGTGTATTTTTTTTGGGGAGTGGGGATGCTCATCATGATGGGTGGAGGGCTAGGAATAGGCTAATTTGAATGTAGGGCCAAGATGGGTTCCCAAAAAGGGGGTGCAAGTACATATAAAATGGGGGGAAAAACCAATGCCTACGGTTTGTCATTTCATGCTTTTCTCTATGATGGTTTGGGCCAATGAGAGGGGGACACCACATTGCAAATTTGCAATTTAGCCCCTGAATAAATTGGCATTTGCACAAAATCTAGGATTGGGGATTTAATGCAACCAAACACCATGTTTGGTGTTCCTCATTGGTCGATGACGGTGTTTGGTGTTTTGTATGAGGTTAGGGGGTATGGATGTGGGTTTGGGTTGGAGTTGGGTCCAATATAAATTAGGTTGGGTAGCCACATTAATTAATTCATAATTAATGTAACGGCGTTTCTAATTTAATTTAATTAAAAACCGGGAGTCTAAATTTGGTTGGACAAGGGTCCTTGGTGTAGTAGGCTCAGTGTACATTATCATCGTGGTCCGGGTTGGTCAAAATTGGCTGAGGTTGGGTCTCAATTTGGAACGGACAACGAACGTAATTACGCAAATTTAATAATTCGCGCGCGGACGTTTGTAACGACTTTTGTGCGTCTAAAATCTGGCACAAAAATCGGTATCCGGGGTTTGTTCCTGATTTAATATGATGGGTTTACGTGTCTAGGTCAGATACGTGGAATTGGTTTTAGGGCAACAGCTAAGGTCGTATCCTAAAACAATCAATCATTGCACATGTATCATAAAGCATTAATTAAATCTTAATTAATTTAGGTTAACCCTAATTAGGCTAATTTAACTAGTAAACCCTAATTTCTGGTCGAGGGGGTTTACAACATACCCTCCTTAGAATATTTCGTCCTCGAAATTAAAATAAGGCATAGTCCGTTCTCCCTTTACATACATGGGGCAAGTCAATCGCGATATCTTTGCGATAGTGAAAATTTCAACCCATCCTTCGTAGTCACTTCTAAATTTAGATGGCCATTTACCCAGAGTGCTTCCTCATCAACATCCAGTTTTACATTTTTAATCCGTATAACATCTTCGCATATCAAACTTTATATCGCGATCTTCAACTAACAAAAATCTCTCTTAGAAATAAACTAAACAATATTTTCCCTCCTATGGACTTTTGTACTCTTCCAATTTAAATTCAATTTATATCCTTAATAGTTCAAATAGGGAATCCCGTCATAAAATTTCTTTTAATTTAATCTTCCAAATAAAAAAAAATTTAATCTGTCCATGTCCATGTTTAGGGTTCTATTTATTTTCCTCGAGGTTTGAATCGTTGATTCAATCCTCAAAAAGTTTTTAACTCAAAAATTACATGGGATATGCCCTTGGTTACAAAATAATCATCAATTAATGAATTTGACCCACAGGGTACATCTAATACTATCTGTGTATCAACTTATGCTAAGCACGAGATTTCGTCTTTCCGAAACAAGGGAAGACAGAAAACAATAATAAGGAGTTCAAGGGGGAGCTAATAGATTAGAAGTATGGGGATCAAGGCGCTCTAAAGAATTCAATAGGAATTGTCAAGGCAGTTGTGGATTGAAATCCTATTTTGGTAATTCCTATTCACTTGCTCGTATCAGTACAGTTATGTAACGGATACGATATGCTCATGCATATCTAGAGGGTAAGTACATTCGTACTAAATACTATATATCTCAATCCACGTAAAATAGTTATGCGAAGGGCGAACCAAGCGCACTATGGTTGATCAGACCGTAGTACTCTGATTCTGAAATGTATTAGTGTACGCATCCAATAATACATGTCATGGACAAGCTTGATAAAAGACTGAGCTTGCAAAGCTAGGCTGTAACAGCAGCATAAGTCGAGGTATAAATATAAGTACGCTAGATTATGATGAAAGGAGGTACAAAAATAATTTAAGTTCACAAAACCAACAAGAACAAAATTAAGATTTCTCAATCTCTACAGCAGTCATACTCACTCCTTATCTCAGTCGCTAGTCGGCCCAATAGGGGTTTGGGCCTATAATTTCTACCGTCTGAATAAACACTATCTTCTTATACAAGTCTTAAAGTTGTGCCACCCTGTTATACTTCATCAATAGACACATAATAATCATTTTCAAGCAATGCAACGAACATACCTAGGAACGGTGGAGCTGGCCTTGCACTATCTGTTTGGCCCTATTGAAGTACTGGGAACACTCCTGAGCCTGATGCTGGTTCGATCCACACCTAAAACACTGTCCTAACCTTTTTTTGCATTCTTTCTGAATATGTCCCTTCTTCCTGCAATAGTGACATGTCGGCAGCTCTCTATGCGGGTATGGCACAATCCTCTGTTGCGTCTGCACTCCTGGATGTCGGATCGGTCCTCCTGCTCCCGGTCGTGCCTGAGCTGGTGCAGCTACACTGGAATGCCTCGATCCTCTGCTAATATCCTCTTGGATCCTAGCCTCTGACAGAACCTTTTCGTAAGAGATCCTCGCCTGGGTGGTAGTGTACCTCTGGTGCTCATACATTAGACCATGATGGAATCTTCTGGCATTCTCTAGATCTGCCATCAAGCTCCGTCTCAAGGTCTCGGTCTGATGCCACTGTGCCTGCATCATTGTCTGAAAGAACTGCACCATCTGGGGCTGTCCCTCCGCTGGTGGCATCTGAGGTGGAAACGGTGGAGGTGGTGGAAGAGGTACCTCCGGCTGTCTCCTCGGTGTCTCCTCGGGTGCCGGCCTCTCGTACTGCGGCATCGGTGTCGCCCTCGAGGTCTGCCCCTCGAAGTACTGCCCCGGGATCGTCTGCGACGTCTGGCCCTCTGGCTGTTGCGTCCTCTCGTCGGGAGAGATCTGATGCCAGTGCATCATCGGGGCCTGGGGGATCACCGGTACTTGTAGCTGAGGCTGCTCTCCGGGTGGTTCCTGGGACGTCTCCTCCCTCGGTGCGGTGGCGGATGGCACTATGGCACCATATGCCTTGCGTCCGCTTTGTAGGTTCATCTCGCTGTAAGAGATAGAACTACATTAAAAGAGTACGGAAATCAAACAGGATGCAGATATTCAAATAATTAGATACGAAAGAGGTTCAAAGGCGATGATCAAGTGGATGAGACCTAGTAATTTCTATCCTATTGCAGGCTCGCTGGACATGTTACCATACCACAAGCGATAAACATGACCTGCATGGGCCACCACTAAAACCATGTCACGCCCCAGTCCTAAAATATTATGGAACCAGGCCACGTGGCATTGGCCAGCTGACACGACTCCGAGGATATCCCAATATGAATGGATCCTGGCGAAGCGTGCTACGCTGTCCTAAATCTAACAAGTCTAATAACAACGACAGGCAATGTCTAATCTCATCCACAGATAACAAGTAAATACTGAAATGAAAGACTGGAATATAAGAAACATAGTCGACTGACATAGTACAACTGAAATAAGTCTGGTGGGAACAAACCCACTACAAAATGTACTGAATAAACTGAAATGGAAGTACTGATAAGGAGAGACTGGAACAACATCTAACTAGGTAAGGAGCTCCAGTCATAGGCGGGAGGCCTACCAATCTGATCAGGGGTACTCTGATGGAAAGACCTCTAGTTCCTCATCCAGAGCAAACCTTGTCACCACACCTGGCCCGTAAACTGTGGGATAATAGGCCTAGTCCAGATCTGGAAGATAACCAGGTCCTCAGAGGGACGTAACAAGATACAATATACAAGCCAGAGATAGTACTGAATAAAATAAAATATAAGGGTGTGCTAACCATCTAAGTGAATGTAATGTAAGGACAACCTCAGAACGTATAAGTAGGGGTAGGCATATCGTCCAGCGTCCTCTAGAGTGTGGTATCTGCAACGTCCATCATTCCGAAGAATGAGGTATCTGTATAAAACGTCCAACACTCTAAGGGACGTGGTATCTGCAATAATATATACATCCGTACCACTACGAAGAGTGGGGTATCTGCAATAAAGGAGGTGGGTGTCCCATACGCCTATCAGTTGTCCTCCCCGCCCAATGTGGAAACCAAGTCGAATACACGACATGAGAATCCCGTATCTATATGCCAAGTCACAGTTAACTATATTACTCTAGATTACGTGCTAGTCCGTGATGCATGTCGTACGCACCGATAGCGAATCGGGTACGCGGACCCGCATCCCAATATGAATGTACCATCGCGATACGTGTAAAGTGTCACGGTCTAGGAGGATATCAATATATCCTCACAGTGGTAGGTGAGTCAGCTAACAACTAGGTCAAGTACACTACTCATCGACGCAATGTCGACTGCACCCGAGTCAATCTCGGATGCGCACAGTTCATGTATAATTGAAATACTTAACATTTAAATTTAAAGCAGTAATCCAGCAAGGTATACTTGCCTGCCCCGGGTAGCTGCGAAATCCAAAGCCCTGCTCCTGATGTCTCGGCAGTAGTGTCCAGTAATCCTATATAGGATATAGTAATGTCCAAATTAGTCGCTACAATAGCACGACTAGGACACACTGTCCGTATCTACAACTGACACAGGGTCGGGGCTATATGTATATATAGCTAACACTAGCATTTATCTACACACTAATTCATATTAAAATATATTAAATAAAATATTTGTTTATTTGCACAAAATAGTACTTATGTATAAATTTGTATATCCACATATTAAAATATATGTACATAACTGGGTAATATCATAAATACATATACATATAAATACATATATATATTTAGAAATAAATTTTGTATAGGTACAAAGATACTCGTACTTATTTTAAATATAATATCATACTAAAAATACCCAATACTATAATATTTATTTATATACCAAATACACATATTAAATATATACACACATTATATATCTATATATATTTATATATATATATATGCATATACACATAGAGACTTAATACTTGTAAGTATTTTATATATAAAATATTATATATATATTTAATTACCAGAAACGTATTTAGACATAATTTTGTATTTATACATTTTAATAAAAAAATACACTTACATACATACATACATAAATACATTCATATACTCATATATACATATATATATATATATGTATATACATACATACGTACATACATACATGCATACATATTTAATAATACTTGTTTTATTTACAGAAATGTAATTTATATTATAAACAATTAGATGTTTAATATTCTTGGTATTTTAGAAAGCATATTTACATATATACTTGTATACATACATACATGCATATATACGTACACACATATGTACATACATATATATACATACATATACATATATTAAATTAAAAGATTCTGTAAATATATATTATAAACAATTTACAGGGATAATATAATTATATATATGGTTAAATAAATATAATACAGTATATATTAGAATACGTATTCAAATACGAAACAATACGAAACTATACGACATTTGGGCATTCGAACTTGCAGCTGATATTTCATGTACAAATTGAAATAAATTTACATAAAATATTATACCTAGTTACTCGACAGATCGAGGGGGACGAGCGGCTCAGTCGTCGCCGGCGGGGGTGGCCGGGCGGCGCTCCGACGAGGCTCAGGGACGTCGCGGGCAACAGCAGCCGGACCGGGACAGTCGATGCTGCGGCCTCGATTACTCTCCGGTGAGTCGACGGCGGTGGTTGAAATTTGGTGGGGTGGTGGAGGACAGGCTGGGGGAGATGTCAGCCAAGTTTGGCGGTCGGAGGAGCTGAGGTGGGGGAGTACTCGGCTGCGGGGTGTTCGGCTCGGGGGTACTCGCTGTGCGGGTGACGAACGGTGCGGGCGGTCGTGCGGGCCACTCCGGCGACGTGGGGGCCGGAGCTCCTGGTGGCAGGTGGGGTGGGGACTGGCGACGGTGGTCGTGGAGTATGGCGGCGGTCGGTGGCCTCTGGTGGTGGTGGTCGATCTCGGGGAGGGGGGTGCAGTATCGGCCTGGTGGTTTGGTTAGCTAGGGTTTTGATATTTTAGTTTGGGTTTTGATATTTTAATGAGTAAATGAAGGTATATGTAGGAGAGAGAGTGAGGGGGGGCTGCCTAGGGATTAGGGCCGGCTGGGTGCATTTTTTTTGGGGAGTGGGGATGCTCATCATGATGGGTGGAGGGCTAGGAATAGGCTAATTTGAATGTAGGGCCAAGATGGGTTCCCAAAAAGGGGGTGCAAGTACATATAAAATGGGGGGAAAAACCAATGCCTACGGTTTATCATTTCATGCTTTTCTCCATGATGGTTTGGGCCAATGAGAGGGGGACACCATATTGCAAATTTGCAATTTAGCCCCTGAATAAATTGGTATTTGCACAAAATCTAGGATTGGGGATTTAATGCAACCAAACACCATGTTTGGTGTTCCTCATTGGTCGATGACGGTGTTTGGTGTTTTGTATGAGGTTAGGGGGTATGGATGTGGGTTTGGGTTGGAGTTGGGTCCAATATAAATTAGGTTGGGTAGCCACATTAATTAATTCATAATTAATGTAACGGCGTTTCTAATTTAATTTAATTAAAAACCGGGAGTCTAAATTTGGTTGGACAAGGGTCCTTGGTGTAGTAGGCTCAGTGTACATTATCATCGTGGTCCGGGTTGGTCAAAACTGGCTGAGGTTGGGTCTCAATTTGGAACGGACAACGAACGTAATTACGCAAATTTAATAATTCGCGCGCGGACGTTTGTAACGACTTTTGTGCGTCTAAAATCTGGTACAAAAATCGGTATCCGGGGTTTGTTCCTGATTTAATATGATGGGTTTACGTGTCTAGGTCAGATACGTGGAATTGGTTTTAGGGCAACAGCTAAGGTCGTATCCTAAAACAATCAATCATTGCACATGTATCATAAAGCATTAATTAAATCTTAATTAATTTAGGTTAACCCTAATTAGGCTAATTTAACTAGTAAACCCTAATTTCTGGTCGAGGGGGTTTACAATAAGGGAGGTGAGATGGCACCTCACCCTAAAAACAAAGGTGGCGGTAACGTGGCACAATCTCAACCACACAAACGAGGGGAGGGGGTTAAGTGCAAATTGCCAATTATGAAATGTGTGGTTGAGATTGTGCCACGTCACCGCCACCCTTGTTTTTAGAGTGAGGTGCCATCTTACCTCCCTTATTCTCTCTCTCTCTCTCTCTCTCTCTCTATATATATATATATATATATATATATATATATATATATGTATATATATATATATATATATATATATATATATATAAGATTATTAGTTTATATTAATAAGCTAGTAGTTATGTATATATTGTAAATAAGTTGGTATATAGTATATATGAGTTATATATACATAAGTACTAGTTATTATTAGTTAGCATTATTTCTAGATTACCTTGGGGTACACCAAGGTAATGAGAGTGAGATATCTTGGGTACAGGTATAAAATATCAAGGGGTATGTTAGTATATAGTTTAGTATATTATTGTTATAAGTTTTAATACATATTAATACATATTAATGTATAGTGAGGTGTATAGGTAGTAGTTATAAACTAGATATTGAATTACCTTGAGATACCAAGGTAAATGTCAAGGTATTGGGTTTTACTCAATGTATTTGGTTTTTACATCAAGATGGGAGTGTAGGTGGTGTGATACCGCTTTTGGTTTAAATCCAAGGTATCCACTTAGCATTAGTTTAGTTAGGAGTTTTATATATTTTGTCTTGTATATACATATTATAATATTGTCATATCTAATAAATTGCGTATCTCATGATACGGTATCTTATTGGTTTTCTAGTATCCTAGTATACCTAGGATGGCCTAGTTACATTGTGTATGGACCTAATATCCTAGAAATGGACTCATACAACCTAAAAATAGCTAGTTTGACCAACTTTGACTAGTTTGACCTAGAGTTGACCTAGTTTGACTAATTTGACTTAGAAATGGCTTTATGACCTAGAAGTTGACTAGTTTAACTTATTTTCATTCTAAAACCTTGTATTGATGTAATATTCTATATTTAGGTCTCCGAGGTACCGTACCAGACATCTTTGATACTGTTCACCGAATTCCAGGCAAGTATATTTTCTGATAGTTTCTCATTTATGATATCCTCTATGTCTTTTGTATTTATTATAAATATCCTTGATTTCTTGACACAATTGTTACACGGATTGGTATATCTGGATCTCGTCATGAGATATTATTCCTTAGTATTTACGGTATATCTTGTGCAAGCCTTATTTTCTTGTTTTTCTTGTACAAATACATATATTGGTTCATGAGAAGAGTAGTGCCCTTCTTGTGGAATCATGTGTCATAACGTACCATGGTTGGATCTACTATATCAGTCGGGGCAGGGAGTACATAGTGTAGGTATGTGATCATACCCTTCTTCTACATATCTTGTTCCTTGAATAGTGTTAATCATACACCGCACGTATTATTAACCAGGCCATAATCCTTGTGCAAGTTCCCAAGCCAATCATATGTTAAAGCTGGTACTCACTCACTTAGTAGTAGTTTTTCTTGTTCATTCCTATGATACTCATTATTGTATTTATTTTTAGTATTCCTTTATTACATATCTCTTGTACCTTTATATTGCATCTTGTATATTCATTTTATTTACTGTTACATAGTTTATATTATTTATTAGAACTGCTATAGAGATATACTTTGCTCCTTTCCTGACTGGATATATTTTTCCCAAATGACACTGAGGAGTGGTAGGCCCTCACTACGGGCATGAGGATATCGCAGGCTTAGAGCCAGAGACCTTGCTTCAGGAGGGTCTCATCCCGACTGAGACAGATGACCAAGGACTTGTTAGTGCAGTAGTTAGATATTTTATACTGGATTTGTCTCCAGCTCAGCTATTAGTATTTCTTGGACTCATTGGATATTATTTGTCTTGTGAGCTGTATTTATGACTCTTCTGTTCTTTTATCATATTCGTGCAATTGTTCCATCTTATAGATCTGTGATCGAGTATTCATATTATATTTGTGGCATTATTATATCTTGTTTGTTAGATAAATAGTTTATCCAAACAACATTCTACCGCCGATGCTGAAGCGTAAGCTGGGCGTTATTCACTACTCGTACCCCAACAATGGGTGCGGGTCATGACATATTTTTAGTGGTGGCCCATGCAGGTCTTCCAGGTCGTAATTAGTGTGATTCATAGTGGTGCTCTTATTTGAGTATTATTATGAGTCTGTTTCAGGATATAGGATATTGGATATAGGCTATAGGCTGAGAATACTCAATCATATCTAGGAAAAACTCTATTGATTCATTTTAACTGTTCTTCCTTTATACTGATATTTGATCTTTAACTGTCCTTCCTTGAATGTATTACATCATATGCCATATTGATTTTTTCCTTTCGCTTTGCCTCAGGATGCCGCCTAAGAATAGATCATAACTGAGGAAAGAATTTTCTGAGAGATCTGCGACTTTTTGAGGGTCTGCACCAGTCACTTCTCTAGTGATTGGCGTATCAACTGCGTTCAGGGGTCCACCTCTAGCTCAGAGGACTGTTCCGACTATATATGATGGACTTCCACCCTCACTTTCTGTGCTGACAGATGCAACTCAGGTGTTCGCATTATTTTGCGAGATGATGGAGGCTCAGAGGGCCTTGTCCGAGGCACACTAGAGGCAGATCAATGTATTAGGGTAGGGCATTGAGAGTGCTCATCAGCTAGCCCTTGTTGCAGTAGAGAGAGGAGTTTTGGTCCAACAACAGGTTATTTCGCAGGTTGCCCAGCTCCAGTCGGGTAATATCTAGGACTTCAAGAAGCTGGAACCTCAGGTCTTCAAGGGGATAAAGGGCATTGTCTATGTTGATGATTGGCTCAAGGATATTGAGCATCTCATGAGGGTATCCCGTCTTGCTGAGGATCTGAAGGTTGAGGCAGTAGGACTTCAGCTACTCGATATCGCCCATACTTGGTTCAGAAATGAGCCACTTCTTGCTGATGCAAGGCAGTCTTGGAAGGTGTTCAAAGACCTCTTCAAGAGGAAGTTCTTTGCTCGGGCAGACAGGTTGGACTTGGGGAGGCAGTTTGAGAGCCTTACTCAGGGGAGCATATCCGTAGAGGAGTACGCCGTAGAGTTCGGTAGGTTGAGCCTATTTACGGAGTATTTGGTGAGGGAGCCGGAGGTTCAAGATATCTATTTCTGCGAGGGTCTGAACTGGGAAGTGAAGATCCCTATTACGTCTTTCTATGAGACCTATTCGGAGATACTTATGGAGGCACACAAGGTTGAGCGAGAGTTGGATTTAAAACCCAAGAGAGATTGTGATTCTTTTTTAGGGGCTAATAGCAGCACAGTGACTGCTAAGCATCCTTATTTCCAGTCTAGACCTTTTCAGCAGTCGCAGCAACACCACTCCAGCTAGGGAACCATTTTATTAGGCACCGCAGTAGCAGAGACAGTTATAGCAACCTTCCTTCTACTACTGCAAGAAGCCCATCCATATCTGGAAAGTTTGCAGGAAGAGGTTGGGAGTTTGTTTGGATTGTGGTATCGAGGGGCATCAGCTGAGAGAGTGTCCTTCCAACCCTTTTCGTGCAGTTCAGGGAGCAGCTCCAGCTCCGAGGACATAGGCGAGGCCACCTACAGTACAAGCGAGGGGACCGTCGTTTATGACCCAGCAGCAGTGTTATGCCCAGCACCAGCATCAGGAAGGTGCACGTCAGGGATGAGCTTTTGCTATGATGGTCGAGAAGGCCGAGGCCACTAGGGTCCCGGGCTTCTATATCCTCACTTTCAAAGAGGGAAAGTGGCTACCCAAGACCCGAAGCCTATTGAGAGACGAAGCCATCGCAGTTTTTGTTCTTATTGATTCTATTCCAGATTTAGTTTTAATTAATAGTGGTGCTTTCCATAGTTTTGTATCTTTTTTTTTGCTCTGAAGCATCGTTTGGTAGTTGAGTCTTTGCTTAGGACTTGCAAGATTATGACCGGGGAGGCATTATCCTGGTTAGTAATATTTGTAAGGATCGGAGAGTTACTCTAGGAGGTCGGGAGCTGAGTGTGTGTCTACTTGTAATGCCACTTCCGAGCTACGATATTGTACACCGGATAGATTGGTTGAGTAGGCACCATGCTAGTATAGATTGTAGAGGAGATAGAGTTTTGTTTAGCCCGTCAGGAGAGCTAGAGTTTGAGTTTGCTAGAGGATCTGCAAAGCAGAGAGAAAGCATTATCTGTGGAGCTATGGTATAAGACAAGGAGTTGCCGCATCCATTGATAGCAGAGTTTTTGGATGTGTTTCCTGAGGAATTACCAGGATTGCCTCCAGATCGAGATATTAAATTCTCTATAGACTTGGTGCCAGGTGCAGAACCAATTTCACAGCATGTCTATAGAGTGAACAATAGTGAGCTAGTCGAGATGAAGAAGCAAGAAGATGAATTACAGGATAAGGGGTTTATCAGATCCAGTTCTTCACCGTGGGGAGCCCCAATATTATTTATATAGAAGAAGGATGGATTGGTACATATGTGCATCGATAACAGGGTATTGAATAATCTCACTATCAAGAATAAATATGCGTTGTCATGAATTGATGACCTGTTCGATCAGTTAAGTGGCGCAAAGGTATTTTTCAAGATAAATTTGAGATCAGGCTACCACCAGGTGAAAGTGAAGCCGGAGGATATTCTAAAGACTACTTTTAGGACTCGGTATGACCAGTATGAGTTTAGGGTGATACCGTTTGGGTTGACTAATGTCCCGGCGGTATTTATGAAATTGATGAACAAGGTGTTCCATCAGTACCTTGACAAGTTCGTGGTGGTGTTCATCGATGAGATACTCATATACTCGAAGATACTGGAAGAGCACGAGGAGCATTTGCGGATTATGTCGGATGTGCTGAGAAAGGAGAAGCTGTATGGGAAGCTGTCCAAGTATGAGTTCTTCCTGGACAAGGTGGAGTTCTTAGGACATATTATGATTGGTGATGAAATTTTAGTGGATCCGAAGAAGATCGCAATAGTGGAGTCTTGGAAGACCCCGAGTTCAGTGGCAGAGATCAGAAGTTTCTTGGGTTTGGCAGGCTACTACAAGAAGTTTATGCAAGATTTTTTAAGGATTGTCGAGCCGATGACTAGACTCACCAGGAAGGATGCAGAGTTTGTTTGGACAGAGGAGTGCCAGGTTACTTTTGAGGAATTAAAGAAGAGGTTGACGTCTGCTCCTATTTTGACGTTGCTATCAGGGTCTGGAGGTTTCACTATTAATAGTGATGCATCGAAGAAAGGTCTGGGTTGTGTTCTTCAGTAAAATAGGAAAGTGATTGCTTATGCATCCAGGAAGTTGTGTCCTCATAAAAAAAACTATTTTACCCACAATTTGGAGTTGGCAGCAGTCATCTTTGCCCTGAAGTTGTGAAAATACTATTTGTACGGAGAGCATGTGGAGATCTTCACAGAATACAAGAGCTTGAAGTACGTTTTTATTTAGAAGGAGTTGAACATGAGGCAGCGTCGATGGCTAAAAATGATGAAGGATTTTGATATATCTTTATAATATCATCATAGGAAAGCCAATATAGTTGCCGATGCCTTGAGCAGGTATTTGGTAGCTATGTTGTTGAGGCGGGATCGATATTTGTTAGAGGACTTAGAGAGCTTGGGCATTATGGTGATAGTTCCTGATTTTGCCATGCAGATATGGGGGTTACAGATACACTCAGAGTTGATGGATAGGATCAAGGCAGCCCAGTATGAGGATGTATCTCTGAGGAGCATCAGAGCTCAGGTGAGAGCATGATTGAAGGATGATTTCACCATTGCTGATGATGGTTCTTTGCTGTATGGTGTTAGATTATACGTGCCTAGTGGAGAGCTGCGTGAGGAGGTATTACAGGAAGCGCATCGCTCTCAATATTCCATGCATCCAAGTGCCAACAAGATATATCGGGATATGCAAGAGAGTGTGTGATGGTATGGCATGAAGAGGGAAATGACATAGTTTGTATCCAGATATTTAGTGTGCCAGCAGGTGAAAGCCGAGAGGCAGAGGCCAGGTGGTTTACTTCAGCCATTACCCATTCCAGAGTAGAAGTGGGAGCACATTACTATGGATTTTGTCTCCGAACTTCCACGATCTCCCGAAAGAAAAGACGTAATTTGGGTCATCGTTGACAGGTTGACCAAGTCGGCCTATTTTTTGCCTTTCAAGGTGGGTTTGTGTACGGAGAAGCTGACAGAGATGTATGTAAGGCAGATCGTCAGGATACATGGGGTTTCCAACAGCATAGTCTCGGATCGGGATAGTCATTTCACTTCACATTTATCGATAAGTTTGCACGCAAGTTTGGGCACCCAGCTCAAGTTCAGTACTGCATATCACCCCCAAACGGATGGACAGTCAGTGAGGACTATTCAGACTCTCGAGGATATGTTGCACACATGTGTACTAAATTTTAGGGGATCTTGGAAAGACCATCTCCATTTGGTAGTATTTGCTTACAACAACAACTACTAGGCTAGTATAGAGATGTCACCATTTGAGGCTTTGTACGGTCGAAGATATCGTACTCCCTTGTCATGGGACGATATTGGAGAGAGAGTTTTTCTAGGGCCAGATATGGTTGTGGATGCAGTGGAGAAGGTTAAGCTGATCAGAGACAGATTTTGAGTGGCATAGGACAGACAACGGCATTGGGCCGATAGCCACCGGAGACCTTTGGAGTTTGAGGTATAGTTTAGATTTTTGTTTTGTGCTTGATATTGGTTGTTTGTTATAGATTAAGTTCTCAAGATTGTTTTTGTTCTAGGTTGGTGGTTTGGTGTTTCTGATAATTTCTCCGACACGAGGCACGATTCATTTCGGTGGAGCCATAAAGCTTAGTCCATGATTCATTGGACCTTTCACTATTCTCGAGAGGGTCGGTGCAGTTGCTTACAGACTAGACTTGTGTCATGCCACAGTCCCAAAATATACGAAACTAGGCCACATGGCAATAGCCAGCTGACACGTCTCCGAGGATATCCTAATTTAGTGGATCCACAAAGAGTGCTACCATGTCCTAAAATACTAACATGTCCAACATCAGTCAATAACAGGTAATCTAATCTCATCCACAATATAAAGAGCAAGAAGTACTAAATAAACTGTTGGAAGATAAACGCCAGTCTCAATATATCATAGTACAACCGATAATGTCTCTCTGCGTTGCGGGCAGTCTCGAACTTGGTGCTGATCTGACCCATAAATCAAACATATCCTCAGTCTCCTTCTGCAGTCCTTCTCGTAATGTCCTCTCTTACCACAATGGTAGCAAGTCGGAAGCTCCTTTGGCTGGTATGGCATCGCCTTTTGCTGTGTCTGTGCTCCGGGATGTCGGATCAGTCCTCCTGCACCGTGCTGTGCTCTGGCTGGTATAGTCGTGCTGGAATGTCTAGCTCCTTTGACGATGGCCTCTTGGATTCTCGCCTCCGCAAGAACCTCTTCATAAGAAATCCTCGCCTGTGTGGTGGTATACCTCTGTAGCTCGAAATTTAGGCTGTGATGGAATCTCTGAGCTTTCTCGAGTCATTGGGTATCAGGACGGCACAAAATCTGCTAAGGCGGCTGAACTCCACGTCATAGGCATCAATAGTCATATTTCCCTGTTCTAGATGTAGGAACTGGGAGTACATGGTATTTCTGACTGTAGCTGGGAAATACTTTGCATGGAAGTATTCTAGGAATTGTTCTCAAGTCTGGTTCTTGCCTACACTGTGCTCAATGGAATCCCAGCAGTGATGGGCGTTGCCTTTTAGTTGGGCCCTCTGCGATCATCCAAAGGTCTGATATAGTTGTGAAGCCTCTAGTAGCATCTCCGTGTTGGCGACCCAATCGGAGATCTGTTCTGCAGTCTCATTCCCTGAGAAGGTATCTGGTCCCATCTGTTGGAACCATCTAACAGTGCCACCTGTCTGGGCTGGTGGAGGTACTGGTACTAGTGTTGTAGCAGGTGTCCTCTCTAGTACTGTCATCAGACTCTGTCTCAATGTCTCTGTCTGATGCCACTGTGCTTGCATCATTGCCTGGAAGAACTGAAGCATCTGCGGCTGGCCATCTAGCTGTGGCATCTGAGGTGGATAAGGTGGAGGCGGTGGTAGTAGAATCTCTGGCTGTATAGTAGGCGTCTTCTCAGATGTCGGCCTCTCAGTCTGCGGCATCGGTGTAGCTCCTGAAGTCTGACCCTCACAATGTTGCATGGGGATTGTCTGGGAAATCTGTCCCTCAGGCTGCGGGATAGGATCGCCCTGCGACGTCTCGTGCCAATGTATCATCGGGGTCTGTAGCGGGGGTTATCCTTGGGGTACCTTCTCTCCTTGAGTGGTGTTATCTGGCACCACGGTACTGAGTGCTCCTCGTCCACTACGCAAATTCATCTTTCTGCAAGAGATAGGTCTTCATTAAAAGAGCACGGAATCAAGCAAACATGATGCAGATATTTAGAAGCAGTGTGAAAGAAGTTCAAAGGTGAATCAAAAGTGGATGAGACCTAGTAACTTCTATCTTATTGCAGGCTCGCTGGGTACGTTACCATATCACAAGCGAAAAAGTCTGACCTGCATGGGCCACCACTAAAACTATGTCACGCCCTAGTCCCAAAATATACGAAACTAGGCCACGTGGCAATAGCCAGCTGACACGTCTCCGAGGATATCCTAATTTAATGGATCCACGAAGAGTGCTACGCTGTCCTAAAATACTAACATGCCCCATGACAATAAATCAACAGGTAACTAATCTCATCCACAATATAAACTGCAAGAATAATAATAATCTGCTGGAAGATAAACGCTAGTCTCAATATATCATAGTACAACCGATAATGTCTGGTGGGAAAAAAACCTACTACTATAACAAAATAAGGTACTGGAATGATAGATAAAAAGATAATGACTAGGGCATCGGCTGACTGGATAATAATGTACCCAATCTAGGCGGAAGGTCTACCAAGTGATCACAGAAACTCGGACGGTAACACCTCTAGCTCCTCTGCGGTAGCGAATCTCGTCTTCTGTCCTGGGCCGTATACTGTGGGGTAGTAAGCCTCGTCCAAATCTGGAAAGGTACTAGGTCCTCAGAGGGACGTAACAAGATACATAGAAGCATGCCATATATAAATACTGAATAAAATAAATACTATAAAGGGTGTGCTAACCATCTAAGTGAATGCAATATGAGGACAACTTTGGTACGTATGGGTAGGCGTAGGCATAACGTCCAACACCCCGAAGAGCGTGGCAGCAGTGCAGTATATCGGCCATATCGCTCCGAAGAATGTGGTAGTAGTACAGTATATCGTCCATATCGCTCCGAAGAACGTGGCAGCAGTGTAAAGGGAGTCATTGGATCCGTGGCTCCTTCGGATACTACGGAATCCAATAGGGGTATCCCATACGCCTACTAATGTCCTCCCCGCCTAATGTAGATACACAAGTCGACTACTCGACGTGCATACCATGTATCTATATGCCAAGTCTCTACCAATATACTATAATCTGAACTACGTACTAACCATGATGTAGGTTACACGTAACGATAGCTAGTCGAGTACGCAAATCCACATCCTAATATGAATATGTCTCTGTGAACGTGTAAGGTGTCAGGTCTCAGACGATAGCATGATATCATCCAAAGGGGTGGGTCTGCTAACGACTAGGCCAAGTATACAAATCATCGACGTATCCGTCGAATGCACCCGAGTCAATCTCGGACGCGCACAGTTGTATAAAGTAAAAACAACAAGAATACAATACAACATATGCATAATTTAATTTAAACAGTAAATATGGCAAGGTATCTTGCCTGGGTCCTGAAGCTGTGAATGCCAGAAGCTGGTTCCTGCAGTATCTTCCGGTTGATCCAAAGGTCCTAAACACAAATATAATATAACAATCTCATATCAGACGCTAAACATTAAATATTTATGACTACCACGCGCTGCTTGAATATTATCGTAAGTTCTCGTCTGTTCGAATACAGCGTCACATGTGCGCTTAGCTAAGGTGCACACAGGTTCTGTGCTCGATCATCCTGGCCCTTGAGATAATAAGTTCAAGTTACGGTATGACCATGATCGCTGTTTTGTACGACACGTTCCTTGGTTTCTATGTTCATTACGCGTGGTCTATGTACCTGGTTTAGGGTGGAGATGCAAGTCCTTGGCTTTATGCCTCCTGATTTAGGGTTTGCTAGTAATACATAGATTCTAAACCTTATTATTCATTAATCCAATTTGCACATAGTTAGGGTTGTGTCCGATATCAACAATTATTGACATGCCGATATGATGCTACGATATTTACATAAAGAAACGGGACTTGATGTTGTTACCTCTACGTAGCTTGCTCGGACAGGGTCTGCTCTCGTCGAGGCATACTCCGACGAGGTAGCAGCGACTCCGGCGAGGTGGCAACAGTGACGGTGGCACAACAGCAGGAGCGGCAGCGCCAGCAATGTAAGCCGATCGGCAATGCAATGCACGGGGGGTCGGGTTGGCGCCGGCCACTCGTCGTGCGACGGGGGCTGGGTTGGTCGGCTGAAGTGCGGCGGGCGGATGTAGGGTGGCTGAAGGGCGGCTATGGGGTGGATGTATGGGGGCAGCGGATCGGCTGTGTATGGGGGCAGCGGTCGGCTGTGTATGGGGCAGCGGTCGACTGTGTATAGGGCAGCGGTTGTCACGCTCCGATCTCCCGCAGGCAATTCGGCCGTTCCCGCTAGGCGGGAATCACCCTCGCCAGCTCTCCCACGGAACGATCGCTTAACCCATCCGGGCATGATGCCGCACGAGCATGATCCACGCCCGTGCAAGGCCATGGTTCATTGGCTGGCGGCAAGAGTTCTAAGCCACAGAGTCGCATAGATTGTCCGAGTACAGCGGAGTCATGAACGCATAGGCGATCGATAACAGGTTCACTGAGTCGACACTATAGCGGAAGCATAGAAACACAAGTTGAAGTAAAGCAAGCTCTTTTATTGATATATACTTGTGTTACAAGCGGCGTATAGCCGAGATTACAAGTCGCTCAAGCCTCTCTCTCTGAAACAGTATAAGCGTGCCAAGTGGCTACAATCGTGGGATGATTTTATAGGCGATAGTCAGGCGACGCTCCAACATTATGTCTTGTATATGTGCTTCAGTCCCGGACGTACCGTTGCAAGGCTTCAGAGGGAACTCCTGGCCTTAGCACGTACTTAGGAGGCGTCCGCACCGAACGAGGTTCTCCCGTACCCTGCATACAAACTGGTGGATTATCAGTACATTGAATGCACTGGTGGGGAAGCTACTCGCCCGCTCGATAAATCCAAACACGTAATACAGGTTCCGTGCACAACTATTAAGTTGTCTTTCTAGTTGCCTTAGGATCAGTTTTATGCAAACATTGAATAGCCTATCGTGTCGGGCAGTGCGCCGTGCGATGTTAGAGGAAACACGGCGGGACTTACCAACTTACCATCTCCTTCCCTGTCCAAGGCAAACATTGAGGCAAATATCGTTAATTCGAGCAGAGGCATGTATAACATTCAGGAGGCAAGCATATGCAAACACGAGGGTTGTTTAAACATGATCGTTTAGGTGTTCAGTTGTTCATTTATGCGATACAGTGACTCGCACGCGGATCGCCGCTAAGCGAGGATGACTTATCTATATGAACATGAGTCGCTGGCATAGCCATAAAGGACACTAGTCTTAAACGAGAGTAGTTTGCAACGAAAGTACAGTGGTTCTACAAGCCATCTCGTTTAGTACAGTAGACTATACAGTAAGTTCAGCCATGGAGCGGATGGTATGCAGCGAAAGAATGGTAGGCGCTGCACACTATCTCGTCCAGTACAGTTGGCTGAAACAGTAGAGTTCCATCCGGATCGGAGCGGCCCCAGTGCCCTGGAGACCGTCCATGGAACTATGCCTCGTTTCCGAGTTGTCCGCGATATGTAGGTCAGAGTCAGGGTCAGTTTCCCCTTCACTAGATACTCGAGTACTGTAGAACAGGAGTACAGTGGTACAGTGGTACAGTAGAATAGTATAACAGTAGTATAGTAGTGCACGATTACAGGAGGTGCTTGAATCATGATTCTGTACAGTGATTAACTTGTCTTGATGCATTCCCCTGGTTTGGGGCTGCCTGGTGACCTAACGGTCCCGGATACTTGCAGGGTTAAACATGCACGGAACGACTACTTAATAGTCTCCCGGAGTTGGATGAAAACAAGGCAACATTCAAGCAGACAAGCATGCATTTCTAAGGAACATAAGCAGGCACGTTGCTCGGACCCGAAGGTAAGCCGAGAGTTGAAACCGTTAGGGGACTTAGCATGCGAGGGTCTGAACATATATAAGCAGTATTTCATTTTCCATGTTCTAGCATAGCAAATACAAGTTGGGATTATTCCCTTAGCTAGGTGCGTTGGATTTATTAGCATGCAGGGGGTTATCACCTAGCGACTAGCATAAATATTCCAGATTTTATGTGTGCTGGCTAAGCAAAGACAAGTTCACCGTAGCCACCCACCTTAGCGATGATTCGCCTCGGTAGAGCGATACGTCTGAGCGAGCCTCTGAAAGTCCAAGCCGGATTCCTGTAGGGACAAGTCTGGTTATCCTTTGCTTCTTGATCGAGGCAAAGCGGGTCGGGACAATTGCACTTTTGTCGTTTGAGACGGCAGTCCACTTGAGCGGAACGGGGTGTTACATCCTACCCAACTTAGAAAAAGTCTCGTCCTCGAGACTTACTAAGGACAAGCAGTGATCTAGGGTTGAGGCAATCCTAGACAAGTTGTTGCACTTGTTCATTTGGATATTCACTTGCACAAGCTTCGAAATTAGCATATCGCTTAGACTGGATCGTGCGCACCTTCGACATGCATTTCTAGTGTGAGCACGTCAACCATCTTAGTGATAGCGAAGTCTCAGTACTTGAGTTTCACCTTTTCTTAAGTCTTGGATGGTGCACTAGTTCAAGGCGCCCCTCGAATAGATGCATTCAACCAAACTTAGGGTTAGTGAAAATCGGACAAGCTACTAGCGATACTCTCAAGGGTTCGCACAGGTTGGCACAAAGGCCACTCGTAGCATACAACCAGACAAGCAAGCATAATATTCAAAACGTATTTTGAAAGTATTTAGACTTATTGTTGGAATATCCCATCGAGGCATTGAGAGAGAGCGTGCACATAACCCACGAACGAGCTTTCAAAACAGAGATATCGAATTGAAGGCCAAAGGCGTAGAAGCCAGGCTCTGATACCAATATGTCACGCCCCGATCTCCCGCAGGCAATTCGGCCGTTCCCGCTAGGCGGGAATCACCCTCGCCAGCGCTCCCGCGGAACGATCGCTTAACCCATCCGGGAGTGATGCCGTACGAGCATGATGCCGCACGAGCGTGATCCACGCCCGTGCAAGGCCATGGTTCATTGGCTGGCGGCAAGAGTTCTAAGCCACAGAGTCGCACAGATTGTCCGAGTACAGCGGAGTCATGAACGCATAGGCGATCGATAACAGGTTCACTGAGTCGACACTATAGTGGAAGCATAGAAACATAAGTTGAAGTAAAGCAAGCTCTTTTATTGATATATACTTGTGTTACAGGCGGCGTATAGCCGAGATTACAAGTCGCTCAAGCCTCTCTCTCTGAAACAGTATAAGCGTGCCAAGTGGCTACAATCGTGGGATGATTTTACAGGCGATAGTCAGGCGACGCGCCAATATTATGTCTTATATATGTGCTTCAGTCCCGGACGCACCGTTGCAAGGCTTCAGAGGGAACTCCTGGCCTTAGCACGTACGAAGGAGGCGTCCGCACCGAACGTGGTTCTCCCGCACCCTGTATACAAACTGGTGGATTATCAGTACATTGAATGCACTGGTGGGGAAGCTACTCGCCCGCTCGACAAATCCAAACACGTAATACAGGTTCCGTGCACAACTATTAAGTTGTCTTTCTAGTTGCCTTAGGATCAGTTTTATGCAAACATTGAATAGCCTATCGTGTCGGGCAGTGCGCCGTGCGATGTTAGAGGAAACACGGCGGGACTTACCAACTTACCATCTCCTTCCCTGTCAAAGGCAAACATTGAGGCAAATATCGTTAATTCGAGCAGAGGCATGTATAACATTCAGGAGGCAAGCATATGCAAATATGAGGGTCGTTTAAACATGATCGTTTAGGTGTTCAGTTGTTCATTTATGCGATGCAGTAACTCGCACGCGGATAGCCGCTAAGCGAGGATGACTTATCTATATGAACATGAGTCGCTGGCATAGCCATAAAGGACACTAGTCTTAAACAAGAGTAGTTTGCAACGAAAGTACAGTGGTGCTACAAGCCATCTCGTTTAGTACAGTAGACTATACAGTAAGTTCAGCCATGGAGCGGATGGTATGCAGCGAAAGAACGGTAGGCGCTGCACACTATCTCATCCAGTACAGTTGGCTGAAACATTGGAGTTCCATCCGGATCGGAGCGGCCCCAGTGCCCTGGAGACCGTCCGTGGAACTATGCCTCGTTTTCGAGTTGTCTGCGACATGCAGGTCAGGGTCAGGGTCAGTTTCCCCTTCACTAGATACTCGAGTACTGTAGAACAGGAGTACAGTGGTACAGTGGTACAGTAGAACAGTATAATAGTAGTACAGTAGTGCACGATTATAGGAGGTGCTTGAATCATGATTCTGTACAGTGATTAACTTGTCTTGATGCATTCCCCTGGTTCGGGGCTGCCTGGTGACCTAACGGTCCCAGATACTTGCAGGGTCAAACATACACGGAACGACTACTTAATAGTCTCCCGGAGTTGGATGAAAACAAGGCAACATTCAAGCAGACAAGCATGCGTTTCTAAGGAAGATAAGCAGGCACGTTGCTCGGACCCGAAGGTAAGCCGAGAGTTAAAACCGTTAGGGGACTTAGCATGCGAGGGTCTGAACATATATAAGCAGTATTTCATTTTCCATGTTCTAGCATAGCAAATACAAGTTGGGATTATTCCCTTAGCTAGGTGCGTTGGATTTATTAGCATGCAGGGGGTTATCACCTAGCGACTAGCATGAATATTCCAGATTTATGTGTGCTGGCTAAGCAAAGACAAGTTCACCGTAGCCACCCACCTTAGCGATGATTCGCCTCGGTAGAGCGATACGTCTGAGCGAGCCTCTGAAAGTCCAAGCTGGATTCCTGTAGGGATAAGTCTGGTTATCCTTTGCTTCTTGATCGAGGCAAAGCGGGTCGGGACAATTGCACTTTTGCCGTTTGAGACGGCAGTCCGCTTGAGTGGAACGGGGTGTTACAGCGGTCGGGGGCAACGCCGGCAATACAAGCGGCGGTGGAGGTGATGGTTGGTGCAAGGGAGGGGGAGTATTCGGCTAGGGTTAGGGTTTTGGTGAGGCTTTGTTGGTTTAGGATTTTATATGGAGGAAGCTATGTATTTATATAGGGGATGGGGTTTGGGTTTGGTCTCAGGGTTTGGGCCGGCCAGGGTCCAAGGATCTGGTTCTGTCAGGTCCAGTTAAGGTGAGATTAGCCATAAGTCAATTAATTAATTTAAATGCTTATTTGCGCAAGGCAAAGTTAATTCCCATTGTATAACTACAGTTGCCTTATGGGCAGAGGGTACTTAAGATCGTCTTACAAAATTTAGATTATCTCGGTTTGTCCCTAGTATCAGTTTTTAAAATTATACCAAATCCCTAAATTGGTTGAGGGGGTTTACAACTTGCCACCTGCATTGGGGGGAGTGCACAATATGTTTTACGTGTCGCAGTTGAGACGATACGTGGCGAATCCTAGTCACGTGCTAGATCAATCGGAGATAGAGGGCCCTAATCCTAGCTATCCAGAGAAGCCAGTTGAGATTCAGAATCGGAGAGAGAAGATGTTGAGGAACTAAACTACTCCCTTGGTACGCGTCGTATGGAGGCATCACTCTCTGGGGGAGTCTACCTGGGAGAGAGAGGATAAAATGTGAGAGTGTTACCCATATTTGTTTGAGCCTTGAGTTATGTTCATTCTTGATTTTGTTCTATTTTATTTTCTGGGGGTAGTTTCATCTTTAAATTTCGAGGACAAAATTATTTTAAGTGGGGTAAACTTGTCAAAACCATATTTTTTAGGAAAGGATATTTTAGTCATTTTAAAATTAATTAAATATTGTGCATGTTGTAAATTTATGTATTGTATTGTATGATTTATTTATTGTTAGATGTTAGTATATTATTTTGGACTTGTGTTAGTGGACCTAACTAGTTTAGATGAGACCCATGGACCAACATTTATTTCTAGTTAGAATTGAGCCCAATAAGAAGCCCATTCATTAGGAGGATGATTAATTAAGTTAAATCAATTATACTAGAACCTTTCTTCCTTAATTATTTTCTTCATGACAAGCCCCAAGGGGTATTTTAGACTTTTTATAGTAGCTTGAGGAAGGGGGAAGGGACCAGCCATAGTTATAATGGAGGAAAAATTATCTCTTCATTTTTTATTTCAAATCTAGATCTAGAATTTTCTCTTCCAAAATTATTCATTCCTACATTACATTGTACCCAAATTTCTTTCCAATTTCTTTTCAATTCATCATTGGTGGCCATTAGAATAAGAAAGAAGCAAGGATCTTCAAGGAGGAACAAGGATCTACAAGTTGGAGGCTCTTTTCACTCAATTTGGAGGTTTCATTGGGAATCCATCTCCTAATCGGTACAATTCAATTTTTCTTCTCTAATTAGACTCTAAATATATGTTTTAATTATTAGGAACCATCCTATATGCTAAGGCTACCCATAGGAATTGGAATTAGGTTCATAGGAGGCCTATCGAGAAAGTTATGTTGTATTTTGTGTCAATTTTGGGAGAATTCCGAGATTGACACAACTTGTGTTTGTCCATAGGTCAACTAGACCAAATTGACATGTGTTTGATTGTGTGTGGCTAGTGTCATATCCAAAATTAGATATGTATAGGACGTATCCCGATAATTTGGAGATACAGGTTGATTTTGGATTTTTCTTCCGACACGGAGCATGTCATATTTTGACACAGACACGTAGATGAGTAGTTAGCTCTTCGTATTATTCATAATTATGATTTTAGACTTGCTCTTGTCTGTTGGGATACATTTAGTTATGTGGTGGAGCCGTATCACAAGCGTATCATAGATCTAGTGTGATACAGGTGGAATGCACTTTACGTGTTTATTCTTTACAATTTAATTCAATTATAGATATTATAAATATTATAATTATAATTATTATGTGAGATATATGTATATGTATTTATATGTTTGATCTAGAATTCATATTGATGTGTTGGTGATCATGGGAGATTAGAAGTTCATGTGCTTCTCTAATATGGTAATATATATATATATATATATATATAAACCACATACATATATTTATAACAATATATATATATATATATATATATATATATATATATATATATATATATATATATATTGTTATAAATATATGTATGTGGTTTATATATATATATATATATATATATATATATATATATATATATATATATGTGTGTGTGTGTGTGTGTGTGTGTGTGTGTGTGTGTGTATTTATGTGTGTGAGCTTGAGGGAAGAAGAAACAATAGAAAACAGTAATTTAACAAGAAAAAAAAATAGTGAGAAAAGCAATGGAAAGCAGTGAGAAGCAGCTGAAAAGCAGTAGCAGCAGCAGCAGTAAGCAGCAACAGCAACAGAAGCCGTAGCAGAAGCAGAAGCAACAACGGTAAGCAGCATAAGCAGAAGCAGTAAGCAGCAGAAGCAGAAGCTGCGGCAGTAAGCAGTAGCAGCGACAGTAAGTAGCGACAGTAGCAGTTTTGATAAGCTGTAGCTTATCAAAAAGCAGTAAGTTAGTATATATATATATATATATATATATATATATATAAGCTAGTTAATTTATTTGATAAACTAGTAAGCTAGTGAATTGGTATATATAAGATTATTAGTTTATATTAACAATCTAGTAGTTATGTATATATTGTAAATAAGTTGGTATATGGTATATATGAGATTTATATATACATAAGTACTAGTTAATATTAGTTAGCATTATTTCTAGATTACCTTGGGGTACACCAAGGTAATGAGAGTGAGATATCTTGGGTACGGGTATTAAATATCAAGGGGTATGTTAGTATATAGTTTAGTATATTATATTTATAAGTTTTAATACATATTAATACATATTAATGTATAGTGAGATGTATGGATAGTAGTTATAAATTAGATATTGAATTACCTTGAGATACCAAAGTAAATGTCAAGGTATTGGATTTTACTCAAGGTATTGGGTTTGCATATCAAGATGTGAGTGTAGGTGGTGTGATACCGCTTTTGGTTCAAAGCCAAGGTATCCATCCACTTAGCATTAGTTTAGTTAGGAGTTTTATATATTTTATCTTGTATATACATATTATAATATTTTCATATCTAATAAATTATGTACCTTATGATACGACATCTTGTTGGTTTCCTAGTATCCTAGTATAGCTAGTATGGCCTAGTTACATAGTGTATGGACCCAATATCTTAGAGATGGACTCATACAACCTAGAAATAGCTAGTTTGATCAAGTTTGACTAGCTTGACCTAGAGTTGACCTAGTTTGACTATTTTGACTTAGAAATAGCTTTATGACCTATAAGTTGACTAGTTTAACTTATTTTTATTCCAAAATTTTGTATTGATGTAATATTCCATATTTAGGTCTCCGAGGCATCGTACCAGACATCTTTGATACTGTTTACCGAATTCCAGGCAAGTATATTTTTTGATAGTTTCTTATTTATGATATCCCTCGTCTTGAGATGTTATTCCTTAGTATTTACGGTGTATCTTGTGAAAGCCTTATTTTCTTGTTCTTCTTGTACAAATACAGACATTAGTTCATGAGAAGTGTAGCGCTCTTCTTGTAGAATCCTGTATCATAACGTACCATGGTTGGATCTACTATACCAGTCGGGGGCGTCGAGTATGTAGTGTAGATATATGATCATACCCTCCTTGTGCATGTCTTATTTCTTGAATAGTGTTAATCATACACCGCACATATGATTAACCATGCAATAATACTTGTACAAGTTCCCAAGTCGATAACATGTTAAAGCTAATACTCACTCACTTAGTAGTAGTATTTTTTGTTCATTCCTATGATGCTCATTATTATATTTATTTCTATTATTCCTTTATTGTATATCTCTTATACCTTTATATTATATCTTGTATATTCGCTCTATTTACTGTTATATAGTTTATATTATTTATTAGAACTGCTGTTAGAGATGTATTTTGCTTCTTTCCTGACTGGATATATTTTTTCAAATGATATTGAGGAGTGGTACCCTACTCACTACGGGTCTCAGGATGTCGTAGGCTTAGATCTAGAGACCTTGGTTCAGGAGGGTCTCATTTAGACTGAGACAGATGACCCAGAACTTGTAGGAGAGTAGATAGTTCTTTTGTACTGAATTTGTCTCCAGCTTAGCTATTGGTATTTCTTTGACTCATTGGATATTATTTTCTTGTAAGCTGTATTTAAGACTCTTCTGTTCTTTTATCATATTCGTGCGATTGTACTATCTTATAAATCTGTGATCGAGTATTCATATTCATATTACATTGGTGATATTATTATATCTTATTTGTTAGATAGATAGTTTATCCAAATAAAGTTCTACCATCGATGTTGCAGCGTAGGTTGGACGTTGTTCACTACTCGTGTTCCTACATTGGGTGCGGGTCATGACACAAATAGTTGAACAAATGGTTCTATGACTTAGATCGTATTATCTTTTCAGCTATTTTGCCTAAATATACCTCCACCGATGATATTACAAACCTAAAGATGTATGCCATGTATCATATCCACTTTAGAATTCTATTTAGCTTTCTAGAAACTACAATTCAGATGATGACCCATTCCTGCAAGAACAAACATAATCTTGTGTACACTATGTACTTGCCTATTATTTTTTAGCATTTCCAAATCTCTCTTGAGGATTGCACCTATCTTGTCGAGCCAACTAATCTCTTTGCTGCTTGACATTCTGACCCTGTTCCTCTAGTTGTACCACCTCCTCCTTCACCTGTTGCTGACACACCATATCCTGACCCTCCTTGTCATACCCCGCTCCCAGAATACTGGATAAATACGAGGACTGAAATGGCCAACTGCACCTTACAGAATACCGAAGTAAGCTGCAATATCTTAAGGTTGTCAAGAAGACAAATGGGTGAACTCTAGCGTGCTATGATGTTAGTCATAAGGCCGACAAATCCTAGTATCTTAATCCATCAACACAAGTACAAGAGTATATCATATATGAAAGTAAAAAAGGTATCCTAAATTATATACCACATATGATCTTGAAGCAAGTGAATACAAAATATTGCACTAGCAGAGTATAATTAAACATGATAAAATATATCAGCCATGGTCTAATATATATATCATGTTAACTATAGTCTAAAAAATATAATAAGCTAACTATGCCCTATGTTAAATACCACAAAACGAAGTAACACTACGAGGGGTGGAGGAAGAAAATCCACTCGCAAGCAAAACCAGTGTGGTCAGAACCCTAAGCAACAAGTACCATAAAGGAGCTCAAGGTGATAGACTAGATACATCACAATATACAGCAGAAAAGAGACATAAGAATAAATGAAGGTTGAGACTTATACGATACCAATGTACTTGTATCAAAAATATAACTGGAAGAACTGATAACAAAATACTATAAAGTAAACTAAGGCGACGAGCGGCAAGAAGGCATAGGAACTACTCTGGATTAGGATTATAACCCTTAAACCAAATAAGGACCGGGGTTGCAGACTTTCACCCGAGCAGAACTTAGTACCCTAACCACATGCCAAAGAATGAATTAAAAGGGGCTAGCTTAACTTATAGACAAAAATTCATTGCATGGCCAAACATACCTACGGCTTGCTATAATTAACTAAGTAGGGTTATCACAAACCTAGTTATTAACAAATGCATGCTTTGAAGAATATTTCTACCACCGGTACTACAGTTAACCCGGATGGCCAAGGGTATGCTTGTTTAGTACTTATAGTGCACATCATAAATAATAATAGATAAAGAACTAAAGAAGATAACTGATAGCATAACATAACATAACATAAACATAAATTGGCTTTTGAAGATATAAATGAATTTTTTTTTGTAAATGAGATTTGGTTTTATAAACATAAAGATGTTTTATAAATGAAGTTAATTTGTAAACATAAACTTATCTAAAAATGGTCTTGTAACAAAACTAAAACTAAAACAAAACTGGAACATATACTGGAATTCATATAATGAAATACATAACAGTATGAAGCATGGCTCAATAATAATAACTTGTAGTGCTGTAACACACGTAAACTTGGTAAGTCATGGAGCCCTTTCCTAGCAGGGTTGGTCCATACTGCATGGGGCCCTTAGATATCGGGGTAGCCGATAGTGTAATATTTTTCCCTCCCAATGATCTAGATAAATATTATATTATTTAATCATTACTAAATTATTTTAAGTTCTCGAGTCGTGGACATTTGAGAACTCCCAAGAATAACGAATCACGGGTACAAGCTTTTCACGAACTATCGTATCCGTGACTCGCGATACATTGGACAATACTCACATTCAATTGCCCGATGCCAAATACAATAAATTTTTAAACACAAATATTTCCACGGTGTCGTGAGGATTGTGAACTCCTACATAAACTTCTCTCAAGAAATACAAGAAAAACTTGTCTGGTAACATAAATTTATATCAACATAAGGAAGCACACAACAAATCACCGAAAGGAATTACTAAATAAATATAATTAAAAGAAACACAAAATGCACACAAGAACTTCTGGCCGCATGTGCCCACAGGCCGCATGGACTTACTGGCCGCATACATCCACCGGCCGTATGGACTCACTAGCCGCATGACTCACTGGCCGCATGCATAGGTTTAAAGTCTACTCTTTAGGACAAGTGTCGAAGTAACGGCCAATAATTGAAGGGTCAGTGAAGTGACATAAAATGATTGATATGACATGCAATAAAGTGTCGGAGAGAAATGACAAATCATAGAAATATATGCAAGGGCAAAATAGAGTTATGCGTCAAAGAGAAGAGATGCATAGTGCCAATGCCGCATAAGTCCGCTTGTCGCATGCTCTAATTGCCGCATGGATGTTCCTCTTGGACATAGCGTATTTTTTATTTGTCCAGCGAACAAAACACAAGAATTTCTATCACGTAGCTCTAGAATATTGTGTAATGGTCAGTCATGCTTCCAACAAAATGGAGGCATGCTGGTTGGCTATGCGGCAAAGAGTCCATGCCGCATGAAAGTCTTGACCGAATATTGTGCTGGCCGCATGAGAACTTCATCTTCTTCAGATAACAAATTTAGCCATGACGGAAAAGCTCCAAAAACTAAAAATTATTTTCTTCATAAAAACTTTATTTTAACTCTAAATCAAGTGAAGCAAAAGCCAAAATTCTCAAAATAAAGTGTTAAATCAACCACAAAAATTATTTTCTAAGATACTAAATTTTAGTAGATCAAAATAATGAAAATCACATGGAACCCATGAAATCCAAAACTTTAATTTCAGATTTACTCAAATATACTTGTCAAAATCAAAAACTCCAAGAACTAAAAATGATAAGGAACACATGGGAAACACTTTCCATTAAACACTTTTTTAAAACAACATTAATAAAAAATCCAAAAATCAAGGCTTCACCATTGAGTAAGATGTACTTGTCTTAGGTGGCTCCTATCCTCTACCTCTTACGGTCCAAGTTACAACAACTTCTCCCTAGGGTTAGGGTTTGGCTAGAGGGATATTGAAGGAGAGGTGGAAGAAGAGCAAGAAGAGTAAAATGAGAAAATGAGTGAGGAGAGAGAAATACTCATATATATACTAAGATGAGAGAAATATGGTTTAGTCATGGGCTCAATCAAATAAACCAAACCAAGTAGCCATTCTATATGCGGGTTACTAAATCGGGTCTATGGAAAATGCCAATGGGTTTTCTACTAGTTTAGGGTAGTCTCTCTCAACAACAAGAAAATAATAATAAATAAAATGACAAGAACCAACATAAAAAATATAGCGGGTATACATTATCAGAAAAATTAAATTCTAGAAATTCAAGAAATACCAAATCTGAAATTGGGTGTGACACTACTGCTGCTTCAGAGCCACATGACTCCTTGGACGAGCTCTGTACTTTGATGCGAGATCACATCAGAGTTGAGGATGAGTGTCACAGACTCAAGCTTGAGCATCATAATTTTGAGGATGGCCGTCATAGATAGTCAGACTATCGGACCACTCTCTATTTCCAGGCGATGTCAAACACCTTGGCGGACGTGAAGTATTCATTCTCTCATCTCCATGGTGGACCCTATCCTAGCTATAAGATTGTTGACCCATATGTCCAGCCTTACTTGGATCCAACAGCTGCCTACTATGATCTTAACCATACAGCTGAGACTGGAGACTCAACGACTAGAGATGATGAGTGATGCAGATCCTTATGCTATCTTTTCAGTTATATAGCTCTTTGGATTGCTCTAGTTTATTATCGTTTGCATTTTTTTAGTTGATGTAGCACTTTTCAATATATGTAGTAGTTTGAGACTTCATTTTATGTTGGATATGTGATCACTCTCACATGTTTAAAAGGCTTCTGAAATATTTAGTCAATGCTTCTAATACTTATATTTCTACAATTATGAAATATTTATTCAATGCTTATTTAATGCTTCAAAAATATATCTATGTTACTTCACTCTTGTTATCTTTTTTCTTAACATCTATGCTACAATTGCGGGAGAGCTTTTCTAATTTTGATCAAATAACAACGGGGGAGTAATACTGATATCAGCTCAACAATCAAGCTTTTAGCAAAAGAAGAGATTTATTCTCTGCTATATCAGTCAGAGTTTGTCAATTATCAAAATGGACCATTCTCTGCTATATCAGTCAGATTTTATCAATTATCAAAATAGGAAAGATTGTAGGCCTATTGGTCATGGCCGAACCATATTTTGATAATCGACCAATACTCAGACTTGATATAACCCATGATACGGACGTACTACCGCTACAACTACAGTTTCAGTGAATGGAAATGCGACTTGCTTTCAGTATCGAGTCAATATAATTTTTCTATTTATTGAGTATAGGAAAATATGTAAATCGAGTCACACTTGCATTTAGAGGCTACCCAAAATATTTTCTAAACCCAGATTATTTTTAGCCAAAATATTTCGAGTTTTGAAAATAGCCCAACCTATTTATTTTTAAACCAAGTTAGCCCAAACCAACCCAACCCATTCTGATTCTGACTGGATTTTTGGAAAACAAATTCGGTATGAATTCGGCACGAGTTCGGTGTAAGTTCGGCCCGAACTCGGTTCCCTGACCCAGTAAAACCTTGCAACCAGTTCTTCCTGCAGACTCGGCTCCAACTTTTAAAAATTCGAACGTTTGGCATCTGAATTTGCCTCGAACTTGGTTTGCAAAAGTACTATAAATAGAGAAGGAATTCACCATTCCTATTCGCTCAACATACTTTCATTCTCTTCTCTGTTTCACTCAGGGCAATTCAAAAGCCTTTACACTTTTTAATTCCAAGATTTCTACAACTCCTAAGCCTTAAGTGCCAGTGCATTCTTGGTTAGAAGTTTTCAAGGGTTATAAAAGAGAGCTTGTCAAGAAGTTCAACACTTCAAGAAGTATTTGAGCCCTTCATATCAAAGCTCGTGTTTGTAAGAAGTTGTAAACCTTCGGATCAAAACTTGTGTTTTACTTGATAGTGGATTTCAACTTCGAGTTAGAGTTTTCGGGACTAGACTAGTCCTCTCAGAGGAAAACTAGTAAACATTGTTGTGTTTACGACTGCTGATCTCTCTCCCTCCCTGTCTTTACTTATTGTCATTTTAAATTTAGATTGTTAGCTAACTGTGTTAATTTTTATTGGGTGATCTTTATTTCGCTGCATTTACACACAGTTTATTTACCCCCCCCCCCTCTAGAGGTGCTTATTCGATCCTATAGGTTGGGTCCAGCCCGGGCTCGAGTTGGTATATTTTATTTAATATATATATATATATATATATATATATATATATATATATATATATATATATATATATATATATATATTATGGACTTTTGGCTCTTTTTTGTTTGGGGTGGGGGGGTCGATGGGCTTTGGGATTAGAGCTTTGAGTCTTTCATTATATAAAAAAGTAGTAAGAAAAAAAGTTTATTTACTTGATAAATTTTAACATATATTATGCTCGTTATGTAAGTGTTTGTTGGTATGACTTATATTTGAGTGTCACGACCCATACCCGAAAGTTGGGCATGAGTCGTGGGTACGTCCAGCCTATGTCGCAATATCGACGGTAAAACACTGTCTAGGTCCAACATAGCTATCTATCAATAACATTAAAAACTTTCAACATATCTTAACTCCAAACATAGGACAATGAATATACATATAATCATCAACTCACAATGTACTCAATCACAATAACTATAAGGAAGGTAAATGACACGATAAAGTTGTAAAAAATACGAGAGGCAAAATAATATATAACTCAAACAAGTCAGAGTCTAAAAGTCTAGTTATCTCAACACAAAATAGGTCTCAACATAATACAACTCAAGTCTATAAGTCTGGAACAATCCAATACATGGAAATAAGCTAAGTGTTGTCTAAACAACTGTGGGTGATGTCTTATCTATATGGAGTGGCTCCTCTGAAATCTCCAGAATGTAATCACCATCTACTTTTGGACCATAATGGGTAAGATAGAAGTCCTTAAGTTCCTCTGAAAAATATTATCCAATCAGGATTGGAGCGAAGCACAAACACCAACAACGATTCCAATTATATTGATAAAAACTATAAAGTTGTAAGAAATATACATGATGAAAAAATACTGAAATATAAGGAAGACTAGGGAGACATATAATCATCATATAAAAATAACTATCAGTTAATAGATATATGTGAATACTAGAAATGAATGTACTGGAGCAAGAATAGAAATACTGGCTAAGTGTCGTGAAATATCAGTTTGCAATGTGATCAGCTTAGGACTAGATCAGGCTTGTTATATATGATTGGATATGATATATGTGTGGTCAGGCTAACCATATGGCTAGCTATGATGCGAGCAAAAGTCAGGCTAATCATATATAACAGGCTATGAGGCATGCAAATGGTCAGGCTATACCTTACGTGATGTGTGGGGTGAGCTATGATGCATGTGAGGTGGGGTATGATCACATAACTTGCTAATATTTTCCCGTCCCCTGCTAGTACGATGGATTCCAATCATGACTCCTCATGAAAGGTATCTATGATACTAGCCCGTGTATCTGCTATGTCTGAATCAAGTATACACTACAACTAGAATCATAGTAATTATCAAAATAATAAAAAACTGTCAGAATGTACTCGCCTGTGGTCCTAAGCAATGTATGAGAATCAATGCCCAAGATGGAGTCACAAGGACCTATATATCAAATATTAATATCAAAGAGTGATCTGAAGTAATATACATGTGTATCCAGCTAATTATGATATTTCTAGGCCACTTCTAGGTCCATACTAGGTTAATACCTTGTTATTCTAGGTGTTCTAAGTTATACTAGTTCATATTTATATCTAAGATACCACATTTATACTTTAATCTAATACTTAACTTATAATAATATACCACACTAGTATCTTAACACTTAGCAACTACCATGATACTAATTTCACTAACTCAAACCTTAGCTAGGATACTTATACCATATATCTATTACCTAGGCTCAAATGAGGCATCTACTTATATTAGTACATCAATACTAATACCTACAATTATAGTTTAATATCTTGATATCTCATAATACCTATTGAATACCGAGTATCACTGACACTCTTAATTGTATCAGATCATAATGATACCTAAACACCCAATCTAGCACCCTACCATAGCTTGACACTACTGCAGAATACTTCTCAAACCCAGGCCTATAACAGACCTGATTTACCTCTGCTGTCCAATCAATAATGTCTGGCACATGGACCTGGACATTGCTAACCGACCCCGATAAACCTGTGCACCTGAAGCTAAGCTTGCTGCTATGGTCGTTGTCATTAATACACTCATGCCTATTGTCATGCCCCAGTCCCAAAATACCGAGGGACTAGACACGTGGCAATGGCCAGCAGCACACACCGATGGACAACCCAATCTAATGGATCCATCGGGGCATGCTTAAGTTGTAATATAACAATAAGTAGGTCCAATGATATAAGTCACAGTCTATTCTAATCTCATCCACAACAGAACAGTATATGAACTAAATAGCAAACTGGAATAAATGCTGAAAATAAGATACTGTCGAATATCCAGCAAGAAATAATACTGAGTCGGGTGAAGACAAATCCACTACCGATAAATGGAAAAGTAGAGACAAGGAAATATAACTAACACATGCTAGCAAGTAACTAAGTATAAGCAGGGCCATCAACTGCAATCGTACCCTTGTCTGGTGTCGGTCCGTAAAGTTGCGGGTGCTCCTCGTCTGCTAAATCTGGAGAACAAAACCAGGTCCTCAGAGGGACGTAACAAGATACAAAAGAATACGAGCCAAAAGTACAGTAAATGAACATGCAAGATAGACCAAAAAATAAACACAAGAGGAACAAATAAGACTCCAGAAATCACTACATCTAAGACGGTGGCATGCCGATGATGCTATCAAACATGAATACAATCAAATTGGGGTAACCACAACTCAATGGGAGATCACGGTCCTATAGAAAGTAGGCCAATGGGGACTCCCAATCTATAATTTGGCTCTTTTGCTGCCCAATGGGAGATCACGAATGAGGTAGTCAAATGAACAAGTCTCTATCGCAGCACAATGGGTACTCACAATCGAGAATGCTCAAGTGTAGTCAGTGCCTAATAACGATCATCTAGGAACTAAAGTAACCAATCGAGTCAACTCAAGAAAATATAGGGTAAACATATACCATCACAATATGTCTATCGAACAAATAGTGATCCATGGAAAAGAGCAAATAATGTAAATGCACGTAAAACGAGAAAATAAGACTAGAGCAGCAGGAATAAATCATAACGCATCAAGAACTATATATGACAAGAAAGGAACAACTGAAAAGGAAAGCAAGAAACTAATGTACAAGAGTTATCAATGTATCTTGCACGACAATGTATAAATAAGTCAAGAAAATAAGTAGCAAACTGCAGGATTTGGCAATGTATACTTGTCTGGGATTCCGGCTCCAATTGTAGCTCTGTCAGCCGCGGGATTTGTAAGCAGTTATCCGGTTGCTGAAATAGACATCACCATTAGATTCAAAAAATATCAATCAGCTAGAAACGCCTGTCCTTGAGTCCAATTTGGACACGAGGGCAAAATAGATATTTTCGGGTCAAAGCGGGGTCCACATGTGGGTCGCTTCGCACCAAAAAGTCTGTCAGGGTCAAAGGTCTCCAAATTCATCAAACTTAGTGTCAACAAGTCAGGAACGATGATACGAACTCAACGGAACTTCCAGAATTGGATTCCGATGAACCGATCACAAAATGCCTGTCAAGTGGAGCCGGTGGGGCCCACGATACGCGATTTCGTCAACATTCTCAGAATCGAACCAAACTTGGGTCACAGGACCAGCGTATTGCTACGAGTCCGATGGATCAAGTTTTGTCTCGAACCGACGTGTGTACACAAAGTTACAGCGTGTTCCCGAACAGACGGATACGGGGCGGTGTCGGCGGATACGCGTTGATTCCGGTGTGCACGCACATCCAAATCAACTTCTGCGAAATCCCGCACGTCCGTATCAATGACACACACGTTTCGGTAAAGACCGCGTGCGACAAAGTGGTCCCGTTTGGCGGAGCTCACTCAGTTCCGGGGTAAAATAGGGCATTATTTTTTCCTGTTTTTGGATCGCGGTTTGCGATCACCACAGGAATAGATGCACCGAGCAGATTGCACGGGCACCGAGAGGGTTACACAGTCTACGCGACGCAACTGGCAGAATTGAAAACGGAATTACGAGGAGAGAGAAAAGAATACCTGAACAGGGCTCCAGAAACTGCGAATTTCTGTGTCCGAGTCGACACGAAGTGTCCGGGTGCTGTCCACCTAGGGTTAGGGTTAGGGCTAGGATGACGGAGCTCAGGCGGCCGGAGGCGGGCCGGAGGGAGGCTGGGGGCGGCACTGGCGAGGGCGGCGGTGCGCCGGAGCGAGCGAGGGACGGCGGCGCAGGGCTCGGGCGAGGCGACGAGTGGCCGGAGCTGCTGCTGCTGCGGCTGGGGCTCGTGGCCGAGCGGGGGAGGAGGAAGGAGGAGGAGAGGGAGGCCGGGGGTAGTGCGGCGAGGCGGGGGAAAGAAGGAGGGTGGAGGTGGCTCGCGGCGGAGGACAACGGGGAGTAGGAGGAAGGAGGAGGAGGGAGGAGACGGCTGCGGGGTGTTAGGTCGTGGAAGAAGGAAGAGGAGTTCTGGTGGAAGGGCGGCGGCCAGGTCATCGAGGGCAGGAGGTCGAGAACGGGGCCGAGCTAGGGTTCAGGTCAGGGGTGGGGAGTGGCAAAGCTAGAGAGAGAGAGAGGCGGCGGCGGCTTCACGGATCCCGAGGCAGCTTTATAGGGCTGCTACAGTAATCCCGATGAGAATTGGGATTAGGGTTCAGGCATGGGTTTGGGTCCGCGGGTCGGGTCAGATTTTGGGCCTGGATCTGACCCAATAAGGAATTGGGTTTGGGTTTGCTAGACCGGTCAGTCCGGTTTGGTTTAGTTCGGTTTATTTGAAATAAACCCAATTTATTTCAGGGTCAATTCGGTTTATTTATTTAATAGTTTTTAGGGCTTTAAAGCTACTTTCGGAGTCCAATAAATTCACAAAAAATTACCCTATGTCCGGTTTTCTATTTTACACCATAAAATATTATTTCTATAATATTTTAATACTATTTAAAAGTAACTAAAAATTATTTATTTATCAAAAGCCTAGGTTTTGATTACAGAAAAATCCCAGTAAATTTTAGAAAATTGAGGGAAATCCAAATTAAAATTTACTAAAAATCAGGGGGCTTACAATCTACCCAACTTATAAATATTTCGTCCTCGAAATTAAAATATGGTAGGGTTCTCTCTATCTAATCTCACTTGATTACAGTCTAAAGGATTCTTCTCAAGTGCACATTACGGTCTCTACCCAACTTAGAATTTACCCATATATCATCTAAGGCTATACATCTAAGAAAGCGATGCCCGAAATTAGGTTATTGAATCCTCAAGTCTTTAACCCCAAACATATTACTTATGATATTCCCTAAATCATATATAAAAGGGTCATCAACAATGCGACCGGCCTGGGGTATATCTAGTACTGTTTATATATCAAACTTATACCAAGCACGAGGTTTTATCTTTCCAAAATAAGGAAAGAAGGAGATCAATAATAAAGAGTTCAAGGGAGAGATAATAGAACAGAAGTATCGGGATCATGGCGTTTAAAGAATTCAAATGGGAATTGTCAAAGCAGTTGTGGATTGAAGTCCTATTTTGGTAATTCTTCGTTCGCATGCTCGTATTAGTACAGTTATGTAACTGATACGATATGCTCAGACATATCTGGAGGGCAAGTATACTAGTCAACTATATATCTCAATCTACGTGAAGTAGTCGTGCGAAGAGCGAACCTAAATACACTAAGGTTGATCAGACCGTAATACACTGATTCTGAATAGACAATTGTATTAGTGTGTCGACCCAATAATACATATGTCATGAACAAGCTCGATAAAAGGATAAACTTGCAAAACCAGGCTATATTAGCAGCATAAGTCAAGGTAGTACAACAAATATAAGTGCGCTAGATGATGGTGAAAGGAGGTACAACTTAATTCAAGTTCACAAAATAACCCAAAATAAGCACAATAACAAAAGACTCTAAAATCTCTATAGTTATCAATTATAAGCAAGTTTAAAATTACATAGGTTAAGACTGAGGTCACGAACCAATAGACACGAGATAAAACAAATCTATAAACAGGTAACTATGAGAAATTATGCGCATTAGCTACTCCATGGGTCTGTGCGTCTTCCAAAGTCATCGCTGGAGCTTGTTCACGTTCTTGTAGTTGATTCCTCTGCTGCTGTTGAGCCTGCTGGAAGAGTGCTGCTTGTGGTATCAAAGGTGGCCTCGGTTGATACCCTCCTGGAGCTGGTGGTAGGACTCCTTCAACTTTCGTTTGTGGTGCTCCTAATGCTGGATAGGTTGACCTCGGTACTGGTAACGCTGGTTGGTTAACCATTGGTGCTCTTTCTCGACGCTCAGGGCATTCCCTCAATGAATGCTGACTGGATCCGTAAGCTAAACATACTTTTCTTTTTCGTCTACACTCGTCCTCAATATGGCCTCGCTTGCGACAATATTGACAGATAGGTAGTACCTGTGGAGATGCTCCTGGTGGCTGGTGCATGTGAGGTCTCTATGTAGCTTCTTCCTGTGGTGCTCCGACTGGTGCTGATGCGGCTGGTTGATGAATCCTCAATGGTTTCTCTAGATGCTGAGAACAGTCCTTAGTTAAGTGTTGATTGGTTCCGCAAATCAAGCATAATCCTAACTTGCGTCTGCACTCCTTCTCAATATGGTCTATCATGCCACAATAGTAACAAGTAGGAAGGAATGAGGCTCTTGGTGCTGCTCTTGGTGGTAGATTTATCTGTGGTTGCTTTGCAACTCTTTCTTGTTGTGCTTGGTCTGGTGCTAATGCATACGGCCGCTTCTGGCTGGACTCGATCCTTGTGACGCACTCCATGGGTCGTGCTGCAAAAAGAACGTCCGGGTCTAAGGTAGTTGCATTTGAGCTGATTAACTTCCGTAACTCCGAGCTAAATATGTCGATGAACTTCTCCGCTTGGTTTTGCTGAGCTTCTTTCTGAACCTTATGATGGGCTTGCATCATCGTATAGAACATTTGAAACATTTGTTGTTCGTCCATAGCCTGCCCTTGGGGAAAGGTAGGCGTCGGTGGAGCCAACTGCGTCGATGGTGGAACGTCATCTTCCTGGATTCTCGAGGCATGCTGACTTGCTTGCTGTGATGATAGACCTTCACTAACTGGTGTCACTTCATCTCCGTTGGTTATCAAAGCACCTTATGGTATTTCTGGATGAGTCTCGTCGCGTACTTGTGAATCCATTCCTCTGTATCAAAATAAACTATAAGAGGCGTACAGGAATCAAGGTAGGATGCAAGTCAAGAATTAATTCGAATCCGATACAGATATCAAGAACGTTTCAAGCAAGTGGATGAGATCCTAGAAACTTATCCTATTCTTAGTGCAGGCTTGCTCGGTCCCTAAGTTAAAACCGAATAATTTAGTCGTTGACCTGCATGGGCCACCACAAAAACCATGTCACGCCCCAGTCCCAAAATACCGAGGGACTAGACACGTAGCAATGGCCAGCAGCACACACAGATGGACAACCTAATCTAATGGATCCATCGGGACATACTTAAGCTGTAATATAACAATAAGTAGGTCCAATGATACAAGTCACAGTCTATTCTAATCGCATCCACAACAGAACAGTATATGAACTAAATAGCAAACTGGAATAAATGCTGAAAATAAGATACTGTCGAATATCCAGCAAGAAATAATACTGAGTCGGGTGGAGACAAATCCACTACCGATAAATGGAAAAATAGAGACAAGAAAATATAACTAATACATGCTAGCAAGTAACTAAGTATAAGCAGGGCCATCAACTGCAATCGTACCCTTGTCTGGTGTCGGTCCGTAAAGTTGCGGGTGCTCCTCGTCTGCTAAATCTGGAGAACAAAACCAGGTCCTCAGAGGGACGTAACAAGATACAAAAGAATACGAGCCAAAAGTACAGTAAATGAACATGCAAGATAGACCAAAAAATAAACACAAGAGGAACAAATAAGACTCCAGAAATCACTACATCTAAGACGGTGGCATGCCGATGATGCTATCAAACATGAGTACAATCAAATTGGGGTAACCGCAACTCAATGGGAGATCACGGTCCTATAGAAAGTAGGCCAATGGGGACTCCCAATCTATAGTTTAGCTCTTTCGCTGCCCAATGGGAGCTCACAAATAAGGTAGTCAAATGAACAAGTCTCTATCGCAGCACAATGGGTACTCACAATTGAGAATGCTCAAGTGTAGTCAGTGCCTAATAACGATCATCTAGGAACTAAAGTAACCAATCGAGTTAACTCAAGAAAGCGTAGGGTAAACATATACCATCACAATATGTCTATGGAACAAATAGTGATCCATGGAAAAGAGCAAATAATGTACATGCACGTAAAACGAGAAAATAAGACTAGAGCAGCAGGAATAAATCATAACGCATCAAGAACTATATATGACAAGAAAGTAACAACTGAAAAGGAAAGCATGCAACTAATGTACAAGAGTTGGCAATGTATCTTGCACGATAATGTATAAATAAGTCAAGGATATAAGTAGCAAACTGCAGGATTTGGCAAGGTATACTTGCCTGGGGTTCCGGCTCCAATTGTAGCTCTGTCAGCCGCGGGATTTGTAAGCAATTCTCCGGTTGCTGAAATAGACATCACCATCAGATCCACAAAATATCAATCAGCTAGAAACGCCTGTCCTTGGGTCCAATTTGGACACAAGGGCAAAAATAATATTTCTGGGTCAAAGCGGGGTCCACATGTGAGCCGCTTCGCACCGAAAAGCGTGTCAGGGTCAAAGGTCTTCAAATTCATCAAACTTAGTGTCAACAAATCAGGAACGATGATACGAACTCAACGAAACTTCCAAAATTGGATTCCGATGAGCCGATCACAAAATCGTCCGTCAAGTGGAGCCGGTGGGGCCCACGATATGCGATTTCGTCAACGTTCTCAGAATCGAACCAAACTTGGGTCACAGGACCAGCGTATTGCTATGAGTCCGATGGCACAAGTTTTGTCTTGATCTGACGTATGTACACAAAGTTACAGCGTGTTTCCGAATAGACGGATACGGGGCGGTGTCGGCGGATACGCGTTGATTCCGGTCTGCACGCACATCCAAATCAACTTCTGCGAAATCTCGCACGTCTGTATCAATGACACGCACATTTCAGTAATGACTGTGTACGACCAAGTCGTCCCGTTTGGCGGAACTCACTCAGTTTCGGGGTGAAACAGGGTATTGTTTTTTCCTGTTTTTGGATCGCGGTTTGCGATTACCACAGGACGCGATGCACCGAGCGGGTTGCACGGGCACCGAGAGGGTTACACAGTCTATGTGACGCAACTGACGGAATTGAAAACGGAATTACGAGGAGAGAGAAAAGAATACCCGAACAGGGCTCCAGAAACTGTGAATTTCCGTGTCCGAGTCGACACGAAGTGTCCGGGTGCTGTCCACCTAGGGTTAGGGTTAGGGCTAGGCTGACGGAGCTCAAGCGGCCAGAGGCGGGCTGGAGGCATGCCGAAGGGAGGCTGGGGGCGGCACTGGCGAGGGCGGCGGCTCGTCGGAGCTAGCGGGGGATGGCGGCGCAGGGCTTGGGCGAGGCGGCGAGTGGCCGGAGCTGCTGCTGCTGCGGCTGGGGCTCGTGGCCGAGCGGGGGAGGAGGAAGAAGGAGGAGAGGGAGACGGGGGGTAGTGCGGCGAGGCGGGGGAAAGAAGGAGGGTGGAGGTGGCTCGCGGCGGAGGACAGCGGGGAGTAGGAGGAAGGAGGAGGAGGGAGGAGACGGCTGCGGGGTGTTAGGTCGTGGAAGAAGGAAGAGGAGTTCTGGTGGAGGGGCAGCGGCCAGGTCGTCGAGGGCAGGAGGTCGGGAACGGGGCCGATCTAGGGTTCATGTCAGGGGCGGGGAGCGACGGAGCTAGAGAGAGAGAGAGAGGCGGCGGCACCTTCACGGATCCTGAGGCAGCTTTAAAGGCTGCTACAGTAATCCCGAGGAGAATTGGGATTAAGGTTCAGGCATGGATTTGGGTCCGCGGGTCGGGTCAGGTTTTGGGCCCGGATCCTACCCAATAAGGAATTGGGTTTGGGTTTGCTAGACCGGTCGGTCCGGTTTGGTTTAGTTCGGTTTATTTGAAATAAACCCGGATTATTTCAGGGTCAATTCGGTTTATTTATTTATAGTTTTTAGGGCTTTAAAGCTACTTCCGGAGTCCAATAAATTCACAAAAAATTACCCTATGTCTGGTTTTCTATTTTACACCATAAAATATTATTTTCATAATATTTTAATACTATTTAATAGCAACTAAAAATCATTTAATTATTAAAATCCTAGGGTTTGATTACAGAAAAATTCCAGTAAATTTCAGAAAATTGAGGAAAAATCCAAATTAAAATTTACTGAAAATCAGGGGGCTTACACCTATAGTTAGTTGATACTGGACGGATACTAAAGTATGAAATGTGAGTTTCAGTCCCCACACCTCACACTTGAGCCTCAATAAGACCCCAACACAACTACACACTATACACCAACAATAGCACAGTCCTATACTTGGTTTTCTACTGATGTCAGAGCCCACACTCCCAAGACTGAACCAAAACCTCAATCACCTACACCCTACTATACTCGGATACATCACTGATACCAATGTATCAATGCTCACTCACTTCCTTACACCACCTTAGCATGATATGGTGCACTAGCTTCTGTCCACTAGTGTGCAGATTGTTGCACACAGGAACAATCAAGCTCCTCATCAGCAATACTCTTCTTATGAATTTCCTTTGTAGTGTATAGTTCTGGAGAATTTGCTGCAAAGGCAACATATGTTTCTTCTAACTAAGTGCTATTGCTCTACTTATTGTAGTGCACTGTAATGGCTAACACTGCTACTGATACTTCTTGTCAAAAAGGATATCGTGCCTTGTTAGCAGTGGTACCCTCATAACCCATGTCCTAAAATTCCTTCAACCCCTGATACATGCTTAAACACACTCTCTAAAACACAAGTTCCCCCTAATACTGATACACTCAGCTACCTTAGGACTCCACACATGAACAGATACACAATTTCCCTTGTTACTGCTAGTACTCATTCATATACTCACTTACTTGCATTTTAAACATATCACCTTCTATGTTTCTCAGGAACCCATACCCCTATTTCTAAGTAAAAACTATACTTTTACCTATACCTGGGTTCAGCCTACACATCCTGGTGCTACTGCACAAGTCCCATCCCCCATTCACTACCTGTTATGACGGAAACCTGATCCTTCTTGTAGTTCCCAACTGAGGCACTATAATCCCAGTGTTAACTAGTACACTGCACACATCTATACTCTCTTACACAGTCATACACTCTACTGTACACATACCTCATTGCTCGAGTACCATGCCTGTAATGCACTAAGTGATCTATATTATCCTCTGTAATACACAATAGTGAGTCAAAACTGGACTTACCTCTAAATCCCTAGTACCTGACATCCTCTACACCTAAACCATAACACCAACGACTAAACACTCTAATTAAACACAGTATTCACCACACAACCTAGTGCTACCCGAGCATAAACACAAACAACCGTGCATAGCTCGACACACCCATGCACATGGCACCATATCTCATCACCACAAGTGTTCCAACAACGAACCCTAAAGTGCACAACAAGCACACATGTAACCTCTGTATCCTGAAATTCTAGCTTAAATATTGTTATTAGGTTAATTTGGGGCTATTAGAATTTTTTCACAATTTTTGGTTAATTAAAAACTAGTAACACTAATTTTTTAGGATTTTTAAAATTTTATTTTAGGTTCAAACATAATTAAAAACATCCCAAACTTTTATTTTAGGTTATAAATAATCAAATATATTTTTAAGAATTTTTTGATAATTTTCTGATTATTTTTAGCATTTATTTTGAGTTAATTATGCAAAACTAAATTAAAAACTAATTTTCACAAAAAACCCTAATAAAACCAACCTACCCAGTCAGCAGCCAGCCTGCCCCGTGTGTCAGCCAGCATCCCAGACAGCGGGGCCCAGTAGTCAGTGAGAGAGGGGGGTGAGTGTGAGTCGAGCCGGGTCACTGAGCCGACCTCGAGCCGAGCCGAGTCCGAATTCGACTCGGACTCAGCCGAGCCAAGCTGGGCTGAACCCTAGCCGTTCGATCTGAGTGGGCAGTAGTGTATTATTGCCATGTGGCACACTTCGAGTTGTGGCTCATTCTCTCTCCTATATATATATATATATATATATATATATATATATATATATATATATATATATATATATATATATATATATATATAATTCTGGTTATAATTTCTAAGGTTTTTCTTTTAGCCAATTTTGGAGGAGTTATCATCTAGGGTTCCTTCATCTTCCAGAAGCCATTACTCATTGCTCTGTACTCCAAATGTGGCCTAATTTCTTACGTTAGAACTATATTGAGGTTAGTTTTCTGAATATGTAAGTTTTTTTACGAAATCCTGAATATTAAATTCTAGAAAATTTGTAGAGCACAGCATGTTCAAAAATAGATGCATCTTGGTGTTTTTGCGATTACGGGAGAACCAGGAATCAGAATCATGAAATGTTTAAAGTTTCGGAAAGCTAATATCAAGATAATTGACATATATTTTTCCCAGAATTTAATCCAAAATATTTATGTACTGTTAATTCTGTAGAACTTCTAGGTTAGCAATTAACCACCGTTGCACAATACGATTTTGCTATGTACAATAATTTACAAAAGAATTTGAATTCGGATGAGCCATAAATTCTAGAATATTGGTGACACTAAAATATATCAAAAATCATGCATAAAAGTCAAGTTTGTATCGGTTGACTTTCGGTCAATAGATTGCCTCGATTTACGTGCCATGAGTCTCGAGTTGATAAATTTTAGTTTCTTTGGAAATTTTTTAGGAATTAACCTAAAAATTAGAATAATAAGATTAAAATAGAATTTTAGAGTAATTATTCCAAAATTAAATAAATTAAAATAACTTATCTCTTGGCATGGTAACATATCATACGTAGGATTTGGACTCTGAATTGGGACATGATCCAACCATAGCTAAGGACCAAAGGTGGGTACATTTTTGTGATTACTTTTAGTGTTTGATAGTCTTTATAATGCATGCTTAGTATTAGTTATTTGATTCTTGATACTTGTTACACGGATTAGTATGAGGGATTCTTATTATGAGATACATGACTGTTCTAGATTATTGTTATTTCTTCGTGACTAGTTCGGAATCCATGTTGTACTCGTGGGGAGGGAAAATACTTAGTGGACATGTGAGATACCTTTTCCATCCTATGGTCTTACTAGAATAATAGCAGCCATGCACGACACGTGTAGTTTGCCAAATTTTACCCCTTAGCCGTTAACATGTCAACAAGGTATTTCAAATCACATAGAGTAGTTGTTCCTATTTGTTCTTTCATACATTTTTGTTATTTTCTTTGTTGCTTGGAGATATTGTACTACATCTTTGCCATGATAGGACTTTAGCATTTAGTTATTCTAGTTGCCTTATTATGATTTTAGTTTTATTTCTATCATATATTCTTTACTATTTATTGTCTAATAGCTTCTACCATGTGTTGGAACTGTTTTTACTGTGATGTACTCATTTTCTTCCTGACTGAATAACCATATTTTAGATGACTACGATGAGGATGCAATCCCTACACATTATGGACCATATGCTAGCGACATAATAGAGCCTGATCTTGCCCTTCCGGAGGATCAAGGAGAGTTAGCAGCTCAGATACCGTCTGCAATGGAGTAGTTTAGTAGAGTAGTTGATTTTGTTAGTTATTTTTGACCAGATTATTCTTCGATAATTTTTCTAAAGTATTTTGAATATTGTACTTTGGATATTTAGTTTTTGGGGAGACTCCTTAGACCCGCATCGAGACTATTATTTCATTATTATCTTGGTGTATTCATTTAAACTAGTGCCTGTGATTGAGTATAGGGTGGAGATGTATATATGTTGTTATTATAGATTATACTTGTGGCTTATTGTACAACATTCTACAGCCGATACTGCGGCGTAGGCTGGACGTACTCATGACTCATGCACAAATCCAAGGTGCGGGTCGTGGCACATTTTTATGGTGACCCATGCAGGTCAGGTTTCGCACAAGGTTGCGAACTTATAGTGGTACTCAAGTTAGATGTATAATTGCGAGCCTGCTATAGGATATACATACTAGGAATAGAAAAATACTCATTCACAACTAGGGATCCCATATACTCAACTTACTAACCCTTATTAATTCCTTTCGAGCAATCGAACATCTTTCATAGTTGATTGTCCTTCTTGAATACTTCCTTATCTTGTATCATATCAATTGAATTCTTGGTGTTTTCAACCTTTCAGAATGCTACCCAAGATTAGAGCACACGGTTCCAGAGCCAATGGTGCTTTCCCCACACCATCTGCATCGCAGGAGGCCTCATCGGCTGGATCGAGGAGTCTTCCTCCTCCTCCTCAGCCATTATACGAGCTCTTCAGAAGCATGATGGAGGCTCAAAAGGCTCAGGCAGAGGCCCAAAGGTAGCAGAGAAAAATGCTGAGGGAAGGAATAGAAAATGCCTAACAGGTTGTGTAAACCCCCTGATTTTTCAATATTTTCAAAACTGGATTTTTCGGAATTTTCTGGAATTTTTCTGGAATTTTTGCTAATTAAAAACAAGGTGTTTTTGGCATTAAATAAAATTAAATGTTTTTAAAGTATATTAAAATATTATGAAAATAATATTTTTGGGTGTAAAATGAAAAACTGGACTTAGGGTAATTTTCTGGGAATTTATTGGACCCCGAAAATATTTTTAAATGCCCGAAAACTATTTTTATTAATTAATTTAATTAATAAAAAAATAAAAAATAAAATAGAGCGGACTGAACCGGGTTCAAACCGGACCGAACCGGCCGAACCCGGTTCAGCCAGACCGGACCGGTTCGACCGCCTAGCGGGTCGGGTCGGGTCCGCCCGACCGAACCCGACCCGCACCCGAACCCGCCAGACCCGCTAGCAGTCTCACCCTCCCCCCGTGCGAACCGCTCCGCCGGCCTGCTTCTGCCGCCGCTCCCCGGGCCTCCGGCCGCGCCGCCCGCTTCCAGCGCCACGCCGCGCCTCGCCCGGCCCCGTCGGCCCCTCCACCGCCTCGCCCGGAGCCCAGACACCACCTCCCCTCTATTTATTCCTCCTCCGCGCCTCCGGCCGCCTGCCGCGTGCCGCCGCCTCCGCCCGGCATCGCCAGCGCCGCCCCTCCGGTCCGCCTCCGGCCGCAGTGCCCCCGAGCCGCCGGAGCTCCGGCAGCAACCCAGAAACCCTAACCCTAGACGCGTGTCGGACACGTGTCGGACACGAAAAAAATGCTGTTTCCCGAGCCCTGTTCAGGTACCTGTATCTTTCTTCTCGTAGCTCTGTTTTTGATTCTGTTAGTTGCGTCGCGAACCCTGCGTGACCCTCTCGGTGCCCGTACAACCCGCTCGGGGCATCGCGTCCTGTGGCGATCGCGAACCGTGATCCAAAAACAGGAAAAACAACGCCCTGATTCACCCCGGAACTGGGAACGCCCCGCCAAACGGGACGACTTGGTCGCGCGCGGTCTTCACCGATACGTGCGCATCGTTGATACGGACGTGTGAGATTTCGCAGAAGTCGACTCGGGTGTGCGTGCACACCGAAATCAACGCGTATCCGCGGACACCGTCCCGTATCTGTCAGTTCTGGAACGCGTCCCAACTTTGTGTACACATGTCGGATCGAAATGAAACTTACGCCATCGGACTCGTAGCGATACGCTGGTCCTGTGACCCAAGTTTGGTTCGATTCTGAGAACGTTGACAAAATCGCGTGTCGTAGGCCCCACAGGCTCCACTTGACTGGCGATTTTGTGATCGGCTCATCGAAATCCAATTCTGGAAGTTCCGTTAGGTTCGTATCATCGTTCCTGACCTGTTGACACTAAGTTGGACAGATTTGGAGACCTTTGACCCTGACGTATTTTTTGGTGCAAAGTGGGCCACATGAGGACCCCTCCTTGACCCGAAACTATCATTTTTGCCCCTGTGTCCAAATTGGACTCAAGGACAGGCATTTCTAGCTAATTAATATTTTCTGGATCTGATGGTAATATTTGTTTCAGCAACCGGAGTACTCCCTGCAAATCTCACTGAAGTCAGAGCCACAATTGGAGTCGGAACCCCAGGCAAGTGTACCTTGCCAACTCGCAGTGATTCCTGTTATAGTACTTTACTTGAGTTCCTTGTACATACATATATAATCTTGATTTAACTATTCAACCCAGGATCGTGTGACTTACTTAGCGTCCGATTATAGTCGGGTGCCAATCCCGTATGCGGAGTTGGGTAAAGTCACATAGACATGGATATCGTGACCCTTTACATTCTCGTACTTGCATTATCAAGTACGTTTTACCCAGGACACCTAACACTATTCATGAGACAGAATCTTCCTGCGATATTCATGGTGATTCTGTATAGGATACAGTTTTCATGACTTATTCCTTTGCTTAGATATTATATGACTGGATGCATTAGTTATGATCCTGTATGGCATGGACATGAGACGTTGTGGACATGAGATGCATGATTACATTGGGTGGGGAGAGTCATACAAACTACAGGTTGATTATATATTATGCCGGCGTCGTAGTCTCCCTTTGAGCTAGACAACCACATGATATTACTGCTACCGGTTCTCCGACACAGAGCTTGTAGTGGTTTCAGCCTGAGTTCTAGTGCTGTTCTCATATTGCATATCACTTAGATGGTTATATAGTCTACCTTATTGTTTCATTTATTTTCTATACTGCATTATTATGGCTTGAGCTTTCTTGTACCTTGCTATGTCCCCTGAGGACCTGGATCCAGATTATGTCCCCAGGTATAGCCGAAGAGATCCATCCAGAGATACACCATACATGAGCACTTCCAGGAGCTGTACCAGAACCTGAGAACGAGATCGTGCCAGAGGACTCCTTATAACACCCTGTTCCGCTCAGCGGACTGCCATCTCAATCGGCAATCGTGCAAGCTGTCCCGACCTGCTTTGCCTCGATCAAGAAGCAAAGGATATCCAGACTTGTCCCTACAGGAATCCGGCTTGGACTTTCAGAGGCTCGCTCAGACGTATCGCTCTACCGAGGCGAATCATCGCTAAGGTGGGTGGCTACGGTAAACTTGTCTTTGCTTAGCCAGCACACATAAAATCTAGAATATTCATGCTAGTCGCTAGGTGAATCACCCCCTGCATGCTAATAAATCCAACGCACCTAGCTAAGGGAATAATCCCAACTCATATTGCTTGCTAGAACATGGAAATGAAATACTGCTTATACTCAGACCCTCGCATGCTAATTCCCTTAACGGTTTCAACTCTCGGCTTACCTTCGGGTCCGAGCAACGTGCCTGTTCATGTTCCTTAGAAACGCATGCTTGTCTGCTTGAATGTTACCGTATTTTCATCCAAACCCCGGGAGACTACTACGTAGTCATTCCGTGCCTGAATGAACCCGCAAGTATTCGGGACCGTTAGGTCACCAAGGCAGTTTCCGATCCAGGGGACTGTATCATGCCAAGTAAAAGAATCATGTTCCTGTGGCAAGACTCATTCAGGTATTTGGATCTCCCTGCAAGTCTCCCTCGTGTGCGGGCTTACAGCAGCCCAGGAGACTGTGCATATCCAATAGCTAAATGAATCTCGTGTGCTCGTGTGTAAATTAACAATCGTGTTCGATCATGGACAACTTGTGCACAAGGATATAAGTTCTGCGGACGGTGCTGGGGCACTGGCACCGATCCGATCCGGGCAGACTTCGTGTTTATAGTCAATTGTGTGCGGACTGGGTAACTTGCAACGCATCGTGTTTTATGAGCTCCTCGTATTTTCTCGTTGCATGTTATTCACGTCCTTGACTAGTCCATTATGGCATCAGCCAGTGATCATCGTGTGTATATGCTTGCAATGCCTCGTGTGATTATCGTGTGAATATGGCTTGCAATGCATCGTGTGTTTATCGTGTGTATTTAACCTGTTGCGTGCTTGCCTGTGAAACAAAAGATAACAAGTCATCCTCGCTTAGCGGCTATCCGCGTGCGAGTCATTGCATAGCATCAATGAATAACTTAACACCTGAACGATCATGTTATAAGAACCCTCCTGTCTGCATATGCTATGCCTCCTGAATGTTTATACTTATCGTGCTTGAATTAATCATGTTTGCCTTGGACAGGGAAGGAGAAATGGTAAGTTGGTAAGTCTCGCCGTGTTTCCTCAAACATCACACGGCGCACTGCCCGACACGTTAAGCTATTCAATGTTTGCATAAAACCGATCCTAAGGCAACTAGAAAGACAACTTAATAGTTGTGCACGAAACCTGTACTACGTGTTTGGATTTGTCGAGCGGGCGAGTAGCTTCCCCACCAGTGCATTCAATGTACTGATAATCCACCAGTTTGTATGCAGGGTGCGGGAGAACCTCGTTCAGTGCGGACGCCTCCAACGTGCGTGCTAAGGCGTGGACATCACTCCGAAGCAATGGTGCGTCCGGAACTGAAGCACATATACAAGACATAAGTTGTGAACATCGCCTGACCATCGCCTGTACATTCATTCCACAATTGTAGCCATTTGGCACGCTTTTACTGTTTCAGAGAGAGAGGCTTGAGCGACTTGTAATCTCGGCTATACGCCGCCTGTAATACTTGTTCATATCAATAAAGAGATTACTTTACTTGTTTCGATGCTTCCGCTATATTTGCCAACTCAGTGAACCTGTTACCGATCGCCTATGCGTTCATGACTCCGCTGCACTCGGACAATCTGTGTAAATATGTGGCTTAGAACTCTAACCGCCAGCCAATGAACCATGGCCTTGCACGGGCGTGTCTCACGCTCGTGCGACATCACGCCCGGATGGGTTAAGCGATCGTTCTGCGGGAGCGCTGGCGAGGGTGATTCCCGCCTAGCGGGAATGGCCGATTTGCCTGCGGGAGATCGGGGCGTGACATGTTGGTATCAGAGCCTGGCTTCTACGCCTTTGGACTTCAATTCGATATCTCTGTTTTGAAAGCTCGTTCGTGGGTTATGTGCACGCTCTCTCTCAATGCTTCGATGGGATGTTCCAACAATAAGTCTAAATACTTTCAAAATGCGTTTTGAATGTTATGCTTGCTTGTCTGGTTGTATGCTGTGAGTGGCCTTTGTGCCAACCTGTGCGGACCCTTCGAGAGTATCGCTAGTAGCTTGTCCGATTTTCACTAACCCTAAGTTTGGTTGAATGTATCTATTCGAGGGACGCCTTGAACTAGTGCACCATCCAAGACTTAAGAAAAGGTGAAACTCGAGTGCTAAGACTTCGCTATCACTAAGCTGGTTGACGTGTTCACACTAGAAATGCATGTCGAAGGTGCGCACGATCCAGTCTAAGCGATATGCTGATTTTGAAGCTTGTGCAAGTGAAGATCCAAATAAACAAGTACAAACGACTTGTCTAGGATTGCCTCAACCCTAGATTACTGCTTGTCCTTAGTAAGTCTCGAGGACGAGACTTTTCCTAAGTTGGGTAGGATGTAACACCCTGTTCCGCTCAAGCGGACTGCCATCTCAATCGGCAATCGTGCAAGCTGTCCCGACCTGCTTTGCCTCGATCAAGAAGCAAAAGATATCCAGACTTGTCCCTACAGGAATCCGGCTTGGACTTTCAGAGGCTCGCTCAGACGTATCGCTCTACCGAGGTGAATCATCGCTAAGGTGGGTGGCTACGGTGAACTTGTCTTTGCTTAGCCAGCACACATAAAATCTGGAATATTCATGCTAGTCACTAGGTGAATCACCCCCTGCATGCTAATAAATCCAACGCACCTAGCTAAGGGAATAATCCCAACTCATATTGCTTGCTAGAACATGGAAATGAAATACTGCTTATACTCAGACCCTCGCATACTAATTCCCTTAACGGTTTCAACTCTCGGCTTACCTTCGGGTCCGAGCAACGTGCCTGTTCATGTTCCTTAGAAATGCATGCTTGTCTGCTTGAATGTTACCGTGTTTTCATCCAAACCCTGGGAGACAACTACGTAGTCGTTCCGTGCCTGAATGAACCCGCAAGTATTCGGGACCGTTAGGTCACCAAGGCAGTTCCCGATCCAGGGGACTGTATCATGCCAAGTAAAAGAATCATGTTCCTGTGGCAAGACTCATTCAGGTATTTGGATCTCCCTGCAAGTCTCCCTCGTGTGCGGGCTTACAGCAGCCCAGGAGACTGTGCATATCCAATAGCTAAATGAATCTCGTGTGCTCGTATGTAAATTAATAATCGTGTTCGATCATGGACAACTTGTGCACAAGGATATAAGTTCTGCGGACGGTGCTGGGGCACTGGCACCGATCCGATCCGGGCAGACTTCGTGTTTATAGTCAATCGTGTGCGGACTGGGTAATTTGCAACGCATCGTGTTTTATGAGCTCCTCGTGTTTTCTCGTTGCATGTTATTCACGTCCTTGACTAGTCCATTATGGCATCAGCCAGTGATCATCGTGTGTATATGCTTGCAATGCCTCGTGTGATTATCGTATGAATATGGCTTGCAATGCATCGTGTGTTTATCGTGTGTATTTAACCTGTTGCGTGCTTGCCTGTGAAACAAAAGATAATAAGTCATCCTCGCTTAGCGACTATCCGCGTGCGAGTCATTGCATAGCATCAATGAATAACTTAACACCTGAACGATCATGTTATAAGAACCCTCCTGTCTGCATATGCTATGCCTCCTGAATGTTTATACTTATCGTGCTTGAATTAATCATGTTTGCCTTGGACAGGGAAGGAGAAATGGTAAGTTGGTAAGTCTCGTCGTGTTTCCTCAAACATCGCACGGCGCACTGCCCGACACGTTAAGCTATTCAATGTTTGCATAAAACCGATCCTAAGGCAACTAGAAAGACAACTTAATAGTTGTGCACGGAACCTGTACTACGTGTTTGGATTTGTCGAGCGGGCGAGTAGCTTCCCCACCAGTGCATTCAATGTACTGATAATCCACCAGTTTGTATGCAGGGTGCGGGAGAACCTCGTTCGATGCGGACGCCTCTAACGTGCGTGCTAAGGCGTGGACATCACTCTGAAGCAATGGTGCGTCCGGAACTGAAGCACATATACAAGACATAAGTTGTGAACATCGCCTGACCATCGCCTATACATTCATTCCACAGTTGTAGCCATTTGGCACGCTTTTACTGTTTCAGAGAGAGAGGCTTGAGCGACTTGTAATCTCGGCTATACGCCGCCTGTAACACTTGTTCATATCAATAAAGAGATTACTTTACTTGTTTCGATGCTTCTGCTATATTTGCCGACTCAGTGAACCTGTTACCGATCGCCTATGCGTTCATGACTCCGCTGCACTCGGACAATCTGTGTGAATCTGTGGCTTAGAACTCTAACCGCCAGCCAATGAACCATGGCCTTGCATGGGCGTGTCTCACGCTCGTGCGACATCACGCCCGGATGGGTTAAGCGATCGTTCCGTGGGAGCGCTGGCGAGGGTGATTCTCGCCTAGCGGGAACGGCCGATTTGCCTGCGGGAGATCGGGGCGTGACACTCCTCCTGAGTATTGGTTTTACATAGTCAATTATTTTTGTTTCTATTTCTAGTTCCTTTAATTCCTGTCTATTGCATTGATGTATCAGACTGGTTCTCGAATTGTTCACCGAGACACTTTTATTGAGATTTGATAGTTATTTCTATTTACATTATTCTGGCATTTAATCTGTGATTATCTGTTGTGGATGAGATTAGTATAGACTGTGACTGGTAATATTTGATCTATTTATTGTTAGACTACAGCTTAAGCATGCCCTGATGGATCCATTAAATTAGGTTGTCCATCGGTGCGTGCTGCTGGCCATTGCCACGTGTCCAGTCCCTCGATATTTTGGGTCTGGGGCGTGACATGGTTTTTGTGGTGGCCCATGCAGGTCTTCGACTAAATTGTTCAATTTTAACTCATGGACCGAACAGGCCTGCAATAAGAATAGGATAAGTTTTAGGATCTCATCCACTTGCTTGAAACGTTCTTGATATCCATATCGAATTCGAATTAATTTCTTGACTGGCATCCTGCCTTAATTCTTGTGCGCCTCTTATTGTTTATTTTGGTTGCAGGGTTATGGATTCACGAGTGAACGACAAGACTCCTGTCAAATCACCATGAGATGCTGTGGTAACCAACGAAGATGAAGTAACACTAGTGGATGGAGGACAATCAGCTCAACAACATGCCTCGAGAGTCCAGCACGATGACATTCCACCATCGACGCAATTTACTCCACCAATGCCCGTAATTCCACCAGGACAGGCCATGAACGGGCAGATGTTTCAAATGATCTATGCAATAATGCAAGCTCAACAAGAGGCTTTGAGTCGCAGCATAGTAACTGCACTGGAGCAGGCCAACCTACCAGCCCGACGACCATCGACGGGCTCTATCACTGATTTTTGCCAACTGAAGCCCCACACATTTTTAGGCAAGGAGGAGGCCATTGAAGTTCATGAGTGGCTCACCAGCACTCAACATCAATTAGAAGCAGCCGAGCTTCCAAGAGAACGTTGGATGACTGCCGTCAGAATGCAGTTGACGGACAATGCACATCACTGGTGGCTATCCGAGGAGACACGGCTCGGACCAGACCGAGTCACTTGGGAAGAGTTCTCTAGACTCTTCCAGGAGATTTACATTCCAGCTATCGCTCAATCAGAACTTCGGGACAAGTTTAATCACCTCACTCAGGATACTAAGACAGTAGAAGAGTACAACGTTGAGTTTATTCGCCTAAGTCGCTTTGCCCCAACATTAATCCTGACAGAAGAAGAGAAAGCTGAGAAATTCTTCGACAGACTAAACATTGAGCTACAGAAACTAATTGGATCCGTTGTACCTACTTCGTACTCGGACGTCCTTGCTGCAGCACGATGCATGGAGCGCGTCATCAGGAGAGAGACCAGTCTGAAGCGGCCATCCACATCAGCACCAGCCGGAGCACCACAAGAAGAAGTTGCAAAAAGACCTCACATACACCAGCCACCAGAAGCATCTCCACAGGCAATACCTGTCTGTCCATATTGTCACCGGCGAGGTCATATAGAGAACAAGTGCAGACGAAAAATAAGATTATGTTTAGCTTACGGATCCAGTCAGCATTTATTGAGGGAATGCCCCAAGCGTCGAGAAGGAGTACCAAGGGTAAACCAACAAGCGTTACCAGCACCGAGGCCAGCCTATCCAGCATTGGGAGCACCGCAAACGGAAGTTGAAGAAGTCCTACCCCCAGCTCCAGAAGGATATCAGCCGAGGCCACCTTTGATACCCCAGGCACTACTCTTCCAGCAGGCTCAATAGCAACAGAGGAATCGACTGCAAGGACGTGAACAAGCCCTGACGATGACAGTAGAGGACGTGCAGACTCGTGGAGTAGCTAATGTGCGTAAGTGATTCGTAGTTATCCATTTCTAGTATTGTGTTAGCTCGTGCCTATTGGTTCGCGACCTCAGCCCCAACCTAGTAATTTGGAACTTATTAATAATAACCTAGTTTTCTAAAATTTGTAGTTCTTTTGCTTTAACAAGTTTTGCTTCACTCTGGAAAGTGTGTAACTTTTATTCTTAGGGAAACGATATTTTCCCTAAGTGTCTTGTGATGTGGTTTCGAACAATCCTTGCAACCGTGTCATCTCTGTTGACCGGTTATTCTTTGATTGCGAGAACGCATTCCTCTTAAGGGGGGTAGATTGTAAACCTCCTGATTTTTCAATATTTTCAAAACTGGATTTTCGGGAATTTTTTGGGATTTTTTGGGAATTTTTGCTAATTAAAAATAAGGTGTTTTTGGCATTAAATAAAATTAAATGTTTTTAAAGTATATTAAAATATTATGAAAATAATATTTTTGGGTGTAAAATGAAAAACTGGACTTAGGGTAATTTTCTGGGAATTTATTGGACCCCGAAAATATTTTTAAATGCCCAAAAACTATTTTTATTAATTAATTTAATTAATAAAAAAATAAAAATAAAATAGACCGGACTGAACCGGGTTCAAACCGGACCGAACCGGCCGAACCCGGTTCAGCCAGACCGGACCGGTCCGACCGCCTAGCGGGTTGGGTCGGGTCCGCCCGACCGAACCCGACCCGCACCCGAAACCGCCAGACTCGCTAGCAGTCTCCCCCTCCCCCCGCGCGAACCGCTCCACCGGCCCGCTTCTGTCGCGGCTCCCCGCGCCTCCGGCCGCGCCGCCCGCTTCCAGCGCCACGCCGCGCCTCACCCGGCCCCGTTGGCCCCTCCACCTCCTCGCCCGGAGCCCAGACACCTCCTCCCCTCTATTTATTCCTCCTCCAGCAGCCTCCCAGCAAACGCTAGCCGCCCCCTCGAATTCCCTCCGGCCACCGCTCCTCCCTCCGGCCGTCCTCGCCAGCGCCGCCGCCGCCACCACCGACTCGCCGCAGCCCCGAGCCGGCCTCCCCCTTCCTCCTCCTCCTCCTTCTCCCTTGGCAGCACCGACCCTGTCATGCCCCAGTCCCAAAATACGTAGGACTAGGAATACGTAACACGCCAGCCGTATGTATACGAACTCCAATATATGGAAACCATATACACACATACGCTGTACATGAATATCCAATCCACAGTGGTAATATATGTCATAACAAGTCACACGCAGTTCTATATCTCATCCACATAACAAATAATAGAATAATAGAAATCAATAAATGAATATCAAAGAAGCAGTCTCAAATAGTAATCTCAAAGTGTGATAGTCGGGTGGAAACAAATCTACTACAAATCGACTATAATAAACTACTAAAGAGAGAAGAGAGTAACTCTAATATAAGAATAAATGTCTAGAAAAGAATAGCAACTAAAATCTCTAAACAGCTATAATGAATCACATATAATCAGAAGGTGAGATCTCCTCAGACTGATAGGTAGCGTCAGGTCCAGGTCCATACTCCTGCGGGTACTCCTGCTGCTGGGGGACGGGGTGCTCCCGGTCCGGTCATCTGCTGGGCTGGCTTCGGTGCTGGAAGCGCTAGTCTCTGAACTGGTGGAGGGAGTGTCGATGTCTGCATTGGGCAGTCTCTCGCCATGTGCTGCCCGGAGCCACATCTCAGACACTGACCCAAGCGAGTCCGACAATCTCTCGATACATGTCCGCGTTTCCCACAATAATTGCAGTAGGGCTTCTCTGGATTCTGGTATGGTCCAGTTCTGTGTTGTTGATGCTGCTGTGCTAAGGGACGTCTGATAGGTCCTTCCTGTTGTGTCCTGGCTGGTCCTTGCTGTACCCTTGCTGATCCTTGTTGTGTCCTCAGCTGACCTCCTTTTCCTCTGCTAATGGTTTCCTGAAATCTGGCCTCTGTCAGAAGTTTAGCATAAGAGACTCGGGACTGCGAGCTTGTATAATATTGTAGCTCCTGGGTCAGTCCTCGATAAAATCTCTTAGCCTTAGCCAAGTTATTTGGTATCAAAGCAGCGCCATATTTGCTGAGTCGACTAAACTCGGCATCATACTCGTCCACGGTTCGGTTCCCTTGCTCTAAGTGAAGAAATTGATCATACAAGGTATCCCTGACAGTGTCCGGGAAGTACTTTCCTTCAAAGAACTCCAAGAACTGCTCCCAAGTCTGGTAAGTACCCAACTGGCGCTCCATGGATTCCCACCAGTGATGGGCATTACCATCTAGAAGCGTCCGTACACCCGTCATCCATAGGTCCGTGGGTAACTGTGATGCCTCCAGTAGCTTCTGCGTGTGAGTGATCCAGCTAGTGGTCTCCTCCGGGCTCTCAGTGCCCTTGTACTGCCTTGCACCCATCTGAACAAAATCCTTTACTGATCCAACCCTAGCTCGAGGTACTGGAGCTAGTGCTTGGGCTGGTATAGTAGCATGTGCAGCCATCCTCTCCAATGCTGCCAAAAATTCTAGCCTCTGCTCAGCTGCCTGCTGCCTCTGCTCGGCTGCCTGCTGCCTCTGCTCGGCTGCCTGCTGCCTCTGTTCTTGTATCATCATCTGAAAGAATTGGAACATCTGTGCTTGGCCATCTTGTGGTACTGGGGCAGGTGGAAGGTTCCCAATAGGTGAAGCGGGAAGATCAGATGGAACTGGGGTGTGAGTCTGTCCATCTGGTCCCGGAAGCCTAGGAATCGTTGGGGTCCCTCCTTAAGTCTGACCATTGACTCCAGAAGTTGCGTCGCTATTGGCGGCAGTACATCCATTCTGCGAATCCATCTCTCTGCATTTGTTGTACGAAACGATTAGAAAAAGTACAGGAATCAAACAGGATGCAAGTATTAAATAGGAAGGATGAATTTCAATCAAGCGTGGATGAGATCCTTATACTCTATTCCTATATGCAGGCTTGTTCGGTATGGTTACATAACCGAGACAATATATTCTTGACCTGCATGGGCCACCACAAAAACATGTCACGCCCCAGTCCCAAAATACGTAGGACTAGGAATACGTAACACGCCAGCCGTATGTATACGAACTCCAATATATGGAAACCATATACACACGTACGCTGTACATGAATATCCAATCCACAGTGGTAATATATGTCACAACAAGTCACACGCAGTTCTATATCTCATCCACAGCACAAATAATAGAATAATGGAAATCAATAAATGAATATCAAAGAAGCAGTCTCAAATAGTAATCTCAAAGTGTGATAGTCGGGTGGAAACAAATCCACTGCAAATCGACTATAATAAACTACTAAAGAGAGAAGAGAGTAACTCTAATATAAGAATAAATGTCTAGAAAAGAATAGCAACTAAAATCTCTAAACAGCTGCAATGAATCACATATAATCAGAAGGTGAGATCTCCTCAGACTGATAGGTAGCGTCAGGTCCATGTCCATACTCCTGCGGGTACTCCTGCTCACCTATATCTGGAAGGGACCAGGTCCTCAGAGGGACGTAACAAGATACAAAAAGTACATGCCAATAAAGTACTGAAAATAAACATCCATTGGGGTCACCTAACCATCTATGTGAATGCAGTTTGAGAATAACTTTCTAACAAGTGGGCTATCTGGCCATAAATAGGATTGGCATGGTTCTCTGGGAGATCCAGGGGCCTACAAAGGCACGTCGTCTTTTGAACGGCGGAGGCCCGCCAAGTAGTATAGGTGTCATCATGACCGCGCATCTCCGGCGGAGCGTACGGGTTACACAAGAAAAGTGCAAAGGAGCCCAAATGCCTTACTTGTTGTTCTCTCCACCCAATGCTCTAAGCATGTCATATCCATGACACGATAATACCTCTAATAACCGCCAGGTCTACTAGCATGCAAAGTTTCTATTGGCAGTTATCCCTATCCGTCGCACGTCCTATACGTACCGGTGGCCAGCCGAGTACGCAAGTCCGTGTCCTACATGTGACTCACACTCATGTAAGAATAGTGTCATGGCTAATGAAACATAAATGCCTCATAAAAATGGGATAGTCTCATAAAGTAGGTCCAATGCATATACATAAATAAAAATATAGTACGACGACACCGTCGTTGCACCCAAGTTTTCTTGGACGCGCAGTTTATATAACAGTTAAAATAAATGAACTAAATAAACAGAAAGTAAATATGCATGCCTCATATGGAATATAAAAATAGTACAATGGCAAGGTATACTTGCCTGGCAAGAAATCTGTAAAGTGTACGCGCCCAAATATCAAGGACACAAAACCTGGAACTAAGGACTCTGAAACAAACATTTCCGAATGCTGAAATAAACATCACCAACGTTTCCAGAATGAGCAAAATAGCTAAAAAGCACATCCCTTTCGTCCAATTTGGACACAGGGGCAAAACGGTAATTTCGTGTAAAAGTGGGGTCCACGTGTGGCCCACTTTGCACCGAAAAGTGTGCCAAGGATAACAGTCTCTAAATGGGATAAACTATAGGTTAAACAACTCTAAATGTCAATACGAACCCAACGGTATGTCCAAATGTGGATTCCGATGGGCCGAACAAAATTTCGTCCAAAAAGTAAACTGTGGGGCCCGCCAAATTGGCGATCTGGTCAACCATCTCAGAAATGCATAAAAATTGGATCACAGGACCAGCGCGTTAGCACGAATCCAGTGGCGTAAGTTTTGTCGCAATCTGACAAGCGTGCACAAAATATCGCGAGTTCTACAAAAGTTGCGACACGAAATGTGTCCGCGGATACGGCCTGATTCCGGCGCGCACACGCGTCCGAATCAGTCTCCACGAATTTTCACGTGTCCGGTTACGCTGCGTGCACCATGCGGTACACTTGGTACACGGCGGGGCGGTCCCGTTTGGCGGGGTGAGCTCCATTTTCCAACTTTTGGAAATCTGGAAGAAGTGGGTGCGCGCAGTTTTGTGACGAATATAATTATGTCCATAGCAACTAATAGCATAGGGTTATTTAACAAAAAATAAACTAGGTCAAGTATTCTACAGGTATCAAAAAGAATCACCGAATTCGGATCTCTGTGGTGGGAGATACGAACTCGGCAATATGGGTGGTCATTCTGGAATTCTGCTATTCTAGAATTCTGTCTGCTCGCCCAACTTGGGCGCTGTTTTTCACCTAGGGGCACACGTTGTCCGAGGTTGGCTATAAAACAAGTATGGAAGAGGGTTAAGGGGTGATCATACCTATGAAGACGGAACAGCGTTTGGTTGAGCGAGTCAACGGAAAATCGCTCCGGAGCGAAGGTGCTTCGAGTGGGATTCTGCAGGGCGCGAGGTCGGCGTCGTCGGGATGGTTGGATGGCTTGGTGGGGCTTCTCTGGCTGTGGTAACAACTCTAGATGGGAAGAGGAGGTCTGGAGTCTAGGTTAGGGTTTTAGAGAGAGAAATATATATATATATATATATATATATATATATATATATATATTATATATTATATATTATAGGGAAAGAGAGAGGGAAGTTGGTCCGCCGAAAAAAAAAGAAAAGGTAGGGGCGCTGCTAATTGCAATGGGCGGGTCTGGAGTAACGGGCTGAAGTGGGCGGGTCAATAGGGATTGGTGAATTTCTAAAGGGTCTGGAGCTAGGCGGTCTTAGCCATTGTGCTAAGTGACTATTCTGCTAGGAAATAGTATACTAAGTAGTAGTAGTAGTAGATTATTATTATTATTATTATTATTATTATTATTATTATTATTATATTAGTTGCTATTATATTATTATTATTATTATTATTATTATTATTATTATTATTATTATATTCTTATTAAATAATTCTTTTATTAATTTATATATACATATATATATTTATGTATACATATATATTATATATTCTCATAAGAAAAATTTATAGATTAGGGTAATGCACATCGTTAGGCTAGCAACTGCTCAAGGGGTCTCCTAAATGGAATAAATTCCAAAAAATTCCTGATGGTCCCATAAGTCCTCTAAGTGCCCGAACACCTAACATAAAAATTATTAAAAATCTAATTCTCCTATTTAGACCTAATTACTACAATTTAATTAATAAATAAAGGGTGTATACGATTTTCTAGGAAGGGGGTTTTACAAACCCCGAGCCCGGCCTCCCGAGCCTAGCGCCGTCCGCCTCCGGCAGCCTGCCGCGTGCCGCCGCCTCCGCCCGACGTCGCCAGCGCCGTTCCTCCGGTCCGCCTCCGGCCGCAGTGCCCCCGAGCCGCCGGAGCTCCGGCAACAACCCAGAAACCCTAACACTAGACGCGTGTCGGACACGTGTCGGACACGAAGAAAACGTAATTTTCCGAGCCCTGTTCAGGTACCTGTATCTTTCTCCTCGTAGCTCTATTTTAGATTCTGTCAGTTGCGTCGTGAACCCTGCGTGACCCTCTCGGTGCCCGTGCAACCCGCTCGGGACATCGCGTCCTATGGCGATCGCGAACCGCAATCCAAAAATAGGAAAAACAACGTCCTGATTCACCCCGGAACTGGGTACGCTCCACCAAACGGGATGACTTGGTCGCGCGCGGTCTTTACCGATACGTGCGCGTCGTTGATACGGACGTGTGAGATTTCACAGAAGTCAATTCGGGTGTACATGTACACCGAAATCAACGCGTATCCACGAACACCGTCCCGTATCCGTCAGTTCTGGAACGCGTCCTAACTTTGTGTACACACGTCGGATCGAAATGAAACTTGCACCATCGCTCGTAGCGATACGCTGCTCCTGTGACCCAAGTTTGGTTCAATTCTGAGAATGTTGACAAAATCGCGTGTCGTGGGCCCCACAGGCTCCACTTGACTGGCGATTTTGTGATCGGCTCATCAGAATCCAATTCTGGAAGTTCCGTTGGGTTCGTATCATCGTTCCTGACCTGTTGACACTAAGTTGGACAGATTTGGGGACCTTTGAGCCTGACGTATTTTTCGGTGCAAAGTGGGCCACATGAGGATCCCGCCTTGACCCGAAACTATTATTTTTGCCCCTGTGTCCAAATTGGACTCAAGGACAGGCGTTTCTAGCTAATTGATATTTTCTGGATCTGATGGTGATGTTTGTTTCAGCAACCGGAGTACTCTCTGCAAATTCCGCTGAAGTGAGAGCCACAATTAGAGCCGGAACCCCAGGCAAGTGTACCTTGCCAACTCGCAGTGATTCCTGTTATAGTACTTTGCTTGAGTTCCTTGTACATACATATATAATCTTGATTTAACTGTTCAACCCAGGATCGTGTGACTTACTTAGCATCCGATTATAGTCGGGTGCCAACCCCGTATGCGGAGTTGTGTAAAGTCACATAGACATGGATATCGTGACCCTTTGTATTCTCGTACTTGCATTATCAAGTACGTTTTACCCAGGACACCTGATACTATTCATGAGACAGAATCTTCCTGAGATATTCATGGTAATTCTGTATAGGATACAGTTTTTATGACTTATTCCTTTGCTTAGATATTATATGACTGGATGCATTAGTTATGATCCTGTATGGCATGGACATGAGACATCGTGGACATGAGATGCATGATTACATTGGGTGGGGAGAGTCACACAAAGTACAGGTTGATTATATATTATGCCGGCGTCGTAGTCTCCCTTTGAGCTAGACAACCACATGATATCACTGCTACCGGCTCCCCGACACAGAGCTTGTAGTGGTTTCAGCCTGAGTTCTAGTGCTGCTCTCATATTGCATATCACTTAGATGGTTATATAGTCTACCTTATTATTTCATTTATTTCCTGTACTGCATTATTATGGTTTAAGCTTTCTTGTACCTTGCTATGTCCCCTGAGGACCTGGATCCGAATTATGTCCCCAGGTATAGCCGAAGAGATCCATCCAGAGATACACCATACAGGAGCACTTCTAGGAGCTGTACCAGAACCTGAGAACGAGATCGTGCCAGAGGACTCCTCCTGAGTATTATTTTTGCATAGTTAGTTATTTTTGTTTCTATTTCCAGTTCCTTTATTTCCTGTCTATTGCATTGATGTATCAGACTGGTTCTCGGATTGTTCACCGAGACACTTTTATTGAGATTTGATAGTTATTTTTATTTGCATTATTCTGGCATTTAATCTGTGATTATCTGTTGTGGATGAGATTAGTATAGACTGTGACTGGTAACATTTGATCTATTTATTGTTAGACTACTGCTTAAGTATGCCCTGATGGATCCATTAAATTAGGTTGTCCATCGGTGCGTGCTGCTGGCCATTGCCACGTGTCCAGTCCCTCGATATTTTGGGTCTGGGGCGTGACAGGTTGCCCTAGCAACCATGGAGAGGGTTGCCCAACAACCATAACAGCAGGCCGCTCAACCGAAGGTGGGTAACATCCAAGACTTCAAGAAGATGGAGCCTCAGATATTTAATGGGATAGAGGGAATCCTCTACGCTGATGAGTGGCTCAAGGATATCGAGCGAATCGTGAGAGTTTCTTGGCTTTTTAAGGAAATAAAGATTGTGGCAGTTGGCTTGCAACTTCACGATGTTGCTCATACTTGGTTCAGAAATAAGCCTCGGATTGCATATCCAAACCTGTCTTGGGAGTAGCTCAAGGACCTTTTTAAGAGGAAATTCTTTCCTGCAGTAGTCAAAGGGGTTCTAGAGAAGCAATTCCAGAACTTGGAGCAGAATGGGATGACCGTAGATGAGTATGTTGTAGAATTCGGTAGGCTGAGCTAATTCGTGGAGTACATGGTGAGGGACCCAGAGGATAGAGCTAGACAATTCAGAGAGGGCTTGAACTAAGAGGTCATGGTCCATATTTCTTTGGCTCATACGTCTTTTGCTAACATATTAGCAGAGGCTCAAAGGGTCGAGGTGGATATGGGTCTTCGAAATAAGAGGAACAGCTATGCTATCAGAGGTGGTAGTAGTCAGGGGCAGCCAAAGCGTCCATAATTTCAGCCAAGGACCTTTCTACAACAGCAACAACAATAGTACCATTCCCCAGTCAGAACCCTAGCTCAGCAAGTGCAATAGCAGTTGTAATGCCCCGCTCTGCGTTGGCATTATGTATCAAGGTGAGTGGGCAGAACTTCGTTCTCTGATTCTTGCATGCCTTAATAATAATCTAAGTTTTTGCTTGCAATATTTTTATAAGAGAATGATAGAAACTGTCTTGTATGTTAATGAACGAACTCACCTAGCTTGTGTAACACCCCGTTCCGCTCAAGCGGACTGCCGTCTCAATCGGCAATCGTGCAGCTGTCCCGACCCGCTTTGCCTCGATCAAGAAGCAAAGGATATCCAGACTTGTCCCTACAGGAATCTGGCTTAGGCTTTTAGAGGCTCGCTCAGACGTATCGCTCTACCGAGGTGAATCATCGCTAAGGTGGGTGGCTACGGTAAACTTGTCTTTGCTTAGCCAGCACACATAAAATCTGGAATATTCATGCTAGTCGCTAGGTGAATCACCCCCTGCATGCTAATAAATCCAACGCACCTAGCTAAGGGAATAATCCCAACCTGTATTGCTATGCTAGAACATGGAAATTGAAATACTGCTTATATTCAGACCCTCGCATGCTAAGTCCCTTAACGGTTTCATCTCTCGGACTACCTTCGGGTCCGAGCAAACGTGCTGATTATGTTACTTAGAACGCATGCTTGTCTGCTTGAATGTTACCGTGTTTTCATGCAAACCCCGAAAGACTACTAAGTAGTCATTCCGTGCGTGATTGACCCTGCAAGTATCCTGGACCGTTAGGTCACCAAGCAGCCCCGAACCAGGGGAATGCATCAAGGCGAGTTATTGACTGTACAGAATCATGATTCAAGTATCTCTTGTACTTGTGTTCTTGTGTGCACTCGTGTTCTCTTGTTCTAGTACACTCTTGTTCTCGTGTATCTTGTGATAATTGGAAAGACCCAACGATTGCATGTCGCGGACAACTCGGAAACGAGGTATAGTTCCACGGACGGTCACCGGGGCACTAGGACCGATCCGATCTGGATGGAACTCACGTTATTGTACAGTCCATTATGCTGGACGGGATGGCATGTAGCACCCTTGTTCTTTCGCTACATATATTCTCTCCAGTGACTGAACCGTATTATATAGTCCATTGTGCTGGACGGAATGGCATGTAGCGCCCCTTGTACTATTGCTGCATACCATTACCGCCAGTGACTATTGTCCTTTATGGCTATGCCAGCGACTCTTGTTCATATAGATAAGTCATCCTCGCTTAGCGGCTATCCGCGTGCGAGTCACTGCATCGCAACAACTAAACACCTGAACGATCATGTTAAAATGACCCTCCTGTTTGCATATGCTTGCCTCCTGAATGTTTATACATGCCTCTGCTCGAATTTATACTGTTTGCCTCAATGTTTACCTTGGACAGGGAAGGAGATGGTAAGTTAGTAAGTCTCGTCGTGTTTCCTCTAATATCGCACGGCGCACTGCCGACACGTTAGGCTATTCAATATCTGCATGAAACTGATCCTAAGGCAACTAGAAAGACAACTTAATAGTTGTGCACGGAACCTGTATTACGTGTTTGGATTTGTCGAGCGGGCGAGTAGCTTCCCCACCAGTGCATTCAATGTACTGAAAATCCACCAGTTTGTATGCAGGGTACGGGAGAACCTCGTTCGGTGCGGACGCCTTCTTCGTGCGTGCTAAGGCCAGGAGTTCCCTCTGAAGCCTTACAACGGTGCGTCCGGGACTGAAGCATATATACAAGACATAAGTTGTGAACATCGCCTGACCATCGCCTGTACAATCATTCCAAATTGTAGCCACTTGGCACGCTTTTACTGTTTCAGAGAGAGAGGCTTGAGCGACTTGTAATCTCGGCTATACGCCGCCTGTAACACTTGTTCATATCAATAAAGAGATTACTTTACTTGTTTCTATGCTTCCGCTATATTTGTCGACTCAGTGAACCTGTTACCGATCGCCTATGCGTTCATGACTCCGCTGCACTCGGACAATCTATGCGACTCTGTGGCTTAGAACTCTTGCCGCCAGCCAATGAACTGTGGCCTTGCACGGGCGTGGCTCACGCTCGTGCGACATCACGCCCGGATGGGTTAAGCGATCGTTCCGCGGGAACGCTGGCGAGGGTGATTCCTGCCTAGCGAGAACGGCCGATTGCCTGCGGGAGATCGGGGCATGACATGTTGGTATCAGAGCCTGGCTTCTACGCCTTTGGACTTTGATTCGATATCTCTGTTTCGAAAGCTCGTTCGTGGGTTATGTGCGCGCTCTCTCTCATTGCCTCGATGGGATATTCCAACAATAAGTCTAAATACTTTCAAAATACATTTTGAATGATATGTTTGCTTGTCTGCTGCTATGCTGCGAGTGGCCTTTGTGCCAACCTGTACGAACCACTTGAGAGTATCGCTAGTAGCTTGTCCGATTTTTACTAACCCTAAGTTTGGTTGAATGCATCTATTCGAGGGACGCCTTGAACTAGTGCACCATCCAAGACTTAAGAAAAGGTGAAACTCGAGTGCTGAGACTTCGCTATCACTAAGCTGGTTGACGTGTTCACACTAGAAATGCATGTCGAAGGTGCGCACGATCCAGTCTAAGCGGTATGCTGATTTTGAAGCTTGTGCAAGTGAAGATCCAAATAAAACAAGTACAAATGACTTGTCTAGGATTGCCTCAACCCTAGATTACTGCTTGCCCTTAGTAAGTCTCGAGGAAGAGACTTTTTCTAAGTTGGGTAGGATGTAACACCCCGTTCCGCTCAAGCGGACTGCCGTCTCAATCGACAATCGTGCAGCTGTCCCGACCTGCTTTGCCTCGATCAAGAAGCAAAGGATATCCAGACTTGTCCCTACAGAAATCCGGCTTAGGCTTTCAGAGGCTCGCTCAGACGTATCACTCTACCGAGGCGAATCATCGCTAAGGTGGGTGGCTACGGTGAACTTGTCTTTGCTTAGCCAGCACACATAAAATCTGGAATATTCATGCTAGTCGCTAGGTGAATCACCCCCTGCATGCTAATAAATCCAACGCACCTAGCTAAGGGAATAATCCCAACCTGTATTGCTATGCTAGAATATGGAAATTAAAATACTGCTTATATTCAGACCCTCGCATGCTAAGTCCCTTAACGGTTTCATCTCTCGGACTACCTTTGGGCCCGAGCAAACGTGCTGATTATGTTCCTTAGAACGCATGCTTGTCTGCTTGAATGTTACCGTGTTTTCATGCAAACCCCAGAAGACTACTAAGTAGTCATTCCGTGCGTGATTGACCCTGCAAGTATCCTGGACCGTTAGGTCACTAAGCAGCCCCGAACCAGGGGAATGCATCAAGGCGAGTTATTGACTGTACAAAATCATGATTCAAGTATCTCTTGTACTCGTGTTCTTGTGCGCACTCGTGTTCTCTTGTTCTAGTGCACTCTTGTTCTCGTGTATCTTGTGATAATTGGAAAGACCCAACGATTGCATGTCGCGGACAACTCGAAAACGAGGTATAGTTCCACGGACGGTCACCGGGGCACTGGGACCGATCCGATCCGGATGGAACTCACGTTATTATACAGTCCATTGTGCTGGACGGGATGGCATGTAGCACCCTTGTTCTTTCGCTGCATACATTCTCTCCAGTGACTGAACCGTATTGTATAGTCCATTGTGCTAGACAGAATGGCATATAGCGCCCCTTGTACTATTGCTGCATACCATTACCGCCAGTGACTATTGTCCTTTATGGCTATGCCAGCGACTCCTGTTCATATAGATAAGTCATCCTCGCTTAGCGGCTATCCGCGTGCGAGTCACTGCATCGCAACAACTAAACACCTGAACGATCATGTTAAAACGACCCTCCTGTTTGCATATGCTTGCCTCCTGAATGTTTATACATGCCTCTGCTCGAATTTATACTGTTTGCCTCAATGTTTACCTTGGACAGGGAAGGAGATGGTAAGTTGGTAAGTCTCGTCGTGTTTCCTCTAACATCGCACGGCGCACTGCCGACACGTTAGGCTATTCAATATCTGCATGAAACTGGTCCTAAGGCAACTAGAAAGACAACTTAATAGTTGTGCACGGAACCTGTATTACGTGTTTGGATTTGTCGAACGGGCGAGTAGCTTCCCCACCAGTGCATTCAATGTACTGATAATCCACCAGTTTGTATGCAGGGTACGGGAGAACCTCGTTCGGTGCGGACGCCTCCTTCGTGCGTGCTAAGGCCAGGAGTTCCCTCTGAAGCCTTGCAACGGTACGTCCGGGACTGAAGCATATATACAAGACATAAGTTGTGAACATCGCCTGACCATCGCCTGTACAATCATTCTAAATTGTAGCCACTTGGCACGCTTTTACTGTTTCAGAGAGAGAGGCTTGAGCGACTTATAATCTCGGCTATACGCCGCCTGTAACACTTGTTCATATCAATAAAGTGATTACTTTACTTGTTTCTATGCTTCCGCTATATTTGTCGACTCAGTGAACCTGTTACCGATCGCCTATACGTTCATGACTCCGCTGCACTCGGACAATCTGTGCGACTCTGTGGCTTAGAACTCTTGCCGCCAGCCAATGAACCATGGCCTTGCACGGGCATGGCTCACGCTCGTGCGGCATCACGCCCGGATGGGTTAAGCGATCGTTCCGTGGGAGCGCTGGCGAGGGTGATTCCCGCCTAGCGGGAACGGCCGATTGCCTGCGGGAGATCGGGGCGTGACAGCTTGTCTTTGAAACAAACATGTCTGTCACTATCATATTTTCTAGGAAGGGTATTTTAGTCTTTTCCTATTTAATTAAATATTGTGCATGGTAAATAATTATTGTTGTATTATTTAATTATTGTTAGATATTATTTAATTATTTTGGACTTGTATTAGTGGACCCAACTAGTTTAGTTTGGACCCATGGACCAACATGAATTAATTAGTTAGACTTGGCCCATTTAGAAAGCCCATTGTTAAGGAGATGGATTAAATTAATTAAATCATTAGACTAGAAGCTTCCTTCCTTAATTATTTCTTTATGAGAGGCCCCAAGGGGTATATTGGATATTTTATAATTGCTTAAGGAAGGGGTAGGGGCCGCCTATTAAAGAAGGGGGAAAATTCTCTCTTCTCCTTTTCATTCCAAATCTAGATCTAGAATTTCACACTACCAATTTCCTTTCATTCCCATTCCATTTCCCTACCAAATTCATTCCAATTCCTTCCCAATTCACCATTAGAAAGTTGAGAAGCAAAGATCTAGAAGGAGGAAGCAATGATCTACAAAGAGGAGCAAGGATCTACAATTTGGAAGCAATTTCATCTCAATTGGAGGTTTCATTGGAAATCCATCTCCCAATAGGTATAATTCAGTTTTTTTCCTTAAAATAGCTTCTAAATCTAAGATTTAATTATGTAAAATCAACCCATATGTATGTACTACCCATAGGACTTGGTTTTGTGTTCATAGGAGACCCATGGAGAAAGTTATGGTGCTTTTTGTATCAATTTTGGGGGAATTCCGAATTAACATTTTGTTGTGTGTGTCAATTGATCCTATAGATCAATTGGGCATGTGCTTATGTGTTTGGGGCTAGTGTCATGTCCATAATTGGGTACATGTAGATCGTATCCCAACAATTTGGTGATACGTGTTGTTTTGGGGGTTTTCCCTCCGATACGGGACTTTGTACATGTTGTATTTTGACACGGACACATAGATCTACATTTGACACTTTGATTTGTTCATAAATAATATTTGTAACTTGTTTGTGTCCTTCGGGGTGCAATTGGTTGTGTGTTGGACTCGTGTCGCATGCGTATCCTAGATCTAGTGGGATACGGTGTGATACTCTCCATTTGTGTGTGTTTATGTATAGATCTAATTATTTATGCTTTAATTCTTGAATTATAAATTAGTAAATATATATAGATGATACATATTTATTTTAGTGTATTTATTATGGTATTTTTGGTAGCATAGAAATATGTATTGTAGGTATACTAATATAATGTATAAATATATATGTAGCTTTCTTTTACATGCATTTATATATGTTACAATTTATGTTAGTAGTATAAATTATATGTAAATGTTTTATAAATATATTTATGTGTTTAAATGAGTAATTATATTAATTATAATTATTATATAATTAATTGTATATAAATGAATGTATTTTTATGTGTGCATTTAACCATGTTAAAATATGTACATTAGTACATAGGATGTGTTTTATAGCTATTTATTTATATGTGTAGGATTGTGTATATATAAAAGTATATATTTATTTAATTGTTTTATATATATATATATATAAATATTGATTTATATATTTATATATTAATATATATATAGTTATATATATTATTTTACTTTTGGCGACAGTTGCATTTAAAGACAGTTTCTGTCATTAAAAAGCAGCAGCAGCCGCTGTAGCTTTAATGAGCATTTAATGACAGATCTGTCATTAAATAGCAGCGGGCAGGATTTGAACAGCAGCAACGACGGACTTTTCTATGACAGTTGAGAACTATCACCAATAGGTGACAGCAGTGCATTTACACAGCAGATTTAGCGACGGCGTTTTCAGTGACAGTTGAAACTGTCGCTGAAAGTCTGTTTATTAAAAAATCAGTGTTTTAGCACACTGTTTTCAGTGGCAGTTAGGCAGTTTAGTTTATAGTTCTATATATTATATTTATATATATATGTATATATATATATATATGTATTTATTGTGAGATATAATACTAGTATTATTATATTCTTAATTGTATAATATTAGTTTATATATATTATGTTAAGTATAAGGGTAAATACTATATCTATGTATCTTGAGCATTACCTTGTGGAAACCAAGGTAAGTGGGATACTCAAGATACGGGGTTTGGGTATCGAGTTTGTGACTTTGTGTGGATACCAAGTTGGTTCAAAACCATGGTTCCTAATTTTTGTAAATTGTTATATACTTTATTGATTGATATTTAGGTTTTGTGAGGTTTACCTCGGATTCACGTATCCTAAGATACGGTATCCTAATATTTAAGGATGTAGTTTTATGACTTAGATTTTAGTATTTTGATCCAAGATTTTGGTACTAGACTTGTGCAACCTAGAAATAGATAGTTGACCTTGGTTTTACCATAGTTGACCATAGTTGACTTTAGTTGACTTTAGAGTTGACCATAGTTGACTTTTGACTTAGAATTGACTTATTGACCTAGAAGTTGACTAGTTTAACTTGTTCTCTTTTTGGGACCTAGTATTGATGTTGTATTCCATATCTAGGCCTTCGAGGCACCGAGTCAGACATCTGTGAGACTGTTCATTGGACTTCAGGCGAGTACATTCTCTGATAGTTTCTCATTTATGATATCCTCTATGCTCATTATATCTAGTGTAGATATCCATGTTCTCTTGACACTATGGTTACACGGATTGGTATATCCGGATCTCGTCATGAGATGTTATTCCTTGGTACATGGTGTATATGGTGCAAGTATTATTTCATTGGTTATCTTGTACATGTACAGACACCGATTCTCGGAAAGACTAGCTATCTTCTTGGGGAATCTTGTGCCATAACATACCGTGGTTGGATCTATTATACCAGTCGGGGTGGGGAGTATTAGTATAGATATGTGATCAATATCCCTATTGAATGAAGTACAGATTATAAAATAGTGTTGATCATGCACCGCACGTATGATTAGCCAGGCCGCATTGTATCTTGCCCAAGCCGATCACATGTTAAGCTAGTACTCACACACTTAGTCATTAGTATTATTGTTTCATTGGCATATTGTTCATTATTGTATTTATTTTTAGTATTTCCTTATTATATATATCTCTTGTATCTATTGTGCATCTTGTTTATCCATAATTATTTACTGTAACATAGTTTTTATCATTAATTAGAACTGCTGTTAGAGATGTACTCTGCTCCTTTCCTGACTGGATATATTTTTCCAGATGATACTGAGGAGTGGTACCCTACCTATTATGGACCCCAGGATGTTGTGGATTTAGATTCTGAGACCCTGGCTCAAGAGGGACTTATCCCAACTGAGACTGTTGACCCTGGAGTTGTAGCTTCATAGTATTCTTTGTACTGGATTTGTCTCCAGCTTATTTTGTTACTCTTTAGACTCATTGATGTATTATTTTAGACTCATGAGTTATATTGTGACTATTCTATTCTTATCTGATTTGTGCTCATTTCTATCTTAGTTTTGTGATTGAGTATACTATCATTATTGGTGGTTCATTATATTGTTAGATAGATTATCTAGACAGCGTTCTACCGCCGATTCTGCGGCGTAGGCTGGGCGTTGTTTTCGACTAGTACCCTTACACCGGGTACGGGTCGTGACAATATCTGCTTAACTAAGAATACTGAAACTCTTGTCTAAGAGTGCATGAACATGTTCACTATCGCCTATGCTCCAAGAGAACCATATCGTGTGCCTGAATGTGTTCAAATGATAAGACAGCTTGCCCCGCAACAAGATTATAATCTGATGGTTCATCTCGTCTACATACTAAAGTTTATTTGATAGTGTTTTCATGCATTCGTATCGGTCGAATAATGGCTATTTGTAAACCCCCTAATTTTTTAAGAATTTTTAATTAGGAATTTTTCATAATTTTCTGTAATTTTTTTAGATTTTTCTGTAATTAAAATCAAAGTATTTTGTAATTAAAAGATATTAAAATAATATTAAATAATATTAAAATAATATGAAAATAATATTTTCTGGTATAAAATGAAAAATTAGACATAGGGTAATTTTCTGAGAATTTATTGGACCCCGAAAGTATTTTTAAAGCCCTAAAAACCAAGTTATAATTAAACCAAATAAACCCTAGAAATGAACCCGGTTTATTTAAAATAAACCAAACCGAACCAACCTAGACCGGTTTATTAAACCCAACCCTAAGTTAGCGGGTCGGATCCGGGTCTAACCCGCGACCCGAAACCCGCATACCCAAACCCGCTTTCTGTTTAGCGGATCGGGCCGGATCCGCCGCCCGACCCGACCCGGCCCGAAACCCTTCTCCTTCCCCAGCCGAGTAACTGTCGGCCGACCTTTAGGCTTCCTGCCGCCGCCGATCGCTGTGACTCTCCACCTCCCCTGCGAATGGTCCCCCGCAACCCTCCGCCTCCTCCGCAATGTCCGACCATCCGCCTCCCTCTCTGCCTCTATAAAAACCCCGCAGAGCTCTCCTCCGCCCCCTGTCCTAGCCCCGCCTTCATTCCAGTGTCGACGCCGCCCTTGCCCTCCAGCTCCACCCTCCAGCCTCACCGCCCTCGTAGCCGTCTTCTCCGCCTGCACCAGGCCGCCTCGACCTCGTCTCCGCCTCTGCTGCACCCGACCCTCCCCGACGAGTCGACCCCGCAGCAGCAGTGGGCTAGCCCCGTCGTGCCACCGCCACCATCGAGCACCGCCGTCCCTCCCTCTTCCTCTCCAGAAACTGCCTCCCTTCTCCCCTTTATAAACCCGCAGCCGACCCGCTCGATCCCCTCTCCGCCTCTCTCCTCCGCCACCGTCGAACTGCCATACCCTAGTCGTTGCTTCTCCGGCCTCGCCTCGCCGTAGCCTCGCCGTCCTCAGCGGAGCCGACCCAGCCCCGACGAGTTCCTCCAGCGCCGCCCCTCCTCCGGTTGTGCCCTAGCCGACGACCCCGACGACCATCCGCCACACTCGCCTCGCCTCAGAACCTCCAGCTCCGACGTCCCCCCCGCGCTCCACCGCCTCCGGCAACGCCACCCTGCAGCCGCTCCGGTGAAGCCCCGGCCAGCTCCGGTCGTTTCCAGACGAAACCCTAACACTAGATCGAACGCAACCCCGGACACAGTGTCCCCTGGTGTCGTGTCAGACACGAAGAACCCCGTTCCACGGAGCCCTGTTCAGGTAAACTGTTCTCTCTCCTTGTTGCTCTATTTCTCGTTCCGTCAGTTGTGATGCGAACCCTGCATGACCCTCTCGATGCCTGTGCAACCCGCTCGGTGTATCGCGTCCTGTGGCGATCGTGAACCGCGATCCAAAAACAGGAAAACTAACACCCTGTGTCACCCTAGAACTGAGTACGCCCCGCCAAACGGGACGACTTGGTCGCGTGCGGTCTTCACCAAAATATTCGTGCCGTTGATACGGACATGCAGAATTTCACAGAAGTTGATTTGGATGTGCGTGCACACCGGAATTTGTCGACAACGTCCTATATCTGCCTGTTCTGAATCTCGCTGTAACTTAGTGTACACGCGTTGGATCGAAACTTGCGCCATCGGACTTGTAGCAATACGCTGGTCCTGTGACCCAAGTTTGGTTCGATTCTGAGAACGTTGACAAAATCGCGTATCGTGGGCCCTACGGCTCCACTTGACGGGCAATTTTGTGATCGGCTCATCGAAATCCAATTCTGGAAGTTCTGTTGGGATCGTATCAACGTTCTGGACTTGTTGACCCTAAGTTGGACGAATTTAGAGACCTTTGGTTCTGACACATTTTTCGGTACAAAGCGACCCACATGTGGACCCCGCTTTGACCAGAAACTGTCATTTTTGCCCCTGTGTCCAAATTGAACTTAAGGACAGGCATTTTTAGCTATTTGATATTTTCTGGATCTGATGGTGATGTTTATTTCAGCAACCGGAGAACTGCCTGCAGAACCCGCTGAAGTCAGAGCTACAGTTGGAGCCAGAATCACAGGCAAGTGTACCTTGCCAAATCCTGCAGTTTTGTTACATATTCTTTGACTTATTTATACATTGTTGTACATGCTTAACCTAGGACCGTATGACTTACTTAGCGTCCGATTAATATTCGGGTGCCAACTCTGTACGCAGGGTTGTGTAATGTCACCTAGAGATGGATATCGTGACCCTTTACATTCTAGTACTTGCTTTATCAAGTACGTTATACCCAGGACACCTGACACTATTCCTGAGACAGAATCTTCCTGAAATATTCAAGGTGATTCTGTATAGGATAAAGGTTTCATGACATAGACATTATATTCTTAGATCTTATTATGACTTACTGCATTAGTTTTGATCTTGCGTGTCATGGACATGAGACATGTGATTACATTGGGTGGGAAGAGACACACAGGCTACAGGTTGATTATATTATGACGGTGTCGTAGTCTCCCTTTTGAGCTAGACAAACCACATGATATCGCTGCTACCGGCTCCCCGACACAGAGCTTGTAGTGGTCTCAGCCTGAGTTCTAGTGCTGCTCTCATCTTGCATTTTACTTAGCTGGTTACATATTTACCTATTGTTTTATTTACTATTGCACTGTATTTATTTTGGCTTAAGTTATCTTGTACCTTGCTATGTCCCCTGAGGACCTGGATCTGGATTATGGACCCAGGATAAGTAGACGAGATCGATCCCGAGGCATACGGGACAGGAGCATTAGCAGGAGTAGAAGCAGGAACAGGAGTAGGCACTGGAGCAGTCCCAGATCCAGTAGATGAGTGATCTCTTCGGGTATCTTCTGAGTATATACTGTTTCCATACTCAATATTTTCTGTGGTTATCTTTATTCTTATATCTTGACAGTTGTATCAGACTTAATATCGGGTTGTTCCCCGATTTTATTTACTTGTGACTGGATGTAGTTTATTTCCTTTTGTTGATATTGCTATATTCATTTTCTGTGGATGAGATTAGTATTATTAGACCCTGATTATTTTACAGCTTAAGTATGCCCCGATAGATCCATTAAATTGGGTTTGTCCATCGGTGTGTGCTACTGGCCATTGACACGTGTCCGGTCCTTCGGTATTTTGGGACTGGGGCGTGACATGGTTTTTGTGGTGGCCCATGCAGGTCAACGACTAAATTGTTCGGTTTCAACTTAGGGACCGAACAGGCCTACAATAAAAATAGGATAAGTTTTTAGGATCTCATCTACTTGCTTAAAACGTTCTTGATATCTATATCGGATTCAAATTAATTATTGACTTGCATCCTGCCTTGATTCCTGTACGCCTCTTATTGTTTATTTTGGTTGCAGAGTTATGGATTTAGGAGCAAACGACGAGACTCCTGCAACATCACTACGGGATGTTTTGGTAACCAATGAAGAGGAAGTAACACCAGTAGAAGAAGGTCAATCCACTCAACAACACAGTCAAGCGAATCAACATGCCTCGGGAATCCAGCAAGATAACATTCCACCATCGATGCAATTTACTCCACAAATGCCCGTATTTCCACAAGGGCAGGCCATGGACGGACAGTAAATGTTTCAAATGATCTATGAAATGATGCAAGCTCAACAACAAATTCAACAAAAGGCTCTACGTCATGGGGCAGAGAACTTGAGGAGCAGCCTAGTAATCGCACTGGAGCAGGCAGATTTACCAGCACGACGGCCAACGACGGGCTCTATCACCGATTTTTGCCAGCTGAAACCTCGTACCTTCTCAGGAAAAGAAGAGCCCATAGAAGTTCATGAGTGGCTCACCAACACTCAACATCAATTAGAAGCAGCTGAGATTCCACGAGAACGTTGGATGACTGCCGTCAGAATGCAGTTAACGGATAATGCACATCACTGGTGGCTATCTGAGGAGACACGGTTCAGACCGAACCAAGTCACTTGGGAAGAGTTTTCCAGACTCTTTCAGGAGATGTACATTCCAGCCATCGCTCGATCAGAACTTCGGGACAAGTTCAATAGCCTCACTCAAGATAATATGACGGTGAAAGAGTACAACGCACAATTCATTCGTCTGAGTCACTTTGCCCCAACCCTGATCCCGACAGAAGAAGAGAAGGCTGAGAAGTTCTTCGACGGACTAAACTTTGAGCTGCAGAAACTAATTGGATTCGTTGCTCCTACACCATACCCGGACGTCCTTGCTGCAGCCCGATGCATGGAACGCATCATCAGGAGAGAGACCAGTCTGAAGCGGCCATCCATATCAGCACCAGCCGGAGTACCACAAGAAGAAGCTACAAAAATACCTCACGTGCACCAGCCACCAGAAGCATCTTCACAGGCACTACTTGTCTGTCCATATTGTCGTAAGCGAGGCCATATTGAGAACGAGTGCAGACGCAAAAGAAGATTATATTTAGCTTGCGGATCCAGTCAGCATTTATTGAGGGAATGCCCTGAGCATCGAGAAGGAGCACCAATGGTTAACCAACAAGCGATACCAGTACCGAGGCCAGCCTATCCAGCATTGGGAGCACCGCAAACGGGAGTTGAAGGAGTCCTACCACCATCTCCAGGAGGGTATCTGCAGAGGCCACCTTTGATACCCCAGGCACTACTCTTCCAGCAGGCTCAGCAGCAGTAGAGGAATCGACTGCAAGGACGCGGACAAGTCCTGGCGATAACCTTGGAGAACGTGCAGACTCATGGATTAGCTAATGCACGTAAGTTTTTATAGTTATCTGCTTCTAGATTTGCTGTAGTTCGTGCCTGCTGGTTCGTGACCTTAGACTTAACCTAACTTGCTAATAATAGTTAACCTAGTGATAACCTAGTATATTTTATAATTGTTAGTCTAATATGTTTTTATAAAGGATAACCTGGTTTTCTAAAACAGTAATTTTCTAGATTTCCTTCATTCAGGAAATTGTATAACTTTTATCGCTTAGGAAAATGATTTTCCCTACGTGTTCTTCTTAAAACCTTGATTCTCCTTGATTGTGATGAGCTTTGAACAATGTTTGCAACCGTGCCATTTTTGTTGACCAGTTATTCTTTGATTGCGAGGACACAATCCTCTTAAGAGGAGTAGATTGTAAACCCCCTGATTTTTCCAGAATTTTTAATTAGGATTTTTTCACAATTTTCTGTAATTTTTTGAGATTTTTCTGTAATTAAAATCAAGGTATTTTGTAATTAAAGGATTTGTAAATAATATTAAATAATATTAAAATTTTATAAAAATAATATTTTCTGGTGTAAAATGAAAAACTAGACATAGGATAATTTCTCGAGAATTTATTAGACCCTGGAAGCATTTTTAAAGCCCTAAAAACCAAGTTATAATTAAACCAAATAAACCCTAGAAATAAACCCGGTTTATTTAAAATAAACCAAACCGAACCAACCTAGACTGGTTTATTAAACCCAACCCTAAGTTAGCGGGTCGGATCCGGGTCTAACCCGCGACCCGAAACTCGCATACCCAAACCCGCTTTCTGTTTAGCGGATTGGGCCGGATCCGTCGCCCGACCCGACCCGGCCCGAAACCCTTCTCCTTCCCCAGCCGAGTAACCGCCGGCCGACCTTTAGGCTTCCCGCTGCCGCCGATCGCTGTGACTCTCCGCCTCCCCCGCGAACGGTCCCCCGCAACCCTCCGCCTCCTCCGCAACGTCCGGCCATCCGCCTACCTCTCCGCCTCTATAAAAACCCCCGCAGAGCTCTCCTCCGCCCTCTGCCCTAGCCCCGCCTTTATTCCAGCGCCGACGCCGCCCTCGCCCTCCAGCTCCACCCTCCTGCCTCACCGCCCTCTCAGCCGTCTCCGCCTGCACCCGGCCTCCTCGACCTCGTCTCCGCCTCCGCTGCACCCGACCCTCCCCGGCGAGTCGACCCCGCAGCAGCAGCGGGCTAGCCCCGCCGTGCCACCGCCACCATCGAGCGTCGCCGTCCCTCTCTCTTTCTCTCCTAAAACTGCCTCCCTCCTCCCCTTTATAAACCCGCAGCCGACCCGCTCGATCCCCTCTCCGCCTCTCTCCTCCGCCACCGTCGAACTGCCATGCCCTAGCCGCTGCTTCTCCGACCTCGCCACGCCGTAGCCTCGCCGTCCTCAGCGGAGCCGACCCAGCCCCGGCGAGTTCCTCCAGCGCCCCTCCTCCAGCTGTGCCCTAGCCGACGACCCCGACGACCATTCGCCACCCTCGCCTCGCCTCAGAAGCTCCAGCGCCGACGTCCCCCCCGCGCTCCGCCGCCTCCGGCAACGCCACCCTGCAGCCGCTCCGGTGAAGCCCCGGCCAGCTCCGGCCATTTCCAGACGAAACCCTAACCCTAGATCGGACGCAACCCCGGACACAGTGTCCCCTGGTGTCGTGTTGGACACGAAGAATTCCGTTCCACGGAGCCCTGTTCAGGTAAACCGTTCTCTCTCTTCGTTGCTCTGTTTCTCGTTCTGTCAGTTGTGACGCAAACCCTGCATGACCCTCTCGATGCCCGTGCAACCCGCTCGGTGGGTCGCGTCCTGTGGCGATCGAGAACCGCGATCCAAAAACAGGAAAACTAACGCCCTGTGTCACCCCGGAACTGAGTACGCCCCGCCAAACGGGACGACTTGGTCGCGTGCAGTCTTCATCGAAACGTGTGCGCCGTTGATACGGATGTGCGGGATTTCACAGAAGTTGATTTGGATGTGCGTGCACACCGGAATCAACGCGTATCCGCCGACAATGCCCCGTATCCGCCTGCTCTGAATCTCGCTGTAACTTAGTGTACACACGTCGGATCAAAACGAAACTTGCGTCATCGGACTTGTAGCAATACGCTGGTCCTGTGACCCAAGTTTGGTTTGATTCTGAGAACGTTGACAAAATCGCGTATCGTGAGCCCCACGGCTCCACTTGACGGGCGATTTTGTGATCGGCTCATCGAAATCCAATTCTGAAAGTTCCCTTGGGTTCGTATCAACGTTTTGGACTTGTTGACACTAAGTTGGACGAATTTGGAGACCTTTGGTTCTGACACATTTTTCGGTGCAAAGCGGCCCAAATGTAGACCCCGCTTTGACCAGAAACTGTCATTTTCGCCCCTGTATCCAAATTGGACTTAAGGACAGGAGTTTCTAGCTATTTGATATTTTTTGGATCTGATGGTGATGTTTATTTCAGCAACTGAAGAACTACCTGCAGAACCCACTGAAGTCAGAGCTACAGTTGGAGCCAGAACCACAGACAAGTGTACCTTATCAAATCCTATAATTTTGTTACATATTCTTTGACTTATTTATACATTATTGTACATGCTTAACCTAGGACCGTGTGACTTACTTAGCGTCCGATTAATAGTCGGGTGCCAACTCTGTACGCAGGGTTGTGTAATGTCACCTAGAGATGGATATTGTGACCCTTTACATTCTAGTACTTGCTTTATCAAGTACGTTATACCCAGGACACCTGACACTATTCATGAGACAGAATCTTCCTGAAATATTCAAGGTGATTCTGTATAGGATAAAGGTTTCATGACATAGATATTATATTCTTAGATCTTATTATGACTTACTGCATTAGTTTTGATCTTGCGTGTCATGGACATGAGACGTGTGATTACATTGGGTGGGAAGAGACACACAGGCTACAGGTTGATTATATTATGATGGTGTCGTAGTCTCCCTTTTGAGCTAGACAAACCATATGATATCGCTGCTACTGGCTCCCTGACACAGAGCTTATAGTGGTCTCAGCCTGAGTTCTAGTGCTGCTCTCATCTTGCATTTCACTTAGCTGGTTACATATTTACCTATTATTTTATTTACTATTACACTGCATTTATTTTGGCTTAAGTTATCTTGTACCTTGCTATGTCCCCTGAGGACCTGGATTCGGATTATGGACCCAGGATAAGTAGACGAGATCGATCCCGAGGCATACGGGACAGGAGCATTAGCAGGAGCAGAAGCAGGAACAGGAGTAGGCACTGGAGCAGTCCCAGATCCAGTAGACGAGTGATCTCTTCGGGTATCTTCTGAGTATATACTGTTTCCATACTCAGTATTTTCTGTGGTTATCTTTATTCTTGTATCTTGACAGTTGTATCAGACTTAATATCGGGTTGTTCCCCAATTTTATTTACTTGTGACTGGATGTAGTTTCTTTCCTTTTGTTGATATTGCTATATTCATTTTCTGTGGATGAGATTAGTATTATTAGACCCTGATTATTTTACAGCTTAAGTATGCCCCGATGGATCCATTAAATTGGGTTTGTCCATCGGTGTGTGCTGCTGGCCATTGACACGTGTCCGGTCCCTCGGTATTTTGGGACTGGGGCGTGACACTATTGGTGGAGAGCTGTACTGCATGTGTCACGGTTGCTACCATGATAGTAAAAAACAACCATGAGTCACAGTTGCCATTAGCATCAGATAAAGAGTCATTAGTATGCTGGTCCAACAGTTGTCGATCCTGAGATACTCGGGGACCGCCTTGCATATAGCTAGTTCATTGTGTTGGCTTGGATAGAGGACTGCCCCTAAGATGTGCATGTGTGTCTAGCTATACATTTGTCCCTAGAGTCTCACAAGACACGCTGCACACACCCTGAAACAGAATGAACGACTTGCTTGCTTATATATCGCATATGAAACTCTGTTTTAAAAGATGTTTCCAAAAATAATGTAATATGACTCCGTTCTTCTGCTGCATAAAATAAACATACGTAAAACTAGAAAGATCACTAGTAATGTAATATTTTATAACATGATTACTTAGTGTTGGTTTTAGTGAATGCTTGATTCTGTTCAGTTGTTTTATCTCACCGGTACTTATATAAGTGCTGACCCACCAACAGTTTACTTGCTTGCAGGTACTGGATCGTCCAAGGGAGTGATAGGCATGCCTCAGTCCCTACGACCCAAAATCCTGGTTTCAATTGTCTCTTGAATGCTATTGTATAAAGGGGCATAATGTATGGAACGATGCCTTTGCCTAAGAGAAACCCAGTCCCTCGATTTGCCCCGAATACTCAGTTGGCTAAATGCATTGCATTGCAACAATATCCCTCCGCCGCTTACTCGATTTATGCAATGATAGCCAAAAAAACTCTAACGATATGGCCTTGTGCAAGCACAACCCCAGGCTCGTACGGCATCACGTCCCGGTATCAAACGGGCCATATTCCCTGCCCCGTTGGGAGAGCGCCGAGGTGCGGTGATTCGCGTCCGGTGCACCGCGGTCCGGTGGTTCGAGTCCGAGGCGATCCCAGCACGGAGAGAGAGCGATGGTCCGGGCGGCCCTCGGGGCCGGGGCATGACATAATGGTATCAGAGCATAATCGATCTTTTGGCCTAATCCGTTGCTATGACTCTGAGATATTATCGATATGATATTACGATAGAGCGTTCCATACAATAAGTCCATAGATATTGTCAAAGTGCAAATGTTTTTAGGACTTGAATTGCTTGATTGTTTCGATTGAGTACGGCGAGGGATGAGGACTATCGCTGCTCGGAATATCGAGAAGTTTATCCTTGAAGTTTCAAGGACGAAACTTTTTATTGGTTGGTAAGTATGTAATGCCCCGCTCCGCGTCGGCATTATGTATCAAGATGAGTGGGCAGAACTTCGTTCTCTGATTCTTGCACGCCTTAATAATAGTCTGGGTTTTTGCTTGCAATTTTTTTATAAGAGAATGATAGAACCTGCCTTGCATGTTAATGAACGAACTCATCTAGCTTGTCTTTGAAATAAACATGTATGCTTAACTAAGAATTCTAAAATGCTTGTCTAAGAGTGCTTGAACATGTTCACTATCGTATATGCTCCGAGAGACCATATTGTGTGCCTGAATGTGTTCAAATAATAAGACGGCTTACCCTGCAACAAGATTGTAGTCTGATGGTTCCTCTCGTCTGCATACTAAAGTTTATTTGATAGTGTTTCCATGCATTCGTATCGGTCGGACAATGGCTATTAGTGGAGAGCTGAACAGCATGTGTCACGACTACTACCATGATAGTGAAAAGCAACCATGAGTCACAGCTGCCATTAGCATCAGATAAAGAGTCATTGGTATGCTGGTCCAACAGTTGCCGATCCTGAGATACTCGGGGACCGCCCTGCATATAACTAGTTCATTGGGTTGGCATGGATAGAGGACTGCCCATAAGATGTGCATGTGTGTCTAGCTATACATTTGTCCCTAGAGTCTCACGAGACACGCTGCGTACACCCTGAAACAGAACGAACGGCTTGCTTGCTTATATATCGCATATGAAACTCTGTTTTAAAAGATGTTTCCAAAAATAATGTAATATGACTCCGTTCTTCTGCTGCATAAAATGAACATAGGTAAAACTAGAAAGATTTCTAATAATGTAATGTTTTACAACATGATTACTTAGTTTTCGTTTTAGTGAATGCTTGCTTCTGTTCAGTTGTTTTATCTCACCAGTACTTATAAAAGTGCTGATCCACCAACAGTTTACTTGCCTGTAAGTACTGGATCGTCCGAGGGAGTGATAGGCATGCCTCAGTCCCTAAGACCCGGAATCCTAGTTTCGATTGCCTCTTGAATGCTATCGTATAAAGGGGCATAATATATGGAATGATGCCTTTGCCTAAGAGAAACCCAGTCCCTCGATTTCCCCCGAATACTCAGTTGGCTAATTGCATTGCATTATAACAATGACCCTCCGCTGCTTACTCAATTGATGCGATGATAGCCAAACAAACTCTAACGATATGGCCTTGTGCGGGCGCAACCCCAGGCTCGTACGGCATCACGTCCCGGTATCAAACGGGCCACATTCCCTGCCCCATCGGGAGGGCGTCGAGGCACGGTAATTCGCTTCCGGTGCACCGCGCGTTCGAGGCGGTCCCGACACAGAGAGAGAGCGGTAGTCCGGGCAGCCCTCGGGGCTGGGGCTTGACAGCAGCCATATAGACAAGTGCAACAAGCACCCATATACAACTATTATAAGAAGCCAAGGCATTCATGGGAGATCTGCCGGAAGAGATTAGGAGTGTACTTATACTATGGATCACCTACGCATCAGATGAAAGAGTGTCCTACCGCACCTCCTATAGGAGGATCCTCAGCCTAGAGAGGACCAGTCGGACCACCAATGGCCCCGCAGCCAAGAGGACTCCCACTTTCTACACAACAACATTAGTTTGTCCAGCACCAGCAAAGGGGAGTACCTCCATAGGGCAGAGCTTTTCCCATGACCATAGAGGAGGCTGAGCCAACTGGTGAAGTGATAGCAGGTTCTATTCTTCTCGATTCTATTCCTATTATTGCCTTATTTAATTCTGGTTCATCGCATAGCTTCATATATGTATCCTTTGTGCTTAAGCATAGTTTAGTAACAGAACCCTTGAGTAGGAGTTGCAATATCATGACTGGTGGAGGCACTATCCTAGTCAGTGATACTTATAAGGGGCATCGTGTTACCTTGGGAGGCCATAATTTGGATGCTAGTTTACTCATAATGCCACTGTTGAGTTTTAACATTGTCCTTGGAATGGATTGGTTGAGTATGCACCATGCTAGCATAGACTGTCGTGGAGGACGTGTACTGTTTCGCCCTCCAAGAGAGCCAGAATTTGAGTTTGTTAGGGGAGGAGTTGAGCAAAGTGATAGGATTATTTATGGAGCCATGGTAGCAGAGAAGGACTTGCCACACCCTATTATTGCAGAGTTTTTAGACGTATTTTCTGAGGAGCTACCAGGATTGCCACCAGACAGAGATCTTGAAATTTTTATTTACTTAGTACCTGGGGCAGAGTCGGTATCACAATAGGTCTACATGGTCAACAATATTGAGCTGGCAGAACTAAAGAAGCAGGTTGATAAATTGCTAGACAAGGGTTTTATTAGATCGAGTTTCTCGCCTTGGGGAGCCCCAGTCTTATTTGTACCAAAGAAAGATGGGTCGGTGTGAATGTGCATTGATTACAAGGCTTTGAACAACCTTACCATCAAAAATAAATACCCGCTACCAAGGATAGACGATCTTTTCGATCAATTGAGTGGTGCGAGGATATTTTTGAAGATTAATTTGAGGCCTGGCTATCATCAGTTGAAGGTGAAGAAGAAAGATATTCCAAAAACTGTATTTCGGACAAGATATGGCCAATATGAGTTTATGGTGATTCTATTTGGGTTGACTAATGCCCCAGCAGTCTTCATGAACTTGATAAACAAGGTATTCCACTAGTACCTTGACAAGTTCATAGTAGTATTCATAGATGATATCCTTGTCTATTCGAAGACACCGGAAGAGTATGAGAAGCATCTAAGGATTGTGCTAGAGACCCTTCTGAAGAAGAAGCTCTGTGAGAAACTCTCGAAATGTGAGTTCTTCCTGGATAAGGTAGAGTTTCTTGGGCATGTGGTGACTGAAGATAGGATATCGGTGGATCCAAAGAAGATTGCTGCTATAGAGTCTTGGACCACTCTGAGTTCTATTGTAGAGATAAAAAACTTCTTAGGATTGGCCGGGTATTACAAGAAATTTGTAAAGGAATTTTCTCTGATCACAGAGCTATTGACTAGACCCACTCGAAAGGATATGTAGTTCATGTGGACCAAAGAATGTCAGGCTGCATTTAATGAGCTAAAGAAGAGGTTGACCACAGCGCCTGTTTTTTTACGGTTCCATCGGGGACGGGTGGATTTATCATTTATAGCGATACTTTGGGGAAGGGCTTGGGATATGTTCTAGAGTAGAACAAAAAGGTGGTGGCATATGCTTCTAGACAGTTGTGGCCACATGAGAGAAACTATCCCACTCATGACTTGGAATTAGTAGCAGTTATCTTCGCTCTAAAGCTGTGAATATATTACCTTTACAGAGAGCATCTGGAAATATATACTGACCATAAGAGCTTGAAGTACATCTTTACACAGACAGAGCTAAATATGAGGTAGCGCAGGTGTCACGCCCCGATCTCCCACAGGTTAATCGGCTATCTCCGCTAGGCGAGATATACCGCGCTAGCGCTCCTGCGGGACGATCGCTTGACCCATCTGGGAGTGATGCCGCACGAGCGTGAACCGCGCCCATGTAAGGCTGTGGTTCATTGGCTGGCAGTAAGGAGTCTAAGCCACAGAGTCGCACAGATTGTCCGAGTGCAGCAGAATTATAAAATGTATAGGCGATTTGGTAACAAGTTCACTGAGTCAAAAATAACGAAAGCATTGAATAACACAAGTTAAAGTAAAGCACTCTTTATTTATATAAACAAGCATTGCAGGCGGCGCATAGCCGAGACTACAAGTCGCTCAAGCCTCACTCTCTGAAACAATAAAAGCGTGACAAGTGGCTATATTTATGGAATGATTATATAGGCGGTGTTCAGGCGATGTTCCAATATTATGTCTTGTATATGTGCTTCAGTTTCGGACACAGCGCTCCAAGGCTCCAGAGTAAACTCCACGCCTTAGCACACACGAAGGAGGCATCCGCACCGAACGAGGTTCTTCCGCACCCTGTAAACAACCTGGTGGATTAACAGTACACGAATACACTGGTAGGGAGGCTACTCGCCTGCTCAACAAATCCAAACACATAATATAGGTTCCTTGCACCAACTATTATGTTATCTTTCTATTTGCCTTAGGATCAATTTTATGGCAAACGTTGAATAGCCTAACTCGTGTGGCAGTGCGCCATGCGATTTAAGAGGAAACATGGCGAGACTTACCAACTTACCATTTATCCTTTCCTGTCTAAGTCAAACCAAGTTAATTCAAGTACGAGCAGGTATAAACATTCAGGGGCAAATAACATATGCAAATACAAGTGTTTGGATGCGAGATTCATATCATTTAGCTGATTCAGATTACTCTTTGATGTGATGTAATGACTCGCACGCGGATAGTCGCTAAGCAAGGATGACTTATCTACATGAACATGAGTCGCTGGCGTAGCCATAAAGGACGAGTTATAGTCTTGAACAAGGATGGAAAGCAACAAAGATTCAATGGTGGCTGTAGACCATCATGTCCAGATGCAGAAGACTATCATGAAGTTTTATCCAGATCGGATCGGCCCCGGTGCCCCAGAAACCGTCCGTGGAACCTAATGACCTTGTTTCCAAGTTGTCCGCGACATACAAGTCTCAAAGGTCTTTCCAATTCCACAACTTGACATGATAATCCATAATCCTTGTTCTGAATCGAGCGTTTGCTCCATGAGCTGGGATTCTTGGATTCATTGATATGATTCTCATTCAGAGGTAAACTTGATGTGATTATCATTCAGTTGTAACTTGATAGGATTCTTGATTCTTGATTCTTGAATAACTTGTCTTGATGCATTCCCCTAGTTCGGGGATTGCCTTGGTGACCTAACGGTCCCGGATACTTGCAGGTTCATTCTTGCACGGAAAGACTATTAGATAGTCTTCCGAGGAGAACTAGATGAATACTTGACATGCACAGTGTTACACAATTGAGACATAGTTTATGTGACAAGCATCGAACGAGGCAAGCAGGCAAGCATGTAGTTGTATAAACATAATCATTCACATTAGCTCAGGCCCGAAGGTAAGCCGAGGAGTGAAACTGTAAGGGAGTTTCCGAGCGACATTATCTAGGGTAGCATACGAGGGTCTGAATATAAGCATTGTTTCAATTTCATGTTCTAACACAAGCAATACAAGTTAGGATTATTCCCTTAGCTAGGTGCGTTGTATTTCTTATTTGCATGTAGGGGTGATTCACCTAGCAACTAGCATGTATTGTTCCATATTTTAAGTGTGCTGGATAAGTAAAGACAAGTTCACCGTAGCCACCCACCTTAGCGATGATTCGCCTCGGTTGATCGATACGTCGAGCGAGCCTCTAAAAGCCTAAGCCGAACTCCTGTAGGGCCAAGTCTGGATATCCTTTGCCTCAAATGAGTATTCTCGCCTGAGCAAGGCGGGTTGGGACATTGCACTTTTTGCCGTTTAAATCAGCAGTCCGTTTGAGCAGAACGGGGTATTACAGCAGGTGGCTAAAACTGATGAAGGATTTTGATATTTCACTACAGTATTATCTGTGGAAGGCTAACGTAGTTGCCGAGGCCTTGAGAAGATATCCAGTAGTGATGTACTTGATAATGCATTACCACTTATTAGCAGACTTGGATAGCCTGGGCATCAAGGTTATTGTTCCATGAGTATAGACGCAGATTATGGGCATGCTGTAACGCCTTACAACCGCACGGTGCGTTACGTTGAGTCGGATTGAATAAAACAAATGCTGGTTACATTTGAATTGTTGGATTTTGGGAAGAATGATTGATTTAGTTGGTTTTATGTGCAGATGGCTAGCGAGTTCGTTGAAAATCAGGTGTTCGTTCAGAACAGTACTGAGATAGCTGGATGGGAGCAATAATGCTGTCTTCCTTAGTCTGATCGGTCGGATGATTTAGAGAGCATGGCCTGCTCGCACGGTCATACCAGTTGAGTAGATCGCGCTTGCATCGGACCACGGGTTCAAGGGCTTGGCCGTATCGGCAGGACAGGATGCCTAACGGGATCAAACATTGTGAGTGGGCTCTTTCCCTTCTCCTCTACTCCTTCATGCCTAATAATATGGAAAACACGTAAAGGCTTGAACACTTGGACTGAAACATTGGGAATCACTACACTGAGGCGTGCATAGAGTGTACGTCGTTTGCTTGGATAGGATTGTGGCTTGAATTGATTTGCGCATTTAATAGTTGGAGCTAGAGTTGGATTATACATTTGAGGCAGTCGGTTGAATAATTGGGATTATGCTTGGATGGTTGAAATGATACATTGAGACATTTGGGAATATCGGGAATTCGGGCGAGCGAGCGTGCATCCTTGCACGAGTATCACTTGGGCACTTTGTTTTGCAAAGCGGGCAGTTGTGGTTCGAAACCGAACAACTGCATCGACGAGGGTGTTGTGTCGCTTGATGGGGGCATTGTGCCATGAATGGGGCATTGTGCCATGGGTTTGTCTCGAGTTGGGGTGTTGCACCCAATTTGAAATACTGTGTTGAGAAAAGGCATTGTGCCTATGGGATAACTTAATATTTTGGTGCCTTGGGCTATATGTTGAGGTTTGGTTTTGGAATACTTGGTTGGATATGTTGGATGAATGGTTATGGATGCTTTGGTTGGATATCGGTTGAACGAGTCTAGGATTGCTTGGTGGGGCGAGAATGTTCGATCCTCTCGTCATACCTACGTGTCTGTATGTCACGGACAACCTGTTTTGCACAGGGTTTGGTTTCCTGGAACGGGATGAGGCACCGGGGCACCGGAACCGTTCTACCATGGAGGAAATAATGGACATCACGTCTTGGGCGCGGTACTGGTAGTCTGATACCACCAGGAGGAGTAGCTGCCCAGCCTTGGATCGGGTAGGACTGCCCTATTGATCTTGGTCTGATCAATGTCCTTTATGGCTTGGCCAGTGACTTCATATAGTTAAATGTTGGCTTGCTTTTCTTTTGTTGGTTTGGCTTTGTGTAGGCACGACCACCTTGCCTCGGCAAGAGTGTGCACTTGAGATTAGAATATAAACTTTGGTTGAGGAAGGATAATGAGGTTTGGATGATGGTTCGATGTTATCGTGCAAATGATGACTTGAGTAGGACGGGTTGCATGCTAGAATCCTTCGGGTTGTTTATATATTGCTTGTCATTTGGATAGAGTTGAATGCTTGCATGTGTAAACTATTTTACAGCTTTCCTTAACATGTCATTCATATGCCATGAAATGAATCTAGGATTCAACTAGAAAGATCACCATATAACTGTTTGCATTCACTATTTACTTAGTGTCGGCTTAGACGAGTGGGTTACCCCGCTCACCAGTACGGCTGTGTACTGACCCACGTTTGTGGGCAATATTTCAGGTACGCAGGTGTAATGGCGCTGCTTGGATATATGAGACATGATGTATGAACTGTAAGTACCTTTGTGGACTAGAGAAAAGAGCAAGAGTATTTCATCGCCTTCGTGGCATTGCCTTCGGGGCATTTCATTTGGACCCTATCGAGAGCTTCGCTGCGTATTACTCGAATGTGTGCTTGGTACACAATACTTGACTTTTGTTGCAACTTGGTTGTTTCAATGATAACTTTGGTGTTTAATAACATCGCCTTGTATGAGCGCAACTCCAGGCTCGTACGACATCACGTCCCGAAGAGAACGATTGTCCCGCGGGAGAGCTGTAACGTGGTGATTCACGTTCAGCAGGGACTTTTGTGCTTGCGGGAGTTTGGGGTGTGACACATGCAGATTCTGTCGGGGTTGATGGAGAAGATCCGAGAGACACAGTACCAGGATGAGGGTCTGTGAGGTACAGGCAAGTTTGAGGGATGACTTCACTATTACTAAGGATGGTTCACTAAGGCATGGGACTAGGTTATGTGTGCCTAGTGGGGACCTGCAGGAAGAGGTTATGCAGGAGGCTCATAGTTCCCACTATTCTATACATCCGGGAGCTAACAAGATGTATAAGGATCGGAGAGAGCACGTGTGGTGGTATGAGATAAAGTGAGAGGTAGCATGTTTTGTCTCCAGATGTTTAGTGTGCCAGCAGGTCAAAGCTGAGAGGCAGAGGCCAGGATGATTACTACAGCCACTACCGATTCCTGAGTGAAAATGAGAGCATATCACGATGGATTTTATTTTCGGACTTCTACGCACTCCAGGAGGTAAGGATGCAATTTGGGTCATTGTTGACAGGCTGACCAAATCAACCCACTTTTTGCCTTTCAAAGTGGGATTGTCCACGGAGAAGCTCGCCGATTTATATATGAGATAGATAGTCAGGCTGCATGGAATTCCCGTGAGCATCGTATCCGATCGGGATAGCAGATTTATGTCCTACTTTTGGAGGAGTTTGCAGGCTAGCTTGGGTATCCAACTCAAATTTAGCACTGCTTACCACCCTCAGACGGATGGACAGTCAGAGAGGACTATTCAGACGCTTAAGGATATGCTTCAGACATGTGTACTAGATTTTGGTGGATCGTAGGAGGATCATCTTCATCTGGTAGAGTTTACATACAACAATAGCTATCAGGCCAGTATCGAGATATCTCCTTTCGAGGCTTTGTACGGTAGGAGATGCCATACTCCATTATCTTGGGACGACATAGGAGAGAGAGTAATTTTGGGACCAGAGATGGTAGTTGATGTTGCAGAAAAAGTGAAGCAGATTAGAGAGAGACTTCGTGTGGCTCAGGACTGACAGAAGCAGTGGGTCGATAGCCACAGGAGATCGCTAGATTTAGAGGTATCAATTTATTTATTTAAATATTGATTACATTCTTAGATTATACGTTAAGTTCCTATTTTGGCATAGGTTGGCGACTTAGTGTTCTTGAGGATCTCTCCAACACGTTGTACAATTCATTTCGGTGGAGGTAAAAAGCTTAGTCCAAGATTCATCAGACCTTTCAATATTCTGGAGAAGGTCGGGGAAGTAGCCTATCGACTAGCCTTACCGCCTGCATTGGAAGGAGTACACAATGTGTTCCATATATCCCAGCTGAGACGATACATGGCAGATCCTAGTCATGTATTAGATCATTCGGAGCTTGAGGTTGGAACAAGCCTCCATTATTTGGAGCAGCCTGTGGAGATCCTAGACCGCAGAGATAAAGTGCTTCATAACCAAGTAATTTTCTTGGTTCACGTCGCTTGGAGGCATCACTTTCCCGGTGAATCCACTTGGGAGCGGAAAGATGAGATCGAGAGCGTTACCCCTATCTTTTTGTACCATGAGGTAATTTTTCTTCTTGTATTTGTTCTGCCTAAAATTTTGAGGACAATTTTTTTTTAGAAGGGTAGACTTGTAACCTCCGTATCCTAAAATTCTAGCTTAAATATTATTATTAGGTTAATTTGGGGTATTGAAATTTTTTCACAATTTTTGGTTAATTAAAAACTAGTAACACTAATTTTTTAGAACTTTTAAGAATTTATTTTAGGGTCAAACATAATTTAAAATATCCCAAACTTTTATTTTAGGTTCTAAATAACCAAATATATTTTCAAGAATTTTTTGAAATTTTATTGATTTTTTTAGCATTTATTTTGAGTTAATTATGAAAAACTGAATTAAAAACTAATTTTCAGAAAAAGAAAATCCTAATAAAACCAACCTACCCAGTCAGCAGCCAGCCTGGCTCGCGTATTAGCCATAGCAGCCCAGACAATGGGGCCCAGAGGTCAGTGAGAAAGGGGGTGAGTGTGAGTCGAGCCGGGTCACCGAGCCGACCTCGAGCCGAGCCGAGTCCGCATTTGACTCGGACTCAGCCGAGCCAAGCCGGGCTGAACCATGACTGTTCGATATGAATGGGTAGTAGCGAATTTTTGTCACATGACACACTCTAAGCCGCGTCTCATTCTCTCTCCTCTATATATTTAGTATTCTGGTTATAATTTCTAGGATTTTTCTTTTAGTCGATTTTGGAGGAGTTGTCATCTAGGGTTCCTTCATCTTCCATAAGCCATTACTCATAGCTCCGGACTCCAAACGTGGCCCATTTTCTTGTGTTAGAACCGTATTGAGGTTAATTTTCTGAATATGTAAGTTGTTTCATATAATTATTGATATTAAATTCTAAAAAATTTGTAGAGCACAACATGTCCAAAAATAAATGGGTCTCGATATTTTTGCAATTCTGGGAGAACCAGAATCAGAATCATGAACCGTTTAAAGTTTCAAAAAGCTAATGTCGAGATCATTAACATATACTTTTTTAAAAATTTAATCTAAAATATTTTTGTGCTGTTAATTCTGTAGAACTTCTAGGTTAGCAATATACCACTGTTGCATAATTCTATTTTGGTATGTGCAATAATTTTCAAACGAATTTGAATTTGGATGAGCCATAAATTCTAGCATATTAGTGAAGCTAAAATATATAGGAAATCATGCATGAAAGTCGAGTTTGTATCGATTAACTTTTTGGTGAATAGATCGCCTCGATTTGTGTGCCATGAGTCTCGAGTTGATAAAATTTAGTTTCTTTGGACAAAATTTAGGAATTAACCTAAAAATAAGAATAATAAGATTAAAATAGGATATTAGAGTAATTATTCTAGAATTAAATAAATTAAAATAACTTATCTCTTGACATGGTAACATATCATACGTCGGATTTGGACTCTGAATTAGGACCCGATCCAACCACAGCTAAGGACCACAGGCGAGTATATTTCCATAATTACTTTCAGGGCTTGATAGTCTCTATAATGCAGGCTTAGTATTGATTATTTTATTCTTGATACTTGTTACATGGATTAGTATGATAGATTATTATTATGAGATACGTGACTATTCTGAATTATTGTTATTTCTTCGTGACTAGTTCGGAATCAATGTTGTACTCCTGGGGAGAGAAAATACTTAGTGGACGTGTGAACTACCATTTCCATCCCATGGTCTTACTGGAATAATAGCAGCCATACACGACACATGTGGTTTGTCGGATTTTACCTCTTAGCCATTCACATGTCAACAAGGTATTTTAAATCACATAGAGTGTCACGCCCCGATCTCCCGCAGGCTATTTCGGCCGTTCCCGCTAGGCGGGAATCACCCTCGCCAGCGCTCCCGCGGAACGATCGCTTTGACCCATCCGGGGGTGATGTCGCACGAGCGTGATCTACGCCCGTGCAAGGCCATGGTTCATTGGCTGGCGGCAAGAGTTCTAAGCCACAGAGTCGCACAGATTGTCCGAGTGCAGCGGAGTCATGAACGCATAGCAATTTGGTAACAAGTTCACTGAGTCGACAAATATAGCGGAAGCATTGAAACACAAGTTTGAAGTAAGCAACTCTTTATTGATATAAATATGTGTTACAGGCGGCGTATAGCCGAGATTACAAATCGCTCAAGCCTCTCTCTCTGAAACAGTAAAAGCGTGCCAAGTGGCTACAATTGTGGAATGATTGTACAGGCGATGGTCAGGCGACGCTCCAACATTATGTCTTGTATATGTGCTTCAGTCCCGGACGTACCGTTGCAAGGCTTCAGATAGAACTCCTGGCCTTAGCACGTACGAAGGAGGCGTCCGCACCGAACGAGGTTCTCCCGCACCCTGCATATCAAACTGGTGGATTATCAATATATTGAATGCACTGGTGGGGAAGCTACTCGCCCGCTCGATAAATCCAAACACATAATACAGGTTCCGTGCACAACTATTAAGTTGTCTTTCTAGTTGCCTTAGGATCAATTTCATGCAAACATTGAATAGCTTATCGTGTCGGGCAGTGCGCCGTACGATGTTTGAGGAAACACGGTGAGACTTACCAACTTACCATTTCTCCTTCCCTGTCCAAGGCAAACATGATTAATTCAAGCACGGTAAGTATAAACATTCAGGAGGCATAGCATATGCAAACACGAGGGTCATTTTAACATGATCGTTCAGGTGTTTAGTTGTTCATTGATGCGATACAGTGACTCGCACGCGGATAGCCGCTAAGCGAGGATGACTTATCTATATGAACATAATGTCGCTGGCATAGCCATAAAGGACAGTTTAGTCTCAGGGTGAAGTGACGTACAACGCGGGTGGCGAGCCCCGTCGCATAACACTTGCCGGATAACATACGACTAACATACGTCCCGTCCGGATCGGATCGGTCCCAGTGCCCCGGTGACCGTCCACGGAACTCAACATAACATACCTTGTGCACACAAGTTGTCCGCGATAATGCAGGTCAGGGTCTTATCCATATTCCATAGCTTGACATGATAATCATGAAACTTAAACTTAATCTGAACGAGCATATTGCTCCACGAGCTGGGATTCCATCAGTACATAATACGATCCTCATTCAGATGCATACTTAGCATGATTATCATTCAAGTGTGATTCACGTTCAGTATTCATTCTTGCTTAATGCATTCCCCTGGTTCGGAGATATGTCTTGGTGACCTAATGGTCCCGGATACTTGCAGGTTCATTCAGGCACGGAACAACTACATAGTAGTCTTCCGGGGTTTGGATGAAAATACGATAACATTCAAGCAGACAAGCATGCATTTCTAAGAAACATAAGCAGGCACGTTTGCTCGGGCCCGAAGGTAAACCGAGAGATGAAACCGTTAAGGGACTTAGCATGCGAGGGTCTGAACATATAAGCAGTATTTCATTTCCATGTTCTAGCAAGCAATACAAGTTGGGATTATTCCCTTAGCTAGGTGCGTTGGATTTATTAGCATGCAGGGGATGAACCACCTAGTGACTAACATGAATATTCCAGATTTTATGTGTGCTGGCTAAGCAAAGACAAGTTCACCGTAGCCACCCACCTTAGCGATGATTCACCTCGGTAGAGGGATACGTCTGAGCGAGCCTCTGAAAGTCTAAGCCGGATTCCTGTAGGGGCAAGTCTGGATATCCTTTGCTTCTTGTTGAGGCAAAGCGGGTCGGGACAGCTGCACTATTGCCGTTTGAAACGGCAGTCCGGTTGAGCGGAACGGGGTGTTACATAGAGTAGTTGTTCCTATCTGTTCTTCCATACATTAAAGTTATTTCCTTTGTTGCTTGGAGATATTGTACTGCATCTTTGCCACGACAGGACTTTAGCATTTAGTTATTCTAGTTGCCTTATTGTGATTTTAGTTTTGTTGCTATCATATATTCTTTACTATTTATTGTCTTATAGCTTCTACCATGTATTGGAACTGTTTTCACTATGATGTACTCGTTCCTTTCCTGACTATATAACCATATTTTAGGTGACTACGATGAGGATGCAATCCCTACAAATTGTGGACTGTAGCTAGCGACATAATCGATCCTAATCTTGCCTTTTCGGAGGATCAGGGAGAGTTAGCAACTCAGATACCGTCTGCAATAGAGTAGTTTAGTAGAATAGTTGGTTTTGTTAGTTATTTTGGACCGGATTGTTCTCGGCAATTTTTTTAAAGAATTTTAAATATTATACTTTGGATATTTAGTTTTTTGGTAGACTCCTTGGACCCGCATCGAGACTATTATTTCATTATTATCTTGGTGTATTCATTTAAACTAGTGCCTGTGATTGAGTATAGTGTGGAGATGTATATATATTGTGAGTTATAGATTATACTTGTGGCTTATTGTACAACATTCTACCGTCGACACTGTGGCATATAAACTATTATTTCATTATTCTTGGTGTACTCATGACTCATGCCCAAACCCAGGGTGTGGGTCATGACAACACCACACACTAGAACACACATTTAAACACGTATACATATATTTATATATATAATACTATATATAAACACACAAATATGATACTATAGGTAGGTGCACACCATATTGGTCTTTTCAACAAATACTTTGAGTACACAAACAAGATACTCATAATACACAACCAATCTTCATGCCAAAACCACCAATATGCAACTAATGACATATATACCTATCAAATATAATTATATATATATATATATATATATACATATATAATATGATTATTTGTTATAAAAAAATAGGGGGAAAATACACCTATGAACACAAAACCCCAAATATGGACACAAGTTTATGAAGAAAATACCATGGAAACCAATAGAGACTCATGCTCTCCCCTTGTGGCTATTCATAAACCATGAGTGTGCTCCTCATGGTCAACAAAACAAATAAAATAAAATTTAAAAGAGAGGTTTGAGTATTCACCTATTGGGAGATTATTTTTAATGTAAAGCCAAGGATCTCCTAGCCAACCTTCTTCTTCTCCAATGCTCCTTGGAACCCAAGCTTCTAGGCCTCTTAGATGAGGGAAATGAGAGGAATTGGGATTTAATTTTCTAAAATTTGGTGGATGAATGAGAATGATTTGGAAAAGAACTCAATCTAGGGTTTCATGAACATTAAATGAAGCTTGAGGGAGGCTCCCCCTCTCCTATATAGGGCCGACCAAGTGACCTAGGTTTAGCTAATGCATAATATCCAATATGCCCTATATGGTTGTCATGAAGAGTTGTTTGATTAGTAGAGTTTTCATAATCTAATGAGAGGTTTAACTAGTTTCAAATTAATGAAAGGAAATGACTAGTTTATTCCAAAAATGACTAGTCTAAGGTTGAGTCTAATGGTCACATCAAGTCAAGTCCACTAACTCATATTATTAATAACAATAATATATATACTATACACATTAAATAAATTATATATATATATATATATATATATTACAAAAGATAAAATTGCCCATATTCTAGAAATGTGGTAGTGACAAGTCTACCCTCCTAAAAAAAATTTGTCCTCAAAATTGAACTAAGTTATCACAAGAACATAATCAGAACAATAAGAAAATTAGCTCAAGGCTCGAAGAGATATGGGTATTGCTCCCGTATTTTATCCTCTCTCTCCCAGGTTGACTCACCTGGAGAGTGATGTCTCCATGCGACACGAACCAAAGGAATAGTCTGGTTCTGCAATACCTTCTCCCTGCGATCCAAAATCTCTATTGGATATTATGGATAGCTGAGAGTCGGACCAACCTTGATCTCCGAATAATCTAGTACATGACTAGGGTCTCCCACGTACCATCTCAGTTGCGACACGTAGAACATGTCATGTAATCCCTCTAGTGCAGGCCGCAAGTCTAGTATATAGGCTACTATACCGACCATCGCAAGAATACCGAAAGGTCTGATGTACCGTGGACTAAGCTTTCTGCCTCCACCAAAGCGAATCGTGCCCCTTGTTAGAGAAATTCGCAAGAACACCAAATCGCCAACCTAGAATAAAATACAGTCTTAACAAGCAATCTAAAATAAGGCAATCACAAGCAATTACAACAAAACCTATACCTCAAACTCCAAGGGTCTACGGTGGTTGTCGGCCCAATGTCATTGTCTGTCCTGCACCAGTCGAAGTCTATCCCTGATGAGCTTCACCTTCTCAGCTACATCAACGACCATCTCTAGTCCCAACGAGGCTCTCTCTCCGACATCATCCCAAGATAACAGTGTGCGACACCTTCATCTATATAGAACCTCGAATGGTGATATCTTAATACTGGCCTGGTAACTGTTGTTGTAAGTAAACTCTACCAGTTGTAGATGATCCTCCCAAGAACCTTCGAGATCTAGAACATAAGTACGAAGCATACCTCAAGAGTCTGAATAGTCCTCTTCGACTGCCTATCTATCTAAGGGTGATATGTAGTACTAAACTTGAGCTGAGTGCCCAAGCAAGCCATTAAACTCCTCCAAAAGTGGAAAGTAAAATGACTATCCTGATTCGAGACGATGCTCACAGAAACCCTATGTAATCTGACAATCTGTCGTACATACATCTCTGCTAACTTCTCCGTTGATGTACTCACTTTGAATGGTAAGAAGTGGGCTGATTTGGTCAACCTGTTTACGATGACCCAAATTGCATCTTTTTCTCCTGGAGAATGCGAAAGCCCCAAAGCGAAATCCATAGTCACATGCTCCCACTTACACTCTGGGATGGATAAAGGCTGAAGTAATCCACCTGGCCTCTGTCTGTCCACCTTTACCTACTGGCACACTAAATACCTAGATACGAAGCGTGCTACGCGCTTCATACCATACCACCAAACGTGCTCCCTTAGGTCTTGATACATCTTGTTGGCACCTGGATGCATCGAGTACTGAAAGCAATATGCTTTCTATAAATCACACAGCTTTTCGTTCAGCACATATATCCTAGTACCGTACCGCAATGATCTATCATCAACAATAGTGAAGTCCTCTGATAATCCTATCCAAACATGGGCCCTGATACTCCTCAGAGCTTCATCATCATATTGTATGGATCTGATTATGTCTATCAGCTCGGACTGTAACTACAATCCCCATATCCGAATCTCGATACCAGAAACTAGCACCTTAATTCCCAAGATCTCAAGATCGGCCAACAAGTGTCTGTCTATCGTCGAGTACATAGCCATCGGATACCTGCTTAAGGCATCGACGACTATGTTGGCCTTCCCTAGGTGGTACTGTAATAAAATATCGAAGTCCTTCATTAGCTCTAACCATCTCCTCTTCCTGATGTTCAGCTCTTTCTACGTAAATATGTACTTCAAGCTATTATAGTCTGTGAAGATCTTCACACGCTCTCCAAACAGATAGTGTTTCCACAGCTTTAGAGGAAAGATAACCGCTGTCAAGTCCAAATCATGGGTGGAATAGTTCTTCTTATGAGGACATAATTACCTGGAAGCATAGGCAATCACCTTCCTATGCTGCTGAAGAACACAACCCAAACCCTTCCCTGAAGCATCACTATAGATAGTGAATCCACATGTCCTTGATGGCAATGTCAAAACTGGAGCTTTCGTCAATCTCTTCTTCAGCTCATCAAAAGTGGCCTGACAATCCTCCGTCCAGACAAAATCCATATCCTTCTTGGTCAGCCTAATCACCAGCTCTGCAATCATGGAGAAGTCTTGTATAAACCTTTTGTAGTAACCTGCTAGTTTGAGAAAACTCCTTATCTCAGCCACTGAACTGAGAGTATTCCACGACTCTACTGCCACGATCTTCTTCGGGTTAATTATGATCCTGTCACCCGTCACCATATGCTCAAGGAATTCAACCTTATCAAGGAAGAACTCACACTTCGAAAGCTTCTCGTAAAGCTCTTGCTTCCTGAAAGTCTCTAAAACTATCCTCTGGTGCTCCTCATGTAATGACTCATTCTGCTTAAGCGGACTACAAATTCAAACGGCAAAAGTGCAACGTTCTGACTCGCTTTGCTAAACGAGAGTACTCATTTGAGGCAAAAAGATTTCCAGACTTTGCCCTTCATGAGTTCTGGCTTAGGCTTTCAGAGGCTCGCTCGGAGTATCGCTCGACCAAGATGAATCATCGCTAAGGTAGGTGGCTACGATAAACTTGTCTTTGCTTAGCTAGCACACTTAAATTATGCTAATCGCTAGGTGAATCACCCCCTGCATGCTAATAAGAATATAACATACCTAGATAAGGGAATAATCCCAACTTGTATTGCTTGTGTTAGAACATGAAAATAAAATTTTGCTTATAATCAGACCCTCGCATGCTACATTTGCCTTATACAACTAGACCACGCTATGCTTCGAGTATAATGATATATATACTCCTTGTAGTATACAGTTTACTTGTTTACATTACACGCCCATAAGATTATGTCACTCGGTATGTCCCCGTACAGTTTCACTCCTCGGCGTACCCTAGATGGCCAACGTAAATGCTTACGTTTTCATATAAAAGCATGCTTGCCTGCTTATATGTTAACTTGTAATGTTGCCTCGATTCAATGTTTGCCACACAAAATCATGCCACAATCAAGTAATGTTGTCCATATCATGCATGCATCTCGTTAACCAGGAGACTATAAAATAGTTCTTCTATGCAATATGAACCTGTAAGTATCCGGGACTGTTGGATCGCCAAGGCAGAACCCGCACCAGGGGAATGCATCAAGTCAAGTTGAACTCTGAACGAGAATAATGTCAACTTTATATTTAAACAAGAATCATGTCAAGTTTATATCTGAACAAGAATTATGTCAAGCAAATCAAAAATCAGAGCTCGTGGGCAATGCTCGTTCAGAACAAAATCATGGATTATCTTATCAAATTGGTAAATCTGGAAGACCCAGACTTGCGTGTCGTGGACAACTTGGAATCAAGGAGGATCTTCGGATCTCGTTCCACGGACGGTCTCCGGGGCACTGGGGCCGATCCGATCCGGATGGAACTATTGTTTAGTCTATCATTCTTGACGGAATGGCTTGCAGTGCACCTTGTACTTTCGTTGCATTCCATCTTTGTTCAAGACTATAACTCATCCTTTATGGCTATGCTAGCGACAATTGTTCATATAGATAAGTCATCTTTGCTTAGCGGCAATCCACGTGCGAGTCATTGCATCACATCAAGAATATATGAACACCTGAACGATCATAAGTATAACACACTTGTACGTATGGAGCACTCCAACATCTTATGCAATATACCTGATAATTCATGAAATTGTGCACCTGAACATAATCTCGCTCACCACACTTATGTTTGCATATATTATTGCCCTGGATTTATTACATATATGCTCGTGCTTGAATTAACTTGGTTTGCTTTGGACAGGAAAGGATGGATGGCAAGTTGGTAAGTCTCGTTGTGTTCCTTATATCGCACGGTACACTGCCACACAAATTAGGCTTTACAACATTGCCATAAAACTGATCATAAGGAAAGAATAGAAAGATAACCTAATAGATGGTGTACGGAACCTATGTAACGTGTTTGGATTTGTCGAGCGGGCGAGTAGCCTCCCCACCAGTGCATTCATGTACTGATAACCCACCAGATTGCTTGCAGGGTGTGGGAGAACCTCAATCGGTGTGGATGCCTCCTTCGTGCGTGCTAAGGCGTGGAGTTCACTCTGGAGCCTTGGAGTATTGCATCCGAAAATGAAGCATATATACATGACATAATATTGGAACATCGCCTATGTATCATTCCATAAATATAGCCACGGCACGCTTTTACTATTTCAGAGAGAGAGGCTTGAGTGACTTGTAATCTCGGCCTAGCGCTGTCTGTAACACTTGTTTCAATATCAATAAAGAGTTTGCTTTACTTCAATACTTGTGTTATTCAATACTTTCGCTATTGACGACTCTGTGAACTTGTTACCAATCGCCTATGCGTTTATAATTTTGCTGCACTCGTACAATCTGTGCGACTCTGTGGCTTAGACCTCTTACCGCCAGCATGGACCACGGCCTTGCACGGGCGCGTCTTACGCTCGTGCGACATAATGACCAGATGGGTCAAGCGATCATCCTGTCATGACCCGTACCAGCTTTTCGAATACGAGTATGTGGCCAAGCCCAGCCTACGTCACAACATCGACAGTAGTACGCTGTCTATGATAACAATGGTCCATCAATCCAAATATATAATATTTAATCACAAATTCAAATCTATTGCTCATTCACAATATTTACATAGTTTTATAAGATTCTTAATTTATAATTAAATCATAACTCGGGAACAAACCCGCTAAACATCAAATCCAAAGAAGTTGCTAAACTATCTAAATTATAATATTTGCCTCCCAAAGAATATTGATCTCCAACAAAATCTAATGAGCAAGATAGCAAGTCACCTAAAAATATTTATCCAATCAGGATAGAACGAGTACAACTCAATAGCAGTTTCAATTAATTGACAAGTACTATGAACAGTAAAATACTTGATGAGCATATAATAATGGAATAGGGTACATCATAGAGGAACAGTTAAATAAAGAAATAATAAAAGACAAGAAAGAAGAACAAAGAATCATGTATAGACAGATAGATACGTGAACTAGAAAATCTGTCATGCAAGTGTACAATCAGAAAGTATAGATTAATCCAGAATGACTGCATCAAACTAGTGTTTTAAAATACCAAGTTGACATATGAACGACAAGGGGTAATATCCGGCAAACCACACGTGTCGTGCATGGCTGCTATTATTCCAGTAAGACCATGTGGTGGAAAGGGTAGTTCACACATCCACTAAGTATTTCCTCGCTCGACAAGTACTCATGGATCCAAGTCCAGATACGAATAATCTCAATAGTCCAGAAGATGTCAACAGGCCAGAAAATATATTAGTCCAGTAATTCATTAGTCCAGAAAAAAATCAATAGGCCTAAAAATACGTGTCTCACAAAAATAAATCTATACAATACCAATCCGTGTATCCATCATGTCAAGAATCAGGTAAAACAATACTATAAACATGCATCATAGAAAATATCAAATAATAGAAACTATCAGAGAATGTACTCACCTGTGGTCCTTAGCTAGTACGAGTCAGAATCCAAGTCAAAGTCTAAATAGCCTAGTTATTACGAATTTACCATGTCAAAAGATATTTTATTTAATTTATTTAATTCTAGAAAAAGTACTCTATAATTCTATTTTAATCTTACTATTCTAATTTTTAGGTTAATTCCTAAATTATATCCAAAGGAACTGAATTTTATCCACTCGAGACTCATGGTACGCAAATCGAGACGATCTATTGACCAAAAATTCAACTGATACAAACTTGACTTTCAAGCATGATTTCAGCGTCACAAATATGCTAGAATTTACGGCTCATCCGGATTCAAATTCGTTTGGAAATTATTGCACATACAAAATTGTATTATGCAACGGTAGTTCATTGTTAACCTAGAAGTTCTACAAAATAAATAGCACTGAAATATTTTGTATTAAATCCTGAAAAAAACATATGTCAATTATCTCGACATTAGCTTTCTAAAACTTTAAACTGTTCATGATTCAGACTTTTGGTTCTCCCAAAATCGCAAAAATACCGAGACGTATCTATTTTCAGACATATTGTGCTCTACGAATTTTCCAGAAATTAATATTCAGAATTTCATAAAAAAAATTAAATATTCAGAAAACTAACCTCAATATGGTTCTAAATCAAGAAATTGGGCCACTTTTGGAGTCCAGAGCTATGAATAATGGCTTCTGGAAGATGAAGGAAACCCTATATGACAATTCTCCAAAATTGGCTTAAAGAAAAACCCTAGAAATTATAACTTAATATTATATATATATAGAAGAGAGAAACCGCAACGGCTCAGAGCGTGCTATGTGGCAACCATCTGCTACTACCCGCTTGGATCGAACGGCCAGGGTTCAACCCAGCTTGGCTCGGCTGAGTCCGAGTCGAATTAAGACTCGGCTTGGCTCGAGGTCGGCTCGGTGACCCGGCTCGACTAGCACTAGAACTTGCCCCCTCTCACTGACCGCTGGGCCCCATTGTCTGGGCTATCTTGGATGACACGCTGGCCAGGCTGGCTGCTGACTGGGCAGGTTTGATTTTATTAGGGTTTTCTTTTTCTGTAAATTAGTTTTTAATTCAGTTTGCATAATTAACTCAAAATAAATGCTAAAAATAATCAGAAAATTCCCAGAAATTTTTAGAAAATATACTGGATTATTTAGAACCTAAAATAAAAGTTTGGAATATTTTTAATTATGTTTGACCCTAAAATAAATTCTTGATAATTTTAGGAAATTAGTGTTACTAGTTTTTAATTAACCAAAAATTGTGGAAAAATTCCAATAGCCCCAAATTAGTCTAATTACAACATTTAATGAAGAATTTCATGATACAGAGGTTACACGTCCTGCGGGAGCGCTGGCACGGTGATTCTCGCCTAGCGGGGACGGTCGATTAGCCTACGGGAGATCGGGACGTGACATGTTGGTATCAGAGCATGGATATATGTCTTTGGACTTCGTTTCGATTTTCTCAGTTTTGAAAGCTCGTTCGTGGGTTATGTGCATACACTCTCTCCCAATGTCCCAACGGAATATTCCAAATAATGAGTCTAAATAATTTCAAAAAGTTGTATTTGAATGATATGATTGCTTGTACGAAATTGTGATGCTAAGGTTGTTATGCCGACCTGTGCTAGACCCTTTGGGATTAGACTCGTACTAGAATTTCATGATATGTGCAAACCCGAATACCTATACATAATTATCCAACTGGTTAGTGTGCGGAATAGAATATCACTCGAACAGTTAGCTATGCACGCAGCCTTTCGGCTAAGTTGTGTAGAGTATCGTGCGCCAAGACCCTTTGATGCAAGCTAATTGCAAACGAGAAAGGGATATCATTCAGGAAAAAGGATAAGTCAGACTTAGATTGGCAATCGATAGAAACCTTCTCAGATTTATCGCTAAGGCAAATATAGAAAATCGTGCTTAAATTTTGGCAAATAGCTCGAACGATATTTCGTGTCGGAAGATACAAATCAAATATGGTTTGCTTGGATGGCTATAAACAGGATTTATACGAGACTAGAATTTAATTAGACGATACCTAAGTATCGTGTAGGAATTCTGAGAAAACTTGGTGAATATTCGAGCGATTGATGCAACATCGATTAAGGATTTAATAGGGTGACTCAATTCCGAGAGGTGTATGGATCATTTAGAAATGTCCAAACGGATTCATAGTTCTCGTGCGATAGTCGGATTGAACAATTTGGAGAATATCTTTAACAAACGATAAGGATTATATCGAATAGGGATTCATGGAAAGGGAAATCAATATCTTGGTTTAGGAAATTATTGGAAACTTGGAGGATTATGCAAGCAATTTCAAAAACAAAAGGATTGAACTTGAATACAATATCACTTGAATAGAAGTTAGCCCAAAAAAGAATATTGTGGTTCGATGAAGAGATAAGCGATAACGGATTTGACTTAAAGTTTGGAAGAACGATCTTGAACTCTAGTTCAAAACGATAACCTTCAAAATCAGTCCCAACGAGAAGGATTATCCTGCGGGAGCGTCGGCGTGGTAACTTTACGTACGGCTCCTTACATGCTGGAAGAGTATAATCTTCTTCTTTCTCAGATCAGCCCAATGAATCTCAGCGGTCATCTGTGTGGTGAAGGGATTATGGAAAAACAGGTTCATTCGCTTGCCTTTATATAGGCAGAAGGGAACATACCAAATCCGAACAACTTCTTAAATATTGTCGAAAAATCAGCCTCAAAGAACGAGTCAAATTTGACCGTTTCATGCTTCATTCAAATTATTTCAAATTACGAAGAATTTGAAAACTTTGAAGGGGGTCTTGTAGAAGCATGAAATACGCTAGGAAATTGTACGCGTATTATACAGTCAAAATCCCCAACATGCATGAAGTCCGCGTAAAGCAGCACTTCAGAATTGCTCGCGTAAAACAGAGCTTCAGAGCTGTTTGGCGTAAAGAAGAGTTTCAGAGCTTCCTGCGTAAAGCAGCGCTTTCAAGGCCGTTTTTGGCGTAAAAGGTGGCTACACCTCCCTACAGCATAAAATAAGGTTGTCTTTAATGCAACGTAAAGTCATATGAGGAACTCTTTGTATTCCTCGAATGAACCTATCAGACAGAACAGTGAACCTGACTCCTGACAAAAGTACTGCACGACGATCGAGAGGACGGCTGTGATGATGATTTTTGCATAGAGACCCAAACTGTCGTTTAGTGACATATCCTTGATACAAGTTATTTTTACGCATTCAAGGAATACGCTGCCTATTCTACACAGGCAGAGATGAACCTTTACGCTCAAAATGAGACAAAATCAGATGCCACATCAAAAGCAGTTTCTCGTACAGAGCTCGAGGCATATCTCGGCATTTAATGCACGAGATTGAGGCATATCTCTGCATTAAATGCACGAGATTTGGTTCTATCATTTGATGCACGAGTCTCTCTCCACAGTTTGGCTTCTACGCCGACTGGACAGTTACTGTGACTGATCTCTTTAAATAGAGACCTCTGGTCACAATGAAATAGGATCAAAGGAGAGGAGAGAAAAAGGGGATCGAAAAGAAGGTTGATTGACAACGTTGGGAACGAGAATTCAATCCCTCCTGTAATTTTTGAAGCTTCGTCTTCTTCTACAATACTTCTTCCTCATCGTGTGGTCCAAGGGACAAAATGATCGACCGCAGATTAGACTCCTATAGCATTTTTTCCCCAAAATTATTTTTTTTGTACTTAACATCCTCGTATAGGATTAATTATACTCTTTTTTCTTGTTTGTAAACAAAGAAAGGGTTTTGTATAAACCTAGTTTTCATTCTTTTATTTATCATCAAACACAAGATGGCGACTCTGCTGGGGACTACTTTCTCATCTAACGAGAAGGCAATTGCTCAACACGATGTGGTATCTATCGGATCAACGAAGAAGACTTTGGTTGTCCAATTTGACCAATCTTTTTATGAAGACATGCTTCGTGCAGGGGGTAGCTCTCGTTCCCCCTCTGTCCAGGACAACAGGAAGCTGCATAAAGTTTGGATGCCCAAGACGTCCTATACCCTTCCTGCTGGCTCTCCTCCTCTGATCAACAAGATTGTGACAACACAGTATGCGCTCTGCGCGTAAAACTATATCTCCCGTCCATGACGTGACAAACAAAACTTCTGGCAATGCCTCAATGCCAATCCAGAAGTCTAGAATGCACCTTATGCGTAAAATCTCGTCTCCCATCCGTGAAGTGGCAGACAAAGCTTCTGGCAATGTCTCAGTGCCAATCCATAAGTCTAGAATGCACCCAGCGCGTAAAATCTCGTCTCCCGTCCGTGACATGGCAGACAAAGCTTCTGGCAATGCCTCAGTGCCAATCCAGAAGTCTAGAACACGCCTTGCGCGTAAAATCTCGTCTCCCGTCCGTGACGTGGCAGAAAAAAATTCTGACAAGACCTCAGCGCCAATTCAGAAACTTCAAACGCGCCCTGCGCATAAAAATACGTCTCCCATCTACGATGAGACAGATGGTCCCTTTGATCAAATTAAGGGAAAACAAACGGCAAGTCTCCCAACCTCTAGGCTTGTACGCCACCAAGAGAAGAAGTTGCCCACTCTTCAGATTACGTATGATGCTGGAGGCCATTTGAGGACTCTCCACATTTTACGTGAACCTATGCAAAGCTTTAGGATATGCCAGGTCTTGACCCAAAAGTGGCTACCCATAAACTCAATATACTGCCCAATTTAAAGCCTGTAAAATAACATCAACGCTGGTTCTGACCGGACATATTGGAGGCCATTGAAGCTGAAATCAGGAAACTAATAGCCTGTGGGTTCATCCGGAAAGAACAATATCCTGATTGGGTCGCTAATGTTGTCCCGGTTATGAAGAAAAGCGGGAAAGTTCGTATTTGCATCGACTTTCGAGATCTAAATGTGGCCTGCCCTAAGGATGAGTTCCCTCTTCCCATCAAAGACGTCATGATCGATAATACGTACGGTTTTGAGCGCATGTCTTTCATAGACGGATTTTCAGGATATAATCAAATTAAGATGAATCCTGAAGATGAGAAGCATACTGTCTTCCGTACACTAATGGGGGTATATTGCTATACAGTCATGCCTTTTGGATTGAAGAATGCTAGAGCTACATATCAACGAGCTATGAGTAACATATTCCATGAGCATCTACACAAAATGGTAGAATGTTACGTAGACGATATTGCTGTCAAAAGCCGCCTCAAGGATAATCACATCCAAGACTTGAAGACAGTATTCGGGTTGATGCGCCAGCATCAACTCAAAATGAACCCTACAAAGTCCTTTCTTGGCGTATCTAGTGACAAATTTCTGGGATTTGTCATTACCGCTAAAGGCATTCAAGTTGACCCTGATAAAGTTAAAACTATCCTAGAAATGCGACCGCCCCATAATCTGAAAGAACTCAGGGGATTTCAAGGTCATCTAGCTTATATCAGGAGATTCATATCCAACCTCTCTATGAGATGTCAACCTTTTTCTCATCTAATGAAGAAAGGTATGTCATTCGTATGGGACGAAGCCTGTCAACAAGCGTTTAACGATATCAAACGCTATCTTACTAATCCTCCAGTTCTGGTACCTTTCGTCATAGGAAGACCGTTTTTGCTGTATGTTCGAGCAATAGATTATTCTTTAGGGTTTCTTCTCGTACAAAAGAACGATGAGGGTCATGAACAGGCCATTTACTACCTAAGCAGGATAATGGTCGGAGCTGAACACCGGTACAATCCAGTAGAAAAAGAATGCTTGGCCCTAATATTCGCCATTCAGAAGACGCAACATTACATGACGGGCCAAACTATTCATATCATCTCCAGAATCAATCCTCTTCGGGTATTGATGAATAAGCCGAGTGTTCTTAATTCCCAACTCGCGACTTGGGCAATGATATTGACGCCGTAGGACCTGGTGTACGTCCCTCAGAAGTCCATGAAAGGTCAAGCCTTGGTTGATTTCTTAGCCGTCCATCCAATCCCGGAAACCTCTAAATTATATGAGGATATTTCCGACGAGGTTGCAGAATGTAATTCGGCATTGGAAGGTGATACATGGCAGCTATTCTTCGATGGTGCCTCCAGGACTGGTCCTAAGGAAAATGTGGTTTCAGGAGTAGGAATTATTCTGGTGACTCCTCATAAACTCGTCATCTATCGAGCATATTCTCTTAGCGAACCCTGCTCTAATAATGTGGCAGAGTATAATGCCCTACCGATTGGGCTTCAAGTCGCAAAAGAATTGGATGTTGAATACTTGGAAGCTTTTGGTGATTCTTAGCTGATCGTCAACCAGGTCAGAGGAATATATGAAGTCCGCAATCCAGACCTCATTCCTTATCACCAAACAACGATCGAGATAGCCATGTCTTTTAAAGGATTATTTTTAGAACACGTGCCTCGATCTCAAAATTTGGAAGCTGATGCTCTGGCCAGTCTAGCTGCAGATCTGTCTATTCCTATAAGAAGGTAGAATTCGGTGATCCTTCTTAACAGAGACTTGTTTTGTGTGAAAAATAATTTTCACATAGAATGCAGCTATGCTATAAACACGCTTCATCCTAAAAGAGATTGGAGAACTCCCTTTATAGACTTCGTGTCATACAGAATCTTACCAGAGGATCCTAAAGAAGCAGTATCTATCAAAAGACGATCATTACGTTTCTATTTTGATGCTTCTTCACAAAGTCTATATCGCCGAACATATGTGTCACGACCCGCACCCGGTTTAGGGGCACGAGTGCGTGGGTACGTCCAGCCTACGCCGCAGCATCGGCGGTAGAACGCTGTCTAGGTCAAGTACTATCTATAAAATCTCACGCTAGTATCCAACTCCATAAGGAGACTCGGATAACACTATGAAAATATTAACAACATACTCAATCACAACTACAGCACGATAGGAATTTGAAGAAACAAAAGAATACAACACAAGTCTAATGACAGAATAATCATACCTGCAATCATTAACTTCCAATCCCCAAGTGTGTCAGAACCCAGTCTACTAAGGTCACAGTCTGGAAAAATATTTCCAGTCAGGAAGGAGCAAAGTACATCTCTAAATAGCAGTTCTATATAAATGACATAAACTATGTAGCAGTTCTAGATGGAAATATACCAGATGCATGTATAGGTACAAGATATGTACAATGAAAGAAATACTGGAAATATTGTAAGTAACTACAGAAAAAGAAACAATATGTCCATGAGCAAGAACCTATGACTAAGTGTGTGAGTACTAGCTTTAACATGTGATCGGCTTGGGAACTTGATCAGGCTGGTTACATGTGATTAGCTATGATTCACGAAGGTCAGGCTAACCGTTGGTTAGCTATGATGCATGGAGAGGTCAGGCTAATCACACGTAACAGCTATGAAGCATGGAGATGGTCAGGCCGCACCCGACGTGAGATGTGGGGTGAGCTATGGTGCATATAAAGTTGGGTATGATCACATATCTACACTAAAGTACTCCCCAAACCCCCGACTGGTATAGTAGATCCAATCATGGTACGCTATGGCACGGGATCCCCTAAGGAGGTAGCAAATCTCCCCGGGTCTCAGTGTCTGTACATGCACAAGATATCAAGGAAACAAGTCTTGTACAAGCTACACCATGAATAAGGAATAACATCTCATGACGAGATCCGTGTATACCAATCCGTGTAACCAACGTGTCAAAAACATGGACATTTATACTAGATACAGTGAACATAGGAGATATCATAAATTAGAAACTAATCAGAGAATGTACTCGCCTTGGGTCCTTAGCTGGTAATACCAATGTCCTGTCCCAGAGTATCGTCTGGAGGAACCAACAGTCCTAAAATATATCAAATACAACATTTGCATCAGGTGCTACACTTAACACATCACAAATACATGAACTCAGGGGCTCTGCCAGATATGGCACTAGTCAACTAGGGTCATCTAGTAGGGATACGTATATAAATACACATATTATTAATTATCATTAATACTTACAATATATATATACATGCACCAATTTAAATGTATTTACAATATGTATATATATATCTTTTAAATACATATTTGATTTATACTAGTTGAACATTATATATGTATACTCATACATATGCTAAAATACATTTTAAAATATATATATATATGTATATTGTCAATGTTATTATTTAAATATATACTAATACTAGTACATCACATTGAATACAATTACAATACATTAATTGTATGTACAAGATATATATATATACATTTATATTAATTATACATATTTGAAAATATATTAAGTACATATATATATACAAAATATATACATATACTAAACATTATATATATTTATACCAAAATACCTACATATATATATTAAAGGAATACACATATACATATTATACTATACCAATTGAACAATAAAGAGATATATTAAATATATATCAAAATAGTACGTATACTATTACATTTTATATACCAAAATACGTATTTGCATATATATCAATCAACATTATATATATAGGTATATTAACAATCAAAGAATTTACATAATGCCACAATTCTCAAGGTGATCCCAAATGAAGTAGCAGTTAGTTCCAATGGGTCCGGAGCAGTCCAAATAGCTAGAAACTATATAAAGAAGTCCATGATCGGGGTTCGGCACGAAAACCGAGATAAGGATTTCAGGCTAACAGGATAAATGGTCTTTTGTTTGTAATTAAGGTAACACCTTAATTTAATGAAAATCATTTCGAATTTATTTTGAACAATAATTGTAAAATAAAAGTTTATTAATAAAATCTAGAATTTATGTAAAAGCCATCATATATTTTTATATCCATAGAGAAATTGGTCACCAGCCCAATTAAACAAATTGATCTTATTTTTATTATTGAAACTATATTTTTTAATTAATTATAGAAACCCCAAATTTTTTATATTTTACATAATCAAAATCCTTATATATTTATTTCTAAACTAAATTAAAACTAAGCAAATTAAATGTTATTAAACTAATTATATAAATTACTAAAGTAATTGATTAATAATTAGCCACTGATTAATAATTAACTAAACTAATCTAATTAATTAATTAACTAACTAATCATATTTAACTAAACTAATTAAATATATAACTGATTAACTTAACTAACCCTAAAGCACAGAACAGAGGAAGAAAGGGGCGGAGGCTCACGATGGGGTTCTTCCGGCGTTGGCTCCGGCGAGGAAAGCGGCGGCGAGTGTTCGGCTCGAGGAGGCGGGCGCTCTGTCCGAGGGGGCGGCGGCTTCGAGGAGGCGGGCGCTCTGTCCGAGGGGGCGGCGGCTTCGAGGCGGCTGCGTCCGGTCGAAGCTCGAGATCCGAGGCGGCGGTGCTCGACTCCAGCGGCGGTGCTTGGCTTCAGCGGCGGTGCTCGGCTGATTTGAGGAGTACGCGATGGTCGAAATGACGTCGGATCCGCGCGGGGTCGGCTGCTCAGTTGGTCTGTTGGGATTCGAGGGCGTGGAGGAGGAGTCGTGTGTCGGGGTGGATCTGAGCTCGATTGGGCGGATCGACGCAGAGTCGGACACGACGAAGCTACTGAAGAAGACTATGGTGATCGGATGGAGCTCGTCGACGAGTCAGCGGCCAACGACGGCGGCTAAGTCGGATTTAGGGTTAGGGCTTCTCTGTTTCAGGATTTGGGTTCGTGTCCGGGCTGGACACGATGGGTTGCTGTGTTGTGGATGTGTTCGGGTATTGGACACGAGGGTTGATGTTGTGTGCAGTGGTGGAGGTTGTGTCCAGATGGTGTCGGACACAAAAATTATAATATTGTAATAACTGGACACAAAATGAATGGATACGGTGGGACACCCGGGGTCGGACCCGAGGCCAACACGGCTGACACGGTGATGCTGGACACACGGACACGAGCACACAAAAATGGCGATGGTTGTTGGCTTGTGGGAAATTGTGAGGGCTAGCTAGGGTTTCTAGGGAATGGTGTGAATGAGACTTTAAATAGGCAAAGAGGGTGTGGGTGGAAGGGTGAGGGTTGGCCCAAATAATGAACGGCCCAGATAATAAATAAACGAGTTTTCATGTGGGAAAAATGAGGGTGTGATTGGAAGATGGTAACCTTATAAAATTAATAGTAAATATTATAATTTAAGAAAAAATATTTTTAAGGGCTTCCAAGGCTAACTGATTAAATTAGCTACTAAACAAACCCATATTTCAAAACCCTAGAAAATATGTAATTCATTTATTTACTATTCCAAAAATGGATATAAAAATTTTATTATGAACAACTAGTCCTTCAATAATTTTTATTAAACAAATAATTTCATAATTTCAACCCAATAAATATTCGAAGCTATATACATATTATTTATCTATTTATTTATAATAAAATCGACATTCAGGAAAAATGAATTTTATAAAAGATTTCAAATCACCTACAAAAATCAAACATTGCTCAAAATCTAATACTACAATTTCAAGGAGAAAATATGCTATAATCTTGATATAAAAATTAAAAATCTATTTATTTCGGAAATTTGAAAATCGGAGGTTACAAGTCTACCCACCTTAGAAAAATTTCGTCCTCGAAATTTAGGATTCTCAATAATTGCTTTTACTCATCATATTATTTCTATCAAAATTTAAATTTCAACCAAATAATCATGAAGTAATTCCATATCGTTATTCCACAACCTTTCAAAATTCTATATCATCATATTCCTGAAAATCTTCGAGTTTAAAAATCAAATCCCCTTTTTGTCATAATCTCCTCCAAAAATTTTAAGTTCGTATCTAAATACTCCAGGATTTAATATCCAATCCTCCAATTGAAATCCAATCAATGCATATTTATAAAACTTAAAAAAAATCTGTATCCCAACATTTAATTTTTTAAACACTCATCAATCATCTTACTCCTCTAACTCAAATTCAATTGATGCTTATTCCAATCTAACTCCTCATCCCAAGAATTGAATTCGACACTATTCCATTTACGATTTTATTTCCTGATTCCTTTTTTTTCCTCAAATACTCAACGATGCGATACTTTCAGAATCTTCAATGCAACATTCATAATATAAAATTTTAAATTTCTATCTTGCAATCAAATAGATAAATGATAATCTCTCCAATTTTTCTCAAATTTTAATAATCAATTGAATCATATCAAGACCTTCCTAAGATTAATAAATCCTCCATTTTGCCCTGTGAATTTCTTAACTCTCCATTTAAGTTAATGTTATTCTCGAATTTCAATCATACCTCGATTTTTGCAAAATCGATGATCCATCTACTCTGTTATAACAATCCTCTAAATTCTTTATTTAAATTAATGCTCATCCATAATTTAATTATCTTGTCCCTTTTTGTCGGTCATAACCTTGTCATAGACCTTTGCTATAGTCAAAAACCCTAATGATCATGGTTTAAGAAAACTCTACCTACAGCCAAAAATATATAGGTCATGTATCTTGTCATGGTATTTCAGTCTCTGGTAAGGTGTACTACTAGTTATATTCTAACAAGAAAATCATGCATATGAACTACAGCACTTAGGGAAATCAATCAATCAAGAGACGGGAACATTAGAAAAAGAACCTGCTACATAATACTTGTAGTATCTACTATCTCTAACAAACATTTAACTCTAGCACATTCACTAACAAATTCCTATTCATGTACACTGGTACCCATATCAACTAATCATTAATCCACAAAATCCATGAATACATCCTCATTGCATACACCTGCCTATTGATACCTAAATCTGATACCAAGAATCTTTAATATATCCATGGTTTAATAATGCATCCAAGGTTTGATACCTCTATCTCTTTAGTACCCTACTCTCTGTCAGTTCTCGTTCCTACTACAATTGTCCATACTATTTGTTCTCATCACTCCAGTGCACACCAAGTGTAACACCATACTAAGTGCTGCTCTTTCCAATACAACTTTAGATGGACAGCCAAGTCAGTCTGCGGTGCCATCTCAATCATGCTCAAGTCCTCAGATCCTTGCACATGTATATCATCTACTCATATATTAATATGCATATCTCTCATTTACCATAAAATTAATCCTCAAAATAATCGTCAAGGTTTAACTTCTCGGTCGACTTAAAATAAATTGTATATCTTCCTCAAAATCAGATACTCAATATCGAAATAAAAATTTAATCACTCCTAAAATCTTTGTAGCCTTAACCATGTTTATTGAATTCATATTTGAAATCCTCAAAAATTTAATGACATAATCTCAACTCCTCAATTATTCTAAAATAAACATTTTATTTCCCCCTTTCGATTTATAACTCCACAAAGGTACATATCAGTGCTCACAGTCTCTGATACTCAAGGTGCACTCAATGCATCTAGTGTCTATAACTGTGTACTAAAATTGTACTGCCTAAATCACTTGTACTATTACCTCCAATGATCAAAGTTATCATCACTTGTATTTTCTTTCATGATTTCAATTTATGTCAACTGGTATATCATTTAATTATCATCACACAGAGTGCTTACTGTTATTAACGTTATTCTCGACTAATCCTCGATATAGAATTATTAGCACTCTTGGTATTATATCACTAGCTGCATTAATGGATTATCTTATCAAGCTCATTAGAACTCATGATCACCTGTATCCTCTATAACACTTATGTTTCTTTACTCTCATGGGTATGTGTATGGTTCCTCATCTCGATTGATGTATAGGTATTCCCCTTTAACTTTTTCAGTCTGTTAAACTGATCTGTGATACGCTTCACCATCTTCATTACCACTTCCGATATTTCTCTTCTCATGACAGCCCATTAACTCTTTTATGCATATACAATTCCTTACCTTTAACACACCCGATATCAATCATCAAATTGGACATCATGCTCCATAAAACCTTAACACAATTCCTGGATACTTAATCGTTTACATAGATCACTCAATTACATAATCATGATTATCCAGGACGGGTAATTAGCTCTGATACTAACTCTGAGAACTATCACTGATACCCTATACTCTCCTTAACTCTCAGTCTCTAATGGCACTACTCCTAGAATCATTGGTACAAGGTACTATGCTAAGGGCTGACTCTAGATTAAAGCCTACTGCTCACATGTCCAACTAAGAAACACTTACAACTCACTAGCAACACAGTCAATACTAATACAAAACACAAACAAAATTACAAGTCACTAATTATCATACTTAACAAGGAATCCTCAAGGAATAGGAGCTCAAAGACTGAATTGAGGACAGAAGGTATCTTTACTGCTAGTAAAGAAAGAAGCGATGGAACAAAGTCCTGGAATAACAGAAATAGATAAGTCTTGAGATGATATTTTAAGAACCAATTTAAGATACAACCTGATAATCATACACGTCTATCCGAAATCATGACACTCAGAATTCTCGCCACGCTAGTAAGCATAGATACGATAAACGACAGGTTCCGTAACCAAGGTATACAACCCTATAATCATGTCATCTAGAATCCTCGCCACGCCAACCGGTATGGCTGCGAGAACTCTAAATCTCATAACTAAAGTATGTACATCCAAGTTAGGTTCCTACGTTCTCGTCACGACAGCTAATATGGCTGCGATAAACTCTAGGTTCCATAACCAAAGTAGACGTTTTTACCTTTCTCACTGTTCTCATCAATATATGTCATCAGATGATACCATAAATTCTAGTCCGTAAAATTCATCTCAATATGAAATCAACTCAACAACGATACCAGGAATTAAAGTTAACAACTGGTCAACAAGAATCAAACTCAACAATGATACCAAGATTTTAATTTAATTATTGATCAACAAGAATCAAGTTCAATAACAACAAGCAAGAGCGGACGAAAACAAGGAAAAAGATTTAAATTGGAAATTGTAATAAGATTCTCAAGGGGTCATCCCAGGAATCTCTCAAGAATTTGTGATTGAGTATCCTCTCTCATCCTAGTATCCTATGTCCTATATTCAATAGCAAGTACGCAGTAGTACAACTATGACGTCACACTACCACGACATCGCACAACTTGCGAAGTCTGACCTGCATGGGCCACCACTAAAAACGAGTCACGACCCGCACCCGGTTTAGGGGCACGAGTGCGTGGGTACGTCCAGCCTACGCCGCAGCATCGGCGGTAGAACGCTGTCTAGGTCAAGTACTATCTATAAAATCTCACGCTAGTATCCAACTCCATAAGGAGACTCGGATAACACTATGAAAATATTAACAACATACTCAATCACAACTACAGCACGATAGAAATTTGAAGAAACAAAAGAATACAACACAAGTCTAATGACAGAATAATCATACCTGCAATCATTAACTTCCAATCCCCAAGTGTGTCAGAACCCAGTCTACTAAGGTCACAGTCTGGAAAAATATTTCCAGTCAGGAAGGAGCAAAGTACATCTCTAAATAGCAGTTCTATATAAATGACATAAACTATGTAGCAGTTCTAGATGGAAATATACCAGATGCATGTATAGGTACAAGATATGTACAATGAAAGAAATACTGGAAATACTGTAAGTAACTGCAGAAAAAGAAACAATATGTCCATGAGCAAGAACCTATGACTAAGTGTGTGAGTACTAGCTTTAACATGTGATCGGCTTGGGAACTTGATCAGGCTGGTTACATGTGATTAGCTATGATTCACGAAGGTCAGGCTAACCGTTGGTTAGCTATGATGCATGGAGAGGTCAGGCTAATCACACGTAACAGCTATGAAGCATAGAGATGGTCAGGCCGCACCCGACGTGAGATGTGGGGTGAGCTATGGTGCATATAAAGTTGGGTATGATCACATATCTACACTAAAGTACTCCCCAAACCCCCGACTGGTATAGTAGATCCAATCATGGTACGCTATGGCACGGGATCCCCTAAGGAGGTAGCAAATCTCCCCGGGTCTCAGTGTCTGTACATACACAAGATATCAAGGAAACAAGTCTTGTACAAGCTACACCATGAATAAGGAATAACATCTCATGACGAGATCCGTGTATACCAATCCATGTAACCAACGTGTCAAGAACATGGACATTTACACTAGATACAGTGAACATAGGAGATATCATAAATTAGAAACTAATCAGAGAATGTACTCGCCTTGGGTCCTTAGCTGGTAATACCAATGTCCTGTCCCAGAGTATCGTCTGGAGGAACCAACAGTCCTAAAATATATCAAATACAACATTTGCATCAGGTGCTACACTTAACACATCACAAATACATGAACTCAGGGGCTCTGCCAGATATGGCACTAGTCAACTAGGGTCATCTAGTAGGGATACGTATATAAATACACATATTATTAATTATTATTAATACTTACAATATATATATACATGCACCAATTTAAATGTATTTACAATATGTATATATATATCTTTTAAATACATATTTGATTTATACTAGTTGAACATTATATATGTATACTCATACATATGCTAAAATATATTTTAAAATATATATATATATGTATATTGTCAATGTTATTATTTAAATATATACTAATACTAGTACATCACATTGAATACAATTACAATACATTAATTATATGTACAAGATATATATATATACATTTATATTAATTATACATATTTGAAAATATATTAAGTACATATATATATACAAAATATATACATATACTAAACATTATATATATTTATACCAAAATACCTACATATATATATTAAAGGAATACACATATACATATTATACTATACCAATTGAACAATAAAGAGATATATTAAATATATATCAAAATAGTACGTATACTATTACATTTTATATACCAAAATACGTATTTGCATATATATCAATCAACATTATATATATAGGTATATTAACAATCAAAGAATTTACATAATGCCACAATTCTCAAGGTGATCCCAAATGAAGTAGCAGTTAGTTCCAATGGGTCCGGAGCAGTCCAAATAGCTAGAAACTATATAAAAAAGTCCATGATCGGGGTTCGGCATGAAAACCGAGATAAGGATTCCAGGCTAACAGGATAAATGGTCGTTTGTTTGTAATTAAGGTAACACCTTAATTTAATGAAAATCATTTCGAATTTATTTTGAACAATAATTGCAAAATAAAAGTTTATTAATAAAATCTAGAATTTATGTAAAAGCCATCATATATTTTTATATCCATAGAAAAATTGGTCACCAGCCCAATTAAACAAATTGATCTTATTTTTATTATTGAAACTATATTTTTTAATTAATTATAGAAACCCCAAATTTTTTATATTTTATATAATCAAAATCCTTATATATTTATTTCTAAACTAAATTAAAACTAAGCAAATTAAATGTTATTAAACTAATTATATAAATTACTAAAGTAATTGATTAATAATTAGCCACTGATTAATAATTAACTAAACTAATCTAATTAATTAATTAACTAACTAATCATATTTAACTAAACTAATTAAATATATAACTGATTAACTTAACTAACCCTAAAGCACAGAACAGAGGAAGAAAGGGGCGGAGGCTCACGATGGGGTTCTTCCGGCGTTGGCTCCGGCGAGGAAAGCGGCGGCGAGTGTTCGGCTCGAGGAGGCGGGCGCTCTGTCCGAGGGGGCGGCGGCTTCGAGGAGGCGGGCGCTCTGTCCGAGGGGGCGGCGGCTTCGAGGCGGCTGCGTCCGGTCGAAGCTCGAGATCCGAGGCGGCGGTGCTCGACTCCAGCGGCGGTGCTTGGCTTCAGCGGCGGTGCTCGGCTGATTTGAGGAGTACGCGATGGTCGGAATGACGTCGGATCCGCGCGGGGTCGGCTGCTCAGTTGGTCTGTTGGGATTCGAGGGCGTGGAGGAGGAGTCGTGTGTCGGGGTGGATCTGAGCTCGATTGGGCGGATCGACGCAGAGTCGGACACGACGGAGCTACTGAAGAAGACTATGGTGATCGGATGGAGCTCGTCGACGAGTCAGCGGCCAACGACGGCGGCTAAGTCGGATTTAGGGTTAGGGCTTCTCTGTGTCAGGATTTGGGTTCGTGTCCGGGCTGGACACGATGGGTTGCTGTGTTGTGGATGTGTCCGGGTGTTGGACACGAGGGTTGATATTGTGTGCAGTGGTGGAGGTTGTGTCCAGATGGTGTCGGACACGAAAATTGTAATATTGTAATAACTGGACACAAAATGAATGGATACGGTGGGACACCCGGGGTCGGACCCGAGGCCAACACGGCTGACACGGTGATGCTGGACACACGGACACGAGCACACAAAAATGGCGATGGTTGTTGGCTTGTGGGAAATTGTGAGGGCTAGCTAGGGTTTCTAGGGAATGGTGTGAATGAGACTTTAAATAGGCAAAGAGGGTGTGGGATGAAGGGTGAGGGTTGGCCCAAATAATGAACGGCCCAGATAATAAATAAACGAGTTTTCATGTGGGAAAAATGAGGGTGTGATTGGAAGATGGTAACCTTATAAAATTAATAGTAAATATTATAATTTAAGAAAAAATATTTTTAAGGGCTTCCAAGGCTAACTGATTAAATTAGCTACTAAACAAACCCATATTTCAAAACCCTAGAAAATATGTAATTCATTTATTTACTATTCCAAAAATGGATATAAAAATTTTATTATGAACAACTAGTCCTTCAATAATTTTTATTAAACAAATAATTTCATAATTTCAACCCAATAAATATTCGAAGCTATATACATATTATTTATCTATTTATTTATAATAAAATCGACATTCAGGAAAAATGAATTTTATAAAAGATTTCAAATCACCTACAAAAATCAAACATTGCTCAAAATCTAATACTACAATTTCAAGGAGAAAATATGCTATAATCTTGATATAAAAATTAAAAATCTAATTATTTCGGAAATTTGAAAATCGGAGGTTACAATATGATGGGCTATTGCTGCGATGTCTCTCTGATGATGATGCAAAGCAGGTTATTCGAGAAGCTCATGACCGAGTATGTGGAGCACATCAACCCTGTCCTAAGTTACATGATCATATCAGGAGGATGGGCTACTACTAGCCTACTATGATGGTAGATACCGTGAAATATGCAAGGCAATGCAAAGCTTGTCAGGTTCATACAGATTTTATACATCAGCCTTCTGAGTATTTATATCCTACTATTGCATCATGGCCCTTTGAAGCATGGGGTATGGATATCATTGGTCCTATCCACCCTTCGTCTTCTAGAGGACATCGGTTCATATTGGCTATCATCGATTATTTCTCTAAATGGGCGGAGGCGATCCCTCTTGCTGAGGTAAAGACATCCAGCGTGATCATCTTTATCAAGCACCGTATAATTTATCGCTTGGGATACCCTAAAGGATAATTCATGACAATGGGCCTCAATTCATCAGCCAGGCGTTTCATCGATTTTGCGATAAGAATCAAATACAAAATATGGCCTCAACGGCATATAATCCTGCTGCCAATGGTTTGGCGGAAGCCTTTAACAAAACCATCATCAAACTCTTAAAGAAGTTTGTCTCTTCAAATAAAAGAGATTGGAACGAGAGACTGGGGGAATGTCTCTGGGCATACCGCACAACTGTACGAACACCAACTGGTTGTACCCTATTTTTATTAGTTTACGGGTGTGAAGCAGTTCTCCCCATCGAAGTCAAAATTCCATCCCTCAGAATAGCAGTGGCTAATGAGTTGACTCAGGAGAATAATGATCACTTAAGGCTTCAAGAGCTAGAACGATTAGACGAGAAATGCCTTCAAGCTCAACAACGCATTGAGTTCTACCAGGCACGCATCTCCAAAGCTTTTCATCAGAAAGTAAAGGAAAGAGTATTCAAAGTTGGTGAGCTAGTTTTAGCTGTGAAGAGGCCAATGATCATTACGCACAAAAGTAAAGGCAAATTCCAACCCAAATGGGAGGGCCCTTATGTGATTGAAACCACATTTTTAAATGGCGCTTACAGATTAGCCAAGCCTAATGGAGATTTGATAATGGCTCCTATCAACGACAAATTCCTGAAGAGGTACTATGCTTGATCTCCCTTGCTTAAACAGAGTATGATGAAGATTTCATTCTGACGATACTACATACCAAACTTAGTTGGAGCATATTCTATCATGTTCTTATGACCTCTGAATAGATATGTTTGACTAATTTGAAACATCAAAACCTATCACGTCCATATTACCTCTGATAGTATTTTGTACACAAATTTAGTTGGATCATATTCTATCATGTCCATATAACCTCTGAATAGATATATCCAACTGAAACTTATCGAAAGTATATCACGTCCATATTACCTCTGATATCACTTTCATCCTAGCCTATCATTTGCACTCTAAAGTGATGGGTCCATAAAGTCAGAAAAAGTATCTTTATTATCTCCGGGAATAGCATATTACAAAAGGAGTAAAAAAAAGTATATCATTGGGGAGGAGCAGTTAAATCGCGAATCTGTTTCGCCAAAGCGACCATCCTCTCATTCTCGGAGTTCAAAATGTTAGCGTGAGCCCATTCCAGCCTTGCCTCGTCATTGCTCAAGCGAGATAGTTCGAACAGAGAATCAACCAAACTTGCATGGATGACACCCACATGTGTCAAGGTCTTTTTAGCTGTATCCACTTGGCCCTTCAATACATTACGGACTAAAGATGCTTTGAGAAGCTTCTCCCTCGTCTTGGCAAGTTCAGCTTCCAACTCTTGAACCCTCACTTTGTATCCCTCACACTCTGTGCAATACTCAGCTAGCTGAGGAATACTCTCCACCAATACTGCTTGCTCTTTCTCCATCGCTTGTTGACGTTCCTCGATGGATTTGTTTAAAGATTCTGTCTGCTGAGCAAGTTCCGCAGTTAGGGAGTCGTACTCAGCCTGAACCAGGTCATCAATGCTGCCTCGGGATAGTTGCAAATATTTGTTAATGGGTTGTTCTAAACCATTAACTATTTGCTCTAGCGCATTAGCTCTTTCAACGTCATTAAAATTTCTAACAGGCGCTATAGTGAGCTTGGAGGACATCTTCAGAGCATCAAAGCTTAGATTCTTCTCCAGCACCATGGATATAAATTCTTGCAAAGTGAGGTAGAATATGCTAGTGTATTGTTCAACTAGCATAGCAAAAATCGGATGTACGCTGGGAGTGGCCGCGATATCGGTAAATCTCCCTTCTGGAATGTCGGCAGAGGATGTTGCCATAGTCGTCGCTTCAACAGATGGTGCGACAAAAGAAGAGGCAGCAACAACGGTTGAAGTTGATGGCATACTCAATAAAGAAGGCACAGTCGAGATAATGGGCTCATCCTCCTATGATGTTATTTGAACTGCTACTGGCGGGATGACACCTGAGAATGTTGCGGATGAAAGATTGGCAGCTTCAAAGCATGCTTCTTCGATGTCAGACACCGCCATTTCATTAGCTGGATCCACAACAAAGTCAGAAGTTGTGTCAACTCCGCCCTCCCCCGAGATATTTACCTGCAAATAAGATAAGGAAAAGTTAATATCAATTTAATGTTAATTTTCCTGAAAAAAGCGTGAAGGCAACATTTACCCATGGCCGATGGTATGTATGTTGCGTCTGCATCTTGTATAGCTAAATCATTTCCTAATGATGCTAAACAAGCTGTCATACCTGGAGAAGAGGGTGCACCAACTGACGTCTGAGGATAATCATCCCAGTCGTCACCCAGATCCACTCGAGGTTCATCGAGCAGAATCTTGCTTGAGATACTTACAGACGAAGAAGGGGCTAGTCCCATTATTTGTCTGGGTAGAGGTATATTGATTCTTATTATGCTCGGCCTCGAAGGTGATCTAGAAACACTACCAGTAGCGGTGGCAGCAACAGCAATCGCGGGCAAAGAATCTCCAGCACTGTCAACTGGAACTGTGGAGGTTCCCTCTCTAAAAGGCGAAGGACCCCTGATCAAAGAATCATCCCCAACAGGGGAAACAATAGGCTCATTTCTAGAGGCCCCCTTGGTGGAAATCCTTTTGGGACCTCTGACAGTCTGCTTCTTCTTGCGGGGGGGAAGGCTCTTTCGGAGTGGAAGCCTTTCGTTTGTTGGAGATAAGGAGAGGCTCTGCTGGCGAAGCTATGACGCCTCTCGATAAAATCAACAAATAGTCGTCTGCACCGGTGGTTTCATCACCTTCATCCGAGGAAACAAACGGTATCTCCTCCCTTCCAGTGGACCTATGGGAGGGCATCCTAAAACTTCCATGTACATCGAAATCACGATGGAAGGTATTGATAGACGCGTAAAACTGTGCGTACTATTGGAGAATACGCAACTCCATGGAGAGAGAGGTCGCGGGCACAGCAAAGATTGCTCTGGTACAACCCATGATGAAATACCGCCATCCTCTGGCTCCGTCGATAAGTCCACCTTTGAACTTGAAGCTGGTGATAGGATTTCCCACATGCAACTGATCGTACCTAAATTGCCTGGCAAAACGACTAGGCAGATAAGGCTCCAAGTAGCATTGGTCCTCACTTCTGTACAGCAGATGGGAAGGTCTAATACAGACCAACCAGTAAAAGGCTTCAGGAGAAAGAATAGTCTTCCCCTAACCCGCATCCTGAAGTTTCGTCCCCTGTTGATTGATATGTACAGGGGGGACGATGCAAAAGAACGTCCAACTATGGGCAAAATTTAGTACTAGTCGAAAATCTATGACGCTAGTCACATTCCAAGAAAAATTCCTGTAATTCTACAGGAAGTTATTGCCCGAACCACTGGCCGATCCGGGAGACATCACTTTGGTGTTGTGAAGGATTAACCATCCCATCAGATATAAGAATGACAATTCCACTCTGGGAAATCCTTCACGTTATGTTTTATCAGCCAGCAGTCCCTCAGTAAGGGCCCTCAAGCCAGCTTGAATCCTGGATACCATGGCAGGGAGCAGGCCCAGTCTTGCTCCAAACACAAAATGTACCGCGGGCCATAAGGTATTGCGATGGATGCGATCCGCAGACACGATGCCAGGAACCACCCATCGGCGTAGCCAGATAGAGAGGAAGCCAGCCAATTGAGCTTCCCTTGACAGAGGCTTGCGACAATGCCTCATATAAGTGTAGGCTTTAGTGCCTGCAGGATAACCCCCTATCTCCTCATCGAGAACATAATATAAAGCCCTGCATCTTCAATGAGATCATCGATTGTATTGGCACTAAGCATACTCAGAAGATTAAAAGGCTTATCTCTGTTATCTACAACCTTGTCCTGTTTGGCATTTCTGGCCTGGTGGAAGAAGAGGTAGAATACCCATTTGTTGACATAGGCTAAATCAGAGGGCTCCCCATAGAAGGTGGTGCACACAAGGTAGTGGCTCATCAGCTCTTGATACACTGCCACTACCTGAGGGTTGGTATCCTTCAGCTCCCTATTTGTGGGAACGTACTCTTCATAAGGAGTGTCTCCCATTGGCAGCTTTGAGATGTCCGCCATCTCATGAAGTGCCAGACCCAACTCCCCTAGCGGAGTAGCAAAAGTTTCAGTGAGTGAGTTATACCGCTCCATCAAAGCTAAGAACAAATTGGGGTTGAGAGGCAGCCCAACACTAGTGGCACTCACAGCCGCAAACAAGCCAATACTTTCCAGCTCCGTCTGAAAGTGCTTCAGGGCCCAGGCAGTTAAACTGGCCCATCGAAGATTCTGGGGGCTAAGCCACCCACTGGTGCGAGGGTTAACCTTGGGGTATACTCCTCCCTGCCCCATAAAGTTATTGCAGAAAGTCGCTATTTAAAGCGGCTGGATCAGCGAAGTATCTTCACTCGGGACGCTGCCCGGCTGTAAGCCTCTGAAGGGCATAATATGACCTGAGGGACTGCTTACAAAGGATCCTCGGCCTAATCCTTTCTTGTAAAAGATCTTTCCTGGCTGCCCGTGAAGATCGGAAGTCAGAGTCCATACCATCTTCCTGGGATATATGGCATGGAAGAATACAGAGATAGGGTAATCTCTGGGCATCTTTGGCAGATACATGACCGTGCCCTCAGCAGAAAATACCTAATCTTCCCTCTTGGGCTTCATCTGGGATTGCTTATCAATCACATCCCCAAACAAGAAAGTTGGTTTCTTGTACTCAGTCCCATCTATGTATGTCAGGGGCTCCCCACTGATCATACTCAGCAACATTCGTTCTCCTTGGGCCGAGATCAGAGTTTCCCTTCTTTCAGGATACTCGTTTCCAGAGATGGGGAATGTCACATGAGACAAGTCCTCCAGATAGTTGAAATTCAGCATTCCAGTAGCAGAGCCCATCACTTCAGCTAGGGGGATCTGTAGGTCCACTGCAAAAAGCAAGAAAATAAGTCAGTTTTACGCTAGATGCTACACTCTTTGCAGTATACGCCAAAATTTGACAGTCTGTGCTTTTACGCCAGACTGCAAAATTTTGATCTTTACACTAGAATTTACTTCCAGTGCGTAAAACTCAAAGTTGGCAGTATACGCCAAAATCTAACAGTCTGAGCTTTTTACGCCAGACTACCAAAATTTGAGTTTTTACGCTGGAATTTAAATCCAGCGCGTAAAACTCAAAGTTTGCGGTATACACCAAAATTTGACCGTCTGAGTTTTTACGCCAGACTGCCAAAATATGGAGTTTTTACGCTGACACATTAGGAATATGGGCGTATTGTTGTTCATGCACGACATGTGCGGAGGGTTCTCTATTTCTTTCGAAGTCTTTACCTGTGATGCCTGGAGCGCAGCGAGATGGTGGAGCACTTCGTTCAGAATGAGGCTCGCTTGGCCTAGTAGGGGTCGCTCGTGCTTGAGCATTGGAGCGAGATGAAGAGACGACTTTCTTTTCCTTAGAGACGGAGGCCTGTTTTGGTGCCATGGCAAAACTCAGAGTCCTCAGAAAAGAGACAAAGACTATGAGTTCTCAAAGAGACGAAAGGGTTTTACAGAAATAGATGAAGGGTTTTTCTCTCACTACCTAGCGCTATTTATAGAGCTCAGATAACTCTTCGAATCCCTAACCAAATCCTATTTTTAATAGTCGGTTATGATTTGGGACTACGTCAGCCTATCATTTGAAAAGGAAGGCGGACAGTCATACTGCGTAACAGATCCATGGTTTTTACGCACAGAAGCTACAGATCTACGATCTTTACGCTCAGAAGCTTTTACACTCAGAAGCTACAAATCTACGATCCTACGCTCAGAAGCTACAGATCTACGACCTTTACGCTCAGAAGCTTTTACGTTCAGAAGCTACAGATGCTACGGATCTATGACTCTTCGTACATCTTAAAATTACGCAGGACAGGATACGCGTATATCTGGATGATTCGGGTCTCATACTCGAGAAAGCCAATTACAAGGGTTTACGCAAAAAATGCTCCTTTTTGGTTACAAAATATTGCAAGTGCCTGAAACACACAGATGTCAGCATGGAAGATGACTCTTCTTCTTGGGCCATTGGAAGTTTTTTCCGAAGTCTATCCAGAATCCTTCACATCTAGGTTCAAGTATGGCCCGTTCGGCGAACATTTCCTGCCCTATTTTGGGAAACTCTCGGGAAGCCATTCTTGAAGATGGTGTTCTGAACAGAAACTCTTCGTATTAGACAGTTCAGAATTCTATGTGACTCCTTATCCAAAGACAGCATAACAATTGGATTTTCAAGATAATTTAATGCTGAAGAGCTTTTTATGCATATTCCTCTATGCGTAAAAGTCGGAACGTGACTAGGAAGCATATTTATCAGAATTAGCGTAAAGATTACTCAAGCATGCTGAAGCTGCGTATTATCAGTCTTCCTCATAGCAAATATGGCAAATCAATGATGCATAAAAGAGACAAGTTCATTAATCATGATTACATATGATGGAAATCCATTTTACAAAGGATCTTTCATTAATATTTAAGATCATGATTACATATGATAGAAATTCTTTTACAAAGGATTTTTTATTAATATTCAAGATCTCGATATGAATCTATTGCGCCAGATTCTCATTTGATGGAGATCTTTTTCTTCTTCTAAGGTACTTCATCATCTTCTTCGGCCGATGAACAAAAAAATGGTGAATGGCGGGAGGATACAAAAATGGGCCTGTTTGAATTATTCAAGCCCCCCTCCATACGCCATCGACGGCCATGCCCAAATTTGTGACCCAGCATAATACTGGAAGACACGGCCAAGCTGCCCACCAGAGTCTAGCTTCATGATAGGGGAAAATACAGCTAGCAAGTTGTGTGGTCCAATGAGACCCTTCTTCTCTCCTTGACGAATCGCCATATGAAATTGCTGATTATCTCGAGCAAAGGAAGCTATGATATCCTTCCATGATCCATTGTTGCAGAGGATATTTGCTCGAAGATGCCTCCTTTTATGGCTTCTTACATGCTAGAAGAGTATAATCTTCTTCTTTCTCAGATCCGCCCAATGAATCTCAGCGGTCATCTATGTGGTGAAGGGATTATGGAAAAATATGTTCATTCGCTTGCCTTTATATAGGCAGAAGGAAACATACCAAATCCGAACAACTTCTTAAATATTGCCAAAAAATCAGCCTCAAAGAACGAGTCAAATTTGACCGTTTCATGCTTCATTCAAAGTATTTCAAATTACGAAGAATTTGAAAACTTTGAAGGGGATCTTGTGGAAGCATGAAATACGCTGGAAAATTGTAGGCGTATTATACAGTCAAAATCTCCAACATGCATGAAGTCTGCATAAAGCAGCACTTCAGAATTGCTCGCGTAAAACAGAGCTTCAGAGCTGTTTGGCGTAAAGAAGAGTTTTAGAGCTGCCCGCGTAAAGCAGCGCTTTTAAGGCCATTTTTGGCGTAAAAGGTGGCTACACCTCCCTACAGCATAAAATAAGGTTGTCTTTAATGCAACGTAAAGTCATACGAGAAACTCTTTGTATTCCTCGAATGAACCTATCAGACAGAACAGTGAACCTGACTCTTGACAAAAGTACTGCACGATGATCGAGAGGACGGCTGTGATGATGATTTTTGTACAGAGACCAGACTGTCGTTTAGTGACATATCCTTGATACAAGTTGTTTTTACGCATTCAAGGAATATGCTGTCTATTCTACACAGGCAGAGATGAACCTTTACGCTCAAGATGAGACAGAATCAGACGCCACGTCAAAAGCTATTTCTCGTACAAAGCTCGAGGCATATCTCGACATTTAATGTACGAGATTGAGGCATATCTCTGCATTAAATGCACGAGATTTGGTTCTATCCTTTATAATTTTGTCATGACTGGAAGAGCTAAAACTAGGGCTAATACGCTTATATCACCATCCTGGCATTTTACGCCAACCAGGCTATTTTCAATTATAGGAGCATGACGTATGTTATCTCATCGAAAAACGCCAACCAGGCTATTTTCAACTATAGGAGCACGCCGTATGCTATCTCTTCGAAATACGCCAACTCCGGCTATATTTGCAAAGGTATGTGATAAGCTATTTGGCCCTGAATACGCACAAGACCTCAGTCAGGAAGGATAATTGGCTATCTTTATGCTGGTTACCCATTATACAGCTATTTGGCTTTTATGCCAACAAGACAGCTATTTGGCTTTTACGCCAACAAGATAGCTATTTGGCTTTTACGCCAACAAGATAGCTATTTGGCTTTTATGCCAACAAGACAGCTATTTGGCTTTTATGCCAACAAGATAGCTATTTGGCTTTTACGCCAACAAGACAGTTATTTGGCTTTTATGCCAACCATCTCTACGTGAGGGACAGTTACCTACGTGGCTTGCATGCCGTGATCTTCGAGAGGCAGTTATATGCGTTACCTCATAATAGGACACGTGTCATACGCATATTCAGAGGATCATTCGAATATGGGTAGTAGTTATTATAACCGCCGCATAAAAGGTGCAACTCTCTCCACATTTTGGCTTCTACGCCGACTGGACAGTTACTGTGACTAATCTCTATAAATAGAGACCTCTGGTCACAGTGAAAGAGGATCAAAGGAGAGGAGAGAAAAAAAGGGATCGAAAAGGAGGTTGATTGACAACTTTGGGAACGAGAATTCAATCCCTCCTGCATTTTTTGAAGCTTTTTCTTCTTCTATAGCACTTCTTCCTCATCGTGTGGTCCAAGGGACAAAGTGATCGACCGCAGATCAGACTCCTATAGCAATTTTTCCCCAGAATTACTTTTTTTACTTAACATCCTCGTATAAGATTAATTGTACTATTTTTTCATGTTTGTAAACAAAAAAAGGGTTTCGTATAAACCCAGTTTTTATTCTTTTGTTTATCATCAAACAAAGATAGATTATAATATACTATGCGTTAAGCAATATGTTCCATGCTAAGGCGCAATAGAGACTGACCCAACCTACACGCGACACGGTGTAAGAAACGAAGTAGGAGATTGTGTTCGAACGGATTTAGTGGTACCAATTTGCTACGCTTGGGATAGATTTAATAGTGTGATAGAACGGCCTGCGCTCAGGAAGTCTCGAGGATGAGACTTTTTCTGAGTAGTGTATAATGTAACGACCCATTCTGCTCAAGCGGACTGCCGATTCAAACGATGAAAGTGCAACATCCCAACCTGTTTTGCTCAGCGAGAATACTCATTTAAGGAAAAAAGATTTCCAGACTTGGCCCTTCAGGAGTTCCATCTTAGGCTTTCAGAGGCTCGCTCGGAGTATCGCTCGACCGAGACGAATTATCGCTAAGGTGGGTGGCTATGATAAACTTGTCTTTGCTTAGCCAACACACTGAAATTATGGAAGATACATGCTAGTCGCTAGGTGAATTACCCCCTACATGCTAATAAGAATATAATGCACCTAGCTAGGGGAATAATCCCAACTTGTATTGCTTGTGTTAGAACATGGAAATAAAAAATTTCTTATAATCAGACCCTCGCATGCTACCTTTGCCTTGTGCAACTAGACCCCGCTATGCTTCGAGTAGAAAGATATATATACTCCTTGTAGTATACTGTTCACTTGTTTACACTGCACGCCCATAAGATTATGTCGCTCGGTATGTCCCCGTACGGTTTTACTCCTCGGCGTACCCTAGACGGCCAACGTAAATGCTTATATTTTTATAAAAATGCATGCTTGCCTGCTTATATGTTAACTTGTAATGTTACCTAGATTCAATATTTGCCACACAAAATTATGCCATAATCAAGTAATATTGTCTGTATCGTGCATGCATCTCGTTAACCAGAAGACTATAAAATAGTTCTTCTGTGCAATATGAACCTGCAAGTATCTGGGACCGTTGGGTCCCCAAGGTAGTCCCTGCACCAGGGGAATGTATCAAGTCAAGTTGAACTCTAAACGAGAATCATGTCAAGTTTATATCTGAACAAGAATTATGTCAAGTTTATATCTGAATAAGAATCATGTCAAGCAAATTAAGAATCACAGCTCGTGGAGCAATGCTCGTTCAGAACAAAATCCTGGATTGTCTTGTCAAGTTGGTAAATCTGGAAGACCCAGACTTGCGTGTCGTAGACAACTTGGAATCAAGGGGGGTCTTCGAATCTCGTTCCACAGACGGTCTCCGGGGTACTGGGCCGATCTGATCCGGATGGAACTATTGTTTAATCTTTTGTTCTGGACGGGATAGTTGGCAGCGAACCTTGTACTTTTATTGTATTTTATCTTTATTCAAGAATATACCTCGTCCTTTATGGCTATGCCAGCGACAATTGTTCATACAGATAAGTCATCCTTGCTTAGCGAAAATCCATGTATGAGTCATTGCATGGCATCGAGAATATCTAAACACCAGAATGATCATAAGTATAACATACTTATACATATGGAACACTCCAATATCTTATGTGACACACCCCTGATAATTCGTAAAATCGTGCACCTGAACATAATCTCGCTCATAATACTTGTATTTGCTTATGTTATTGCCCTAGATTCATTACATATATGCTTGTGCTTGAGTTAACTTGGTTTGCTTTGGATAGCAAAGGATGGATGGTTAGATGGTAAGTCTTGTCGTGTTCCATATATCGCACGACACACTGCCACACGAATTAGGCTTTACACCATTGCCATAAAACTGATCCTAAGGCAAGAATAGAAAGATAACCTAATAGATGGTGCACAGAACCTATGTAATGTGTTTGGATTTATCGAGCGAGCAAGTAGCCTCCCCATTAGTGCATTCATGTACTGATAACCCACCAGATTGCTTGCAGGGTACGGGAGAATCTTGTTTGGTGCGGATGCCTCCTTCGTACGTGCTAAGGCATAGAGTTCACTCTGGAGCCTTAGAGCGTTGCGTCCAGAACTGAAACATATATACAGGACATAATATTGGAACATCTTCTATGTATCATTCCATAAATATAGCCACTTGGCATGCTTTTACTGTTTCAGAGAGAGAGGCTTGAGTGACTTATAATCTCGGCCTAGTGCCGCCTGTAACACTTGTTTTAATATCAATAAAGAGTTTTCTTTACTTCAATACTTGTGTTATTTATTGCTTCCGCTATTGATAACTTTGTGAACTTGTTACCAATCACTTACACGTTTATAATTTTGCTGCACTCGGACAATCAGTGCGACTCTGTGGTTTAGACCTCTTACTGCCAGCTTAGACCACAGCCTTGTACGGGCACGACTTACGCTCATGCGGCATCATGCCCAGATGGGTCAAGCGATCTTCCCGCGGGAGCACTAGCATGATGATTCTCGCCTAGCGGGGATGGCCGATTAGCCTGCGAGATTGGGGCGTGACTGCTGATGCTCCTCCGGGGTCTTCGAATACACAAAAATGTCATCGATGAACACTACTACGAACTTGCCAAGGTACTGGTGGAATACCTTATTCATCCGGTTCATAAATACTGTCAGGGCATTAGTCAACCTAAATGGCATCACCATGAACTCAAACTGGCCATACCGAATCTGGAAAGCTATCTTCAGAATGTCTTTTTTTTTTTACTTTCACTTGGTGGTAACCTAACCTCAAGTCTATCTTCGAGAATACCTTCGGTCCACTCAACTGATCGAAGAGATCATCTATCCTCGGTAGCGGGTATTTGTTCTCGATAGTAAGGTTGTTCAGAGCTCGGTAGTCGATACACATACGTACCGACCCATCCTTCTTTGGTACAAAAAATACTAGAGCACCCTACGGTAATAAACTGGATTTGATGAAGCCCTTATCCTACAACTCATCAATCTGCTTCTTCAGTTCTGCCAGTTCGCTGTTGTTGACCCTATAGACGTGTTGTGATATTGGCTCTGCGCCTGACACCAAGTCTATAGAGAACTCAACATCTCTATCTGACAGCAATCCTGGCAACTCCATTGGAAAGACATCCAGGAACTCCTCTATCAAAGGATGTGGCAACTCCTTCTCTTTCACCCTAGCTCCACAAAAGATGCCCCTGCTCTACTCCGCTGCTTCTCTGGCAATCTCAAACTCTGGCTCTCCTGGCGGTAGAAATATCAATCTGCCTCCACAAAAATATATAGTAGCATGGTGCCTACTCAACCAATCCATCCCGAGTACAATATCGTATCCCGAAACTGGCATTACGAGTAAGCACACATCCAACTCTCAGCCTCCCAATGAAATTCTCTGGTCCTTGCAAAAATTACTAACTAGGATAATGCCTCCCCCAATCGTGATCTTGTAAGTCCTATCTAAGGGTTCTGCCTCAAAATAATGCTTAAGAGCATAAGATACAAATACGAAATTATGGGAAGCGCCAGAATCAAATAATGCAAATGCTAGAATGGCATCGAGAAGAATGGAACCTGATATCACGTCTCCAGCTTGTTCGACCTCCTCGACCGTTATATCATAGGCTCATCCCTGGAGTGCACCTCTCTGCTGCTGCTAGTGCTGGGCAAACCTCTGCTGCTGTGGCAGGAGTGGAGGTCCCCTTTGCTGGCCTCCTGGTACAGTAGGTACTCTGGCAGGTCCCCACTAAGCGGCTCCTCCACCCTGACCTGGCCGAGTCTAAATAAATAGGCAATCTCTTAACTGGTGTGCTGACGATCCAAAAGACAAACATGTACCCAGCCTCTTCCTGCAGATGTCTCTCGTATGTTCCGCCTTTCCGAAGTATGCATACTGGACAGCGGACTGGGACTGCCGCTACGACTGCTGTTGGATATGTCCTCGAGCTGGTGCCTGGTGCTACTGGTGCAGATACGACCTCTGCTTCTGCTGAAAGTAGGAGCGCTTGGTAGGTCTCGCACTACCACTCACTCCTCCAGAAACGTAGTGCCCTCTCTTGGGCCTGAGGTCCAGATCATCCTTAGCAATCAGGACATCAATAAGAATGCCCTCAAAGGTGGCAGTACGACATCCAGAAGTACGAGACTTGATCTCTCCCATCATCCCCTTCCTAAACTTCCGGGGTCTCCTGGGTCCCGAATCATCGACGGTACAAAATGACTCAAACTGCAAAACTCTACGGCGTAATCATCGACCGACATGTTCCCTTGGACCAAGTCATAGAACTGACTCTCCAAGGCTCCTAGGGCCACGCCGGGAAAGAAATTTTTCTTGAAAAGCTCCTTGAAAGCCTCCCAAGTAAGTCCTCTGGCAGTAAGTCTCGGCTCTGTACGATACCAAATCAGCGCGATATCGAACATCTGGCTGCCGGCGACCCCGATCTACAAACTCTCTGGAATTTGAGCCAAGCGCAAGTTCCTCTTTATGTCCTCCAGCCATTCGTCGACGTAGAGTATTCCCTCAAAACCCTTAAACTCCCGAGGTATCATCTTATTTAAGTCCACTATAGTGCCTGGCCTTTGCTGCTGCGACTGGCCAGGATAATATTATGCAACTCTCTCCACTGCCTGTAGCCACCTGATGAGAATTCTCCATGCTCTCCCTCATCAGCTCAGTCTACGCTTGGTGCGCCTCTGCCTGCACCATCTCTGCCTCATCCTGAACTCACTGAGCCTCTGCCGACATCCTCTGAGCATCCACCATGCCCCCTAAAAACAAAATCGGTGGTGGTGGAGGGTCCTCCGTAATAGCCGAGAAAACCCTCTAGACAAGTGGGGGAAAGAGGACCCCCAAAAGCGGTAAAAACTTCTACAGGAACAAGTGAAGTAGAAGATGCAACTTCAGTTGTCTGGATGGCAGGTCGAGAGGGGGAAGACCTCTCGGAAGCTGCGAGTCCCAATCTTTGCGACCTAGTCTTCGACGGCATTCTGAAGAAAGATCGAAACAAAAAGAAATTAATTAAGAAAAAAGATACCATATCATCAAAGAAGGACACTAAAATTTAAAGGGAGCAATTATTCAGAATAGTAAAAATAAATTTAAAAAAATTAGTTGTGATTGAGCATACTCTCATCCTATACCCTATCTCATGCTCGTAATAGTACTCTAAGTCTGAGCACTACTACGATACCGTACTAGTTGCGACCTAATCTTACTCTTCTAGACCTGCATAGGCCACCACTAAAATGTGTCATAATTTGTACCCGAAAGTTGGGCATGAGTCGTGGGTACATCCAGCCTACGTCGTCGTATCGGCGGTAGAACATTATCTAGGTTCAACATAGCTATCTATCAATGATATAAATGTTGACACAAAGAGGTCACAGTCAACCTGATTTTGATAATCGTCAAACATCAGATCTAAAATATAGATGAAGCAGATACTCGATGCAAAACATATCTACTCCGTCAGTACTTAAGTCAGACTCTGCAAAAGCTATTGGATTCATATATAAATGTAATCTTTTATTTATTTGAGTCTAAGGCTGATGTAAGCTAAGTCGCACTGGCAAATTCTAAGTACCTATACCCAGAAACCTAGTCCACTCAAATAAACTAAAGAACCTATCTACCAAATTAGGCCACATTTATTTATAAAGTCTATCATACTTAGAGACCGAACTCGTGCCGAACTCGGTTACCCTTTAGGTATGAAATCAAACAGTTCAATAAGCTCATAATTTCTTGGCCCAACGGTTAAAAATTTGAATTAAACTACATCCGAATTTTGGTCAAATTCTGTTTGCCTATACCCTATAAATAGGATTAGAATTCTTTATTCTAACACAACTCAATAATTCTTAATCTTCTATCCTATTGTGAGCAAACATCTAAGCCTTAACTTTCCCATCTCAAAGAGCAACTCCCTAGCCTTTCTAGTGCCAAGTTTGATCTCGGTCTAGAAGTCTTCAGAGTTGTAAGGAGCTTGGTTCCATCAGTTACTCTCTCTATCAAGCTGTGAAGTTGCAAGACTTCGGATCAAACCTTGTGATTGTAAAGAAGTGGCAAGCCTTCGGATTAAAGCTTGTGATTCACTATTGGTGATTATAGTGGATAAAACTCTGAGCTTGAGTTCTCAGGACTGGACTAGTCCTCTTAGAGGAAAACCAGTATACATCTTAATGTTTATATTTTCTTTCTCTCACCCTATTATATATATATATAAGTATATTCTTAACACTGCTAATATTATCACTTACACATGAGATATATGTAACGACCTGTTCTGCTCAAGCGGACTGCCGATTCAAACGACAAAATTTTAATGTCTCGACCCATTTTGCTTCAGCGAGAATACTCGTTTAAGGTAAGAGGATTTCCAGACTTGGCCCTTCAGGAGATCCGGCTTAGGCTTTCAGAGGCTCGCTCGGAGTATCGCTCGACCGAGGCGAATCATCGCTAAGGTGGGTACTTGTCTTTGCTTAGCCAGCACACTTAAAATATGGATGTTTTATGCTAGTCTCTAGGTGAATCACCCCCTGTATGCTAATAAGAATCCAACACACCTAGCTAAGGAAATAATCCCAACATGTATTGCTGGTGTTAGAACATGAAAATGAAACATTGCTTATAATCAGACCCTCGCATGCTACCTTTGCCTTGTGCAACTAGACCCCGCTATGCCCCGAGTAGTACGATATGTATATGTTCTGTAGTGCTCTACTTTACTTGCTACACAGCACGACCCTAGATTATGTCGCTCGATAGCTTTCTTTCTTGACTTATGGAATTCTTTGCCCTCTTCCTTAGCTACTCGAGAGTCTGATCTTTTACGGTTTCACTCCTCGGCTTACCTTCAGGCCTGTGCCAACGTGAATGCTTAAGTTTTCTTATGAACACAATGCTTGCCTGCTTATATGTTAACTTGTAATGTTGCCTCGACTCAATGCTTGCCACAAAGAGATTATGCCATAATCAACAACACAATCGCGTATCGTGCATGCATTGAGTCAGCTAGAAGACTATCGAATAGTCCTTCTGTCCAATATGACCTTACAAGTATCTGAAACCATTAAGTCGCCAAGGCAATCCCCGAACCACGGGCATATATCAAGGCAAGTTTATATCCGAACAGAAATTATGTCAAGTTTACATCTGAATGATAATCATACCAAGTTTACCTCTTAACGAGAATCATGTCAAGTAAAGAAAGAATCACAGCTCGTGGAGCAAATTTTCGGTTTAGAACAAAGAAATCATGGATTATCATATCAAGTTATGGATTTTGAAGACAAAGACTTGCATGTCGTGGACAACTTGTGCACAAGATTTTCTGCTTAGGTTCCTGTGGGCGGTCACCGGGACACCGGGGCGGATCTGGTCTGGACGGAACCTCCTGAATAGTCGCCTGCTAGTGGGCAGCATAGAGTGAACGCCCCCCCTTGGCATCGCATCACACTCTGTACCGCATCATACTCTATACCATGTTGGGCAACGCACCTAATGTCGCCCCGACTATGACCCATCCTTTATGGCTATGCCAGCAAATTATGTTTATATAGATAAGCCATCCCCTCTTAGCGGCTATCCGCGTGCGAGTTATTGCATCGCATCAAGAATAACTGAAACACATGAACGATCATGAGTATAAGAGCACTTGTACAGATGAACGCTACAACATCTATGAAACATACCTGATAACTGTGAAATCGTGCACCCGAATACAAATACTTGCACAGCAATCGCTTATGCATTTATATTCTGCTACACTTGTGTAAACTCCCTCGATTTATTCTGTAGATAGTCAGAGTTGGATTTGGAAAATTTTGGATTGGTAGCAGATGTTGAGGTTTAGAGTAGAGTTGAGTCTGTCTGTTTTTTAATTATTTTATTTAATTAAAACCCCTGGCGCGCCCTATCATTGCTAAATTATTCGGAGCCCAATATCAGCCCGTAAATTCCATGGACTATTGTACTTCTGACTTGACTCGCCAAATTAGGCACTGGACTTTTTTGTCACTCAAAATCAGATTTCACTGTGCTCGAAATTAATTGCAAAAATTTTCCGAAATCGTAATCCATATTTAATTTCGTGTCGGACACCTGTGTCGTTATCCTAAATTTTGAGATACCAACTTAACCCGTTGAGCCGGACCAACTAAAGGGTCCAAGACTGACTCCAAGCCCCCACCATTTTTGACCTTGCGCCATTTCCGAATTTTGACCCCAAGTGCCCCCATTTATTTCAAAAGCGCGGGACACTTTAATTCTATTTAAATCGGGGATACCAATTTTGCCTAATCATATTTTAATCCTTAATTAATCCCGTTGGCCATAAAATTAAACCCGTGCCAAACCCCCAACACTCCCTCGCCATGCAAACCATCACCCGCAATTTTCTCCACAATTTTGGCATCATTTTATG